>JARQOC010000005.1:124257375-124488839 GCA_033576535.1 Allobates femoralis
TGCCCCCTAGTTAATCACTGCCAGCCGCTGAGTTTAACTTTTTCGGTAGTCGGTGGCTTTACAGGGGGAGTGGAGCACTTTGGGTATTTCCGGAACTAGATGCGGCACTTTGGTGTGGGGGGCGGGGCTTATCTTCAGGGTCTTTTAGCCGCGCAACCGTGATGCTCTTTCCGCTCTGTGGCACAGTAATAGTGGCCCGATTTTACAGTTCACAAAACAGTCAATAAAGTCTATTTTTAAGGACACAGTAACCGATTTTACCAGGCACGGGATCCTGTTCGTGACGCCAGAACAGGGTAGGGGTACTCGGATACCGGGACAGGTGGCTGCTGAGGTGATGGGAATGCAGCTTTGGTAGTACAGCTCCCCACGGGTGGAGCTTTACCTCAGGGCAGCGGGGTGAATGAGGGGAGTAGTAGTAGCAGTTCTACTGTGAATGCTGCAGGCGGCAGCGGGGAAGCAGGCACACACACACAATTGTCTTTGTTTCGGTACCTTTTTACTGATGTCCAGTAACAGGTACGGTCCAAGAGGGTAACCAGGTTTCAGAGCACCTTGGGATGTTCAGCTTGGAGAGTTGTGAGGCCTCCTCTATTAGTGTGTGCGGTGATTGGGGTAAGCTCTACCTGTAGCTGAAGCTGCCGCTCTCTCTCCCTCTCAGGGTGCTGTTCCACAACCGACAATGAGGACCTTTCTGTGGGATCCTTATTCTCTACTTAGGTCCCTGGTTCTATGCTTGGTCAGGTTTGGTGTCTTCTGTTCCTTAGTTCAGGGGACTAGACCTTCCTGGTCTGTCCGGGCGTTTCCTGCTATAATAGATTATTATCAGTTTCGGACTCTGGTGTCCGGGTAGCTAAAGGGTTCTCAGATCTGTTCCCTTCTTCTCCCACTGGCCTCCGTCCCTCTCCCTAGGGTGCAGCACAGCTGAGTCAGGTTTCCTGGTTCTGGCCCTGGCTTGGTCCCAGCAACTAGCTCCTTCCAATTCCTTCCACTGTATTGTCCGGCTGGAAGTCACTTCAGTACTAACTGACTCCTCCCCTCAGGCCTGGATCTTTATAGGGGATCTGGCTTAAGGACAGCCAGTGGGGCTCCCCATCAAGGTCTGGGGTGGAAGGTGTTGTATGCTGTGTGTACATCCCACCCTGCACCGGTGGGTCCTGTAGCAATCCCCCGCAGGGGTGCCACACTTTAATGAGGACTGTGCGTATGTACTGGTTGTGGGTCCCACAATCAAACTAGGTGAGCAGTAGCTTTAACAATCTCTGCATTGTTTTTCAAAAGGATAAGACCCTATTGCACTTTTGTTTCCTCGATTTCAGCTGGAATCCAAGAGGGACACTTAAGAGAAAATCCTCGCTTTATTAGATGGAAACCTCGATGGCTGTACCAAGGACACATAGCTTGATGCTGCCATGACAACACAGTCCCGGAAACCAGAATGCTGGTTTTCAACTACCAGCCACAGCAGTAGAAGGGCGATCTGCAGTGGACTACTATCAGTGCAGTGCAGGAACTCAAGTTTTAAAGGTGGAAGGTGAAGTGTTTGGTGGATACAGGGTAGAGGTGTACCATAATGTCCCTAGAAGTGTTTGAATACTATTTAAGTCATATTATGATCCCCAAAGGCAGCAGAGTGATCTGTCTTACTGCTGCTAATAACGGCTAGCTGAGGGCAAAGAGGATCATCTGAATGATGTGAAGCTGTTTGGAAAAAGCATTGGCAGGAAACCCCACTAGAATGTGGCTGGATGTGATACTGGTGATGAATGTCCTGAGAGACTTATATTCTGCCACCGATATATGTGGGTGAGATGTGTCTGAGGGATGTGATCACGATCTCTACATAAACAATGGCGGATAGCGTTACTCACTAATCGGTGCTCCTAGGTCTTATCAGCTACGCGCAGGTCCGGAAGGATGATGCAGTGATAAGTTAACAGTCTTTATTTACAATATCTTGAAGAGATGAGATGCCAGGGAAGATGAAGAAGAGGTAGGAGTTAGCACTGTAGATTACAGCTGTTACAGATGCACCAGATTACAGGTAACAAGAGAATCCATCCTCCAGTCCTGAAGCATGAGGTTCCAAGCATGGTGAAGAAAGACAAAGCAGGAAAGAAGCATCCAGATAGGAGGAGTTACAGATAGAAAAGAATTATGGGAAAGTAATAACATACAGTGTAATGCAACAATGACCAGTAGATGGCAGCAAAGGATCACAGATGCATAGATGGTACAATTAAAGTATAACATTACAAATGTCTATCTATGGCTGAAAGTCAATAGATAAACGGGTGCAGCACAACTTACTTTACCACCATCTGAATGCTAAGGAAGGAACTCAATATTAGCAATATTAGCGATGCAAATGGTGCTGCAATAGGTGTATAGGAGCTGTAACCTCCTGAGAAATGGCACTCCTGGACACCAGAGGGGCATGATCAGAGTGCCCTTGAGCCAACTGGTGGTGCTATTGCTGTAGAGGAAGCAACTCCTCATGTTACCATTCGATACTGACTGGAGACTGAATGGTTTAGAAGTGCTAATCGAGCCAGACCCTGAGAAAGACTTATCCACCAAACCCATGGTGGCCCATGCTCTTGCTGTTGTGAGGAATGGGTGTGTACCAGTCCACCGCATTATTAATAATAATAATAATTTTTATATAGTGCCAACATATTCTGCAGCGCTTTGCAATTCAGAGGTTCATATACTAGCAGTCATAAGTAACAGTTATAATAATACAAAAATTAAAATAATGAGCTCATAAGAGCTTACAATCTACAATAAGGTGGGGGTGACACAAAGTAGAATAGATAAGAACTAAATAAGAATAGATAAGAGCTGCATGAGTGATCACTAGGGATGAGCAAGTATGCTTGTCACTACTCGATATTCGCACGAATATCTCGGTACTCAGGGTACTCGGCGAGTACCGAGTAATCTTGCGATACTCTTGCTATGCTCGGGGTCCACCTTCCTGCATGTTGGGGCTCTTTACAGAGCCAGCCCGCATGCAGGGATTGGCTGACAGACACTGTAATGCCACAGCCATGTTGGTTGTGGCATTACAGTGATTGGCTGGCCGCACAGCGTCATCAGGTCTTTATAAGACCTGACCGCGCTGTGCTCGTCACTCTGCGCCATAGACAGTCAGTGTAGGGAGAGGTGCTGCTGATTCAGGGACAGATTTGTGGCCTTTCAGCTAGTGTAGGCACAGGGCTGCCAGTCGAATTACCACAACAGTCCTTCTGAGTACTAATACTAACTGTATACAGGCAGGCAGGGAGGCAGGGTATATAGCAAACTTCGTTGTGCCAGTATACCAGCCTGCATCACATCTGGGGCTGGTGTATAGGCTGGAAATCTCATCCATCCATCCCAAAACAGTGCTTTTAGGGATTAATTTGGCTCTCTATAGGCAGGAGTAGGTTTTAGCGCAAATTAGGATACGCCAAAGGACTCGCTATTCTCGTCAGCGTTTGTGTCTGACCAGTCCACCTGCAGGGCCTTAATCTCTAATCTCAGTGTCGTGCTAAAAAACAAATCTTGTCTGCACTCACTTAGCATCTTAGTGCAGCTGCAGTAGGTTGCAGCGTAAATTAGGATACACCAAAAAACTCGCTATTCTCGTCAGCGTCTGTGTCTGACTAGTCTACCTTCAGGGTCTTAATCTCTGATCTCAGTGTTGTGCTAAAAACCAACTCTTGTCTGCATTCATCTAACATTTGTGTGTGCCAGGAGTAGGTTTTAGCGCAAATTAGGATACGCCACAAGACTCGCTATTCTTGTCAGCGTTTGTGTCTGACTAGTCCACCTGCAGGGCCTTAACCTCTAATCTCAGTGTTGTGCTAAAAACCAAATCTTGTCTGCACTCATTTAGCATCTTAGTGCAGCTGCAGTAGGTTGCAGCGTAAATTAGGATACGCCAAAAAACTCGCTATTCTCGTCAGCGTTTGTGTCTGACTAGTCCACCTGCAGGGCGGGATTAAACGGCTCTAATCTGTAATCTCACTGTCCAGCTACAAACCAACTCTTGTCTGCATTCATTTACCTTTTTTGTGTGGCAGGAGGGGATTGTAGCTCCAATTTGTATACGCCAAAACACTCAGTATACTTGTGTCAGTGTTTGTGTCTGACCAGTATAGCTGCTGTAAATTAATGTCCAATCTCAGTATCCAGCTCAAAAACAACTGGTCAGCATTTTCAGTTGAATGGCAGGTGCGTTTATCTGTAATGATTCCACCTGCGGCAATAAAAACAACCTCTGACAAAACGCAAGCGGCAGGGCAGGCCAGGACTTCCAAGGCGTAGAGGGACAATTCCTGCCACGTGTCCAGCATGGATACCCAATAATTAGAAGGCACAGAGGAATCTAAGAGCACTTTCATACAATCTGCAAGGTACTCCTTCAGCATCTTTACAAACTTTGCAGTCTTTGTGACAGTACCCTGCACCTGAGGGCCTGTGCTATGGGAGGGGCTGAGAAAACTCTCCCAGATCTTTGAGAGTTTTCCCCTACCTCTGCTGGATTGGATTTGTGCCTCTCTCGGCCAGACGCCTTGGTTGTCCACCGAACTGTGACCTCTGCCGCAAGCGTTTTCTGAAGGGAATTTTTTGACTAATTCTGCAACTAGGGCCTTCTGGTACTGCAGCATTTTTGTAGACCTCTCCGCCTCGGAAATAAGAGAAATAAAGTTCTCCTTGTAGCGTGGATCTAAAGTGTCAGCAACCAGTATTGAGTGTCCGCCAAGATGTTGATAATGCGAGGGTCCCAAGACAGGCAGCATCACATAAAGTCAGCAATGTGCGCCAGACTGTTAATAGGCAAGACTTCAGGTCCTCAACAACAGGATGACTGACCATGCTGTCTTCATCATCCTCTTCCTCCTCCTCTCCCCTGTCCTCTGGCCATCCGACGGTATGACGGTTGTGCATGTATTACACCGTCAATTCCACATGAAAGTAGCTCCATTTCTTTATCCTCCTCCTCGTCATAGCCCTCCAATGCATCTTGGGATGAGATGAGGCTGGGCTGTGTGTAATCACCATGTACATTTTTTTGCTCCAACTCATCATGCTCTGCCTGCAATGCATCGTCTTTGATTTTGAGCAGACAGCATTTTAGAAGAAAGAGAAGTGGGATGGTGACGCTAATTTTAGCATCATCGTCCCTTACCATCTTGGTGGAGTCCTCAAAGTTTTGGAGGACGGTACATATGTCGGACATCCATGTCCACTCCTGAGGTCTTATGTGTGGAGTTTGAACCGTATACTGATGGCATAGTTGATGCAGGTAGTCAACAATTGCCCTCTTCTGTTCCCAAATCCTGACCAACATGTGCAGTGTGGAATTCCAATGCGTGGGGACATCACAGACCAGTCTGTGATACGGAATCTGCAACTGAAAGTTGGCAAGGGCGGCTGAAGCAGTAGGTGACTTTCTAAAATGGGCACACAGGCGGCGTGCTTTTACGAGCAGATCCGACAGCAGCTCCGTGTAGTATTTAATAAATTGCTGAACCACGATGTTGAGCACATGGGCCACGCATGGAACAATTGTCAGCTCGCTTCGCCTCAGAGCCACCACCAGGTTCCGGCCATTGTCACACACGACCATGCCTAGCTGTAGATTCATCGGTGTGAGCCAGTGATCTGCCTGCTGTTTCAGTGCTTTCCACAACTCTTCAGCATTGTGGGGTTTGTCACCTACGCATATTAGCTTCAGCACAGCCTGTTGCTGCTTAGCCAAGGCAGTGCTGCAGTGCTTCCAGCTTTGGACTGGTGTAGAGGGTGAAGTGAAGAAGGAGGAGGAGGCTGAGGATCATGACGTTCCGGAGCTGTACACTGTGGATGAAACCCTGACTGAGTTAGGGCCTGTAATCCTTGGTGTCGGAAGGACGTGTTCCGTCCCAAGCTCAGACTTGGTCCCGGCTTCCAGAATATTAACCCAGTGTGTCGACAGCGAGATGTACCACCCCTGCCCACAAGCACTTGTCCATGTGTCTGTGGGTAGGTGGACTTTTCCGGAAACTATGCTGTTAAAGGCACGTGTAATGTTTTGTGACACGTGCTTATGCGGTGACAACACACCGGGAGAAATAGTGGCGGCTGGGGACCGAGTAACATGGAACGGCCGCCGCCATCAGGTCGCGTAATGCTTCCGTCTTCACTAGCCTAAAAGGCAACATTTCCAGCTCTAGCAGTCGCGAAGTGTGTGCTTTAAGAACTGTGGCATGTGGGGGGTTGCTAGCGTATTTACGCCTCCATTCCAAAGATTGGTGTATGGATAGCTTAATGCTGCGCTGGGACAAGGACGTGGTTGATGATGTGGTATTTCTGCTTGTGCAACTACAGGTGCAGGACAGGGAGCATCTTCGCATGCAGTATGGACAGGGGATTGTCTTGCATGCACAACAGTGGAAGATACAGTGGTGTCACCTGCAGACACTGCTCCTGGACTGTGGGTGTACATCCCACAAAGTCGGGTGCTTTGCTGACATGTGCCTGATCATGCTGTTGGTGTTCAGGCTGATAGTTTTGCTAACCCTGCTAATGCTGGCATGGCAGGTGTTGCAAATGGCCTTTTTGGAATTATCTGCAGACACCTTAAAAAACAGCCAGACTCGGGAAGACCTAACAGTTGTACTGACAACTTCTGTCATGTTGTTGTTCCGGGGAACGGTTGCCTGCCTTCTATCTGCGGACCCCACCCTGCTTCCTCCGGCCTGTTGTGATGCTTCGCCTCCCCCTGTGCACTGCTGTTCTCGCTCTGCATGTCCTCCTGCCAGGTTGGGTCAGTTACTGGATCATCCACCACGTCGTCTTCCACTTCCTTACCCTAGCCCTCCTCCTGACTTTCTGGCAATTGTGTTTCATCATCGTCCACCTCTTGAGACACATTCCCACCGTTGCCTTCATGAGACCATGGCTGCTCAAATATTTGGTCATCGGTACATATGATTCCCTCATGACCCACTTCAAGTGGAGCTGGCGAGAGGCCAGAATCTAAGAATGGATGTGAACAGCTCTTCAGAGTGTCCAAGTGTGGGATCAGTTATGTCCGGGGCCGGGCACTTGGCATGGTGGGAGGAAGGAGGATCAGGGTGTGGAATGTGCGGTCCAGTCTCACGGCTACTGACACTTGACCGTGTGGAAGACAGGGTGCTTGTGGTGGTGCCAAACTGACTGAAAGCATTATCCACTATCCAACTAACAACCTGTTTACACTGGTCTTGGTTCAATAGTGGTGTACTGCTGCGGTCCCCTATAAATTGGGACAGGAAGGTCGAGCGAGATAATGTTGGCGTTTGTCGTGGCGCAATTCGAGCTTGCACATGGCCTCAGCCTCTGCATGCACCACAATCACGTCCAGTTCCTTGTCCCTTACCACCGGCCTTGCGCATTTTCAATGGTGTGCTGCCTGTATACAGCTAAATGAAGGCGTCCCAAAGATGGTTTTTAGCTGGACACTGAGATGACAGATTAGAGATAAATTACGGCAGGTATACCAGTCAGTCACAAACACTGAGATAAGTATACTGAGTGTTTTGGCGTATACAAATTGGAGCTACAACCCCCTCCTGCCTCAAAAAATGGTAAATGAAGACGGACAGGCGGACTCTGATGAAGATAAACAAGGGTTGGATTGGGCCTGACTTCACCACACCACCACCAAATGATGGCGTAATTTAAATTTTGTGCCGGTAAATTGCCATGCACCTCCGCACACCCACATATGGGTACACACTTCATTACTTTGGCTACTTGCTGTTCTGCTCCTCCTTCTCCACATCCGCCACCATCATATGATCAGAGCAACCGTGGTTCATGATGCCACAAAAACATAATTTTTTTTACATCATATTTATGATGATGATGACCCTCACCGTTCAAAAGTTAGGCAGTAGTTTCATGTATACCCCCCAGTAAATGGGTAAATGTTTATGTCCATGCTTACAGAATGGGCATTACAAGTACAGGAGACCCGCTCCTTTGTAATGGGAACAATATTTAGAGGCTCTCCTCCATGTTTCTTTCCAGGGGCATTGAAATGCCTCACAATTTTTGGCTTCCCTGCCTAGGGCAATACATCAAATGACCCACTTCCTTATAATGGGCACATTATTTAAAGAGGCCTTCATGTACGTCTCTTCCCAGGGGTATCAGAGTGCCACACAATTTTTGGCTTCCCTGCCTAGGGCAATACTACAAAAGACCCACTTTCTTACAATGGGCACATTATTAACAGAGGCCCTCATGCACGCCTCTATCCAGGGGCATTTTGGTGCCTCCCAATGTTTAGCAGCCCTGCCCAGGGCAATACTACAAAAGACCCACTTCCTTAAAATGGGCACATTATTTAAAGAGGCTCTCATGCACGCCTCTATCCAGGGGCATTGGGATGCCTCCCAATGTTTAGCAGCCCTGCCTAGGGCAATACTACAAAAGACCCACTTCCTTATAATGGGCACAATATTAATAGAGGCCCTCATGCACGCCTCCATCCAGGGGCATCAGAGTGCCACACAATTTTTGGCTTCCCTGCGTAGGGCAATACTACAAACGATGCACTTCCTTAAAATGGGCACATTATTTAAAGAGGCCCTCATGCATGCCTCTATCCAGGGGCATTGGGGTGCCTCCCAATGTTTAGCAGCCCTGCTTAGGGCAATACTACAAAAGACCCACGTCCTTACAATGGGCACATTATTTAAAGAGGCCTTCATGTACATCTCTTTTCAGGGGCATCAGAGTGCCGCACATTTTTTGCTTTCCCTGCCTAGGGCAATACTACAAAAGACCAACTTTCTTACTATGGGCACATTATTAACAGAGGCCATCATGCACGCCTCTATCCAGGGGCATTGTGGTGCCTCCCAATGTTTAAAATCCCTGCCTAGGGCAATACTACAAAAGACCCACTTCCTTAAAATGGGCACATTATTAAAAGAGGCCCTCATGCACGCCTCCATCGGGGGGCATTGTGGTGCCTACCAATTTTTGGCTGATGTGCCTAGGGCAATACTACAAAAGACCCACTTCCTTACAATGAGCACATTATTTAAAGAGGCCCTCATGCATATCTCCATCGGGGGGCATTGTGGTGCCTACCAATGTTAAGCAGCCCTGCCTAGGGCAATACTACAAAAGACCCACTTCCTTACAATGGGCACATTATTTAAAGAGGCCCTCATGCATCTCTCCATCGGGGGGCATTGTGGTGCCTACCAATGTTAAGCAGCCCTGCCTAGGGCAATACTACAAAAGACCCACTTCCTTACAATGGGCACATTATTTAAAAAGGCCCTCATGCACGTCTCTATCCAGGGGCATCAGAGTGCCACACAATATTTGGCTTCCCTGCCTAGGGCAATCCTACAAAAGACCCACTTCCTTATAATGGGCACAATATTAAAAGAGGCCCTCATGTACACCTCCATCCACGGGCATCAGAGTGCCTCCCAACTTTTGGCAGCCCTGCCTAGGCCAATCTACAAAAGACCCACTTCCTTATAATGGACACATTATTAAAAGAGGCCTTCATGTATGTCTCTTCCCAGGGGCATGGAAGTGCCACACAATTTTTGGCTGCCCTGCCTAGGGCAATACTACAAAAGACCCACTTCTTTACAATGGGCACATTATTTAAAGAGGCCTTCATTTAAGTCTCTTCCCAGGGGCATGGGAGTGCCGCACAATTTTTAGAAAAAAAAAATCTTTCATATAATCCAAAAAACTAGCATACACCAACTCTGTCTCACAAGTGGGTATGAGCCCTTAATATTTTTTCCATGAAAATCCATTTTGGTTTAATTTTGTAACGTTTTCTTGACAGTCTGTAAAAGTGGCGTAATACTCTGACAACATTGTTCACAGCAGTGACCTTGGGGTCTGAAATGCTTCCAGGGGTCTTCCCCATGCTGTTCCCATGTCATTTCAGCACTGTTCTGATACTTTTGTGACATCATTAGGGTTTTTCCATGCTGCCGGGGTTCATGCCAGAAAAATACTCGGGTCTCCCATAGGATAACATTGGGCTCGGTGCTCGGGCCGAGTACACGAGTATCTTGGGATGCTCGGCCCGAGCTTCGAGCACCCGAGCATTTTAGTACTCGCTCATCTCTAGTGATCACCAGTCATTCTTTTGTGTCTGGCGGAGTGAATAGGTTATGTCTAAAGGTACCGTCACACGCCGCAATCTCGGCTGGTGATATGTGGCGATCTAACGTGCGTGCTCACGTTTTTCATGGTCGCCTCAGATCGCCGATGGCGGCATCACACGCCGCAATTTTGCCCTGAAGCTAAGGCGATGTCTCACTCCGGAAATCGCCTCCCCTATAGTGGAACCAATCTTACCTAATTCCATCGCCACTTCACACGCCGCAATCTCAAAGGCAATGTGGGCGTACATGTTCAGCACGGCGAGGAGATAGGCGTGCCACAGTGGTGTATACCGCGCCCCATACACACTCATTGGACAATGCAACACCGTTACGATTGGTTAGCCTGCTCTGGGAGGCTGGCTAATACATGACGCCATTGTCTATCGGAGTTTGCACTGAGTTTGCGGACAAGTGTGTAGTAGAAGGTGTGTGTGGTGCAGAACGGGCATCCCTTCAAATATGGCACGGTGTCAACTGACAGCCAATGGAAACACAGTAGCCCACACCAATCATCTCAGACGGGGCACGGACTTCAGCACGCTGAGGCACGCTTACGGGAAAGCATAGGCAACGCTCTTTCCATCATTATCGCCCTGTCACATGCCACAACACGGATATATCGCCTTGACGATTGCGGCTGATTACTGAGCACTGTTCAGGAATCAGGCGACGGCCGAGGGGTGATTTATCGCCGTGAAATTCCCAAATCACACGCCGCAACCGTGAGGCAATTTCACGGCGATTGCTCCAGGGCGGCATATCGCCTTTATGATTTCCAGGCGAGATTGAAGCGTGTGACGGTACCTTTATTGACTTCAATTAGACAGCATGATAGGCCACCCTAAAAAGATGTGTTTTTAGGGAGCACCTAAAACTATGTAAGTTGTGGATAGACCTAATTTCTTGTGGTAGAGCATTCCAGAGGATTGGTGCAGCTCGGGAGAAGTCTTGAAGCCGGGAGTGGGAGGTTCAAATTAGTACAGATTTTAGTCTAAAGTCTCTCCCAGAGCGAAGAGAATGATTGGGGTGATAGACAGAGATGAAGGTAGAGAGGTATGGAGGTTCTGCATTGAGAAGAGCTTTGTGGGTGAGAACAAGCAATTTGAATTGGATCCTGCACTGTATGGGCAGCCAGTTCAATGACTGGCACAGAGCAGAAGTGTCTGAGTAATGGTTAGCCAGATAGGTGACCCTGGCTGCTGCATTAAGGATGGACTGGAGAGGGAAAGTCTAGTGAGGGGAGAGCAACTAATAAAGAATTACAAAAATAACGGCAGGAATGGATCAGGTCCACAGTAAAGGTTTTTGTTGTTTTCATGGTGAGAAATGGGCAGATTAATGTGATGGATGAGATGGTTACTATCCCATCAGGGACTGTGCTGAGCGAAGTCTTTGTACCCAGTAAAATGGGATACGACCTCCTCCTTGATCAACTGTCACCTTGGACCTACACAATTGAGATGGCAAAACCAGTGAGATCCAATGCAGAGTGAAATGGCTGGGTCATATTGGATCAAATGGAGGTGGATAGGGGACTGCTAGGGCTGCCTTCACACTTGCAGATGCCTCCGCAGCGTTCTGCGGAGGACATCTGCAAGTGTCCACATGCAGACCGCAGCCCTATCCTTTATAATGGTCCGCACGGTGTCTGCAGATGCTTGCAGACCGCCGTGCGCTCCCATTGCCCGCAATGAGTGATCTGTGCGCATGCGGAGGTCGCGTTCCCGGTGCGGACGGAAGTGTGTGATCTGTGCGCATGCCTCCGCATTCGCACAGATCACTCATGGTGGGCAATGGGAGCGCACGGCAGTCTGCAAGCATCTGCAGACACCGTGCGGACCATTATAAAGGATAGGGCTGCGGTCTGCATGTGGACACTTGCAGATGTCCTCCGTAGAATGCTGCGGAGGCATCTTCAAGTGTGAACCCAGCCTAACCCCGGCTCAATTACAATGGTGGGAAGATACTGTGTGGGAGTTACAAGAAGCCTTCTTGCAGCATGGAGAAGACTTTGTATGGTCCCCTACCATAAGAACATAAGATTCCTATTAAAGACACCCCAGAATCCGCTAATGCTATTGTCAAGTCCCGCCAATACCCTATCAGAAAGTGATAAGAAAAAATTGAAAGCAGCACTAGGAACAGTTCACTTCGGGTGCAAAAGTCCAGCAGTGTTCAGCTGCATACAGTTACCAAAAAAATCGGACAGCACTCCTTGTTGCAAACCATGCTTTTCTTTATTGGCCCATCAGGACTGAACGTTTCGGTTCCTCAAGAACCTTCTTCCAGCAATATAGTGGCCAGCATGCTGAACAATCAGGTCAATCGAAAGACCAAGAGTCCTTGGATGGCCCTAGTGGTTCTGGTGCAGAAGAAGAATGGAGCTCTTTCATTCTGTGTTGACTACCAGAAATTGAACACCCACACAGAACAATTTGCTCACCCATTGCCACGGATTGTGGCATCGCTGCTTGTCTTGGGCCAGGCAAAGTCCTTTTCCATGCTAGACCAGGCAAGTGGATACTGGCAGGAACCAGTGGCAGAAAAGGACCGGGCAAAGACGATGTTTATCCTCCCGGTGGGACTCTACGAGTTTAATAGGGTGCCATTTGCCCTAACTAATGCACTTGGACCTTTCAATGGCTGATGGAACATTGTCTGGATGATCTAAACTTTGAGTCTATCTTGATATACCTGGAAGATGCAGTGGTGTTTTGGGCTTCGTTTGAGGACCATGTACAAGTCCTGCAACAGTTCAATGACCATGCACTAAAGGTCAAGCCAAGACATGTCAGCTGTTCCAAGACCAGATAGGATAGGTTTCATATATATGATGTGGTAACCCCAGAAGGTGTGCTACCTGCAGCCAGCAAGGTTAAGGCAGAAGAAGCTAGCTATTCTGGGCCTGGTTCAGTACTTCTGCTGCACAAGTTCCGTAACATTCTGGGTCAGTGTCTTTGGGTCAGCAATACTGACAGAGAGTATGTTACGTTGATTTCTTGTTGATAGTGACCCCTGTTGCTTGGCTAGAGATCCCTTACAAAATGCCCCTTTAGAATAACAATCAATTTCCCTGAAATTGATCTATGACTCGCTTTATCCTGGTACAAATTTCTCCGCATTCAACTTACAAACAGGACATGTGCTACTGACAACTATTTCAGTCATTGCACACAGAACAACCATCATGTGTAAATGGAAGAGTACTTGGCTTGGTTTTACAGACTATTACAGTTGTGGCCAAAAGTATTGACACCCCTGCAATTCTGTCAGATAATAGTCAGTTTCTTCCTGAAAATGATTGCAATCACAAATTCTTTGGTATTATTATCTTTATTTAATTTGTCTTCAATGAAAAAACACAAAAGAGAATGAAGCAAAAAGCAAAACATTGATCATTTCACACAAAACTCCAAAAATTGGCCAGACAAAAGTATTGGCACCCTCAGACTAATACTTGGTTGCACAACCATTAGCCAAAATAACTGTGATCAACCGCTTCCGGTAACCATCAATGAGTTTCTTACAATGCTCTGCTGGAATTTTAGACCATTCTTCTTTGGCAAACTGCTCCAGGTCCCTGATATTTGAAGGGTGCCTTCTCCAAACTGCCATTTTTAGATCTCTCCACAGGTTCCATGAGATTAAGGTCTGGACTCATTGCTGGCCACCTTAGAAGTCTCCAGTGCTTTCTCTCAAACCATTTTCTAGTGCTTTTTGAAGTGTGTTTTGGGTCATTGTCCTGCTGGAAAACCCATGACCTCTGAGGAAGACCCAGCTTTCTCACACTGGGCCCTACATTATGCTGCAAAATTTGTTGGTAGTCTTCAGACTTCATAATGCCATGTACACAGTCAAGCAGTCCAGTGCCAGAGGCAGCAAAGCAACACCAAAGCATCAGGGAACCTCCGCCATGTTTGACTGTAGGGACTGTGTTCTTTTCTTTGAATGCCTCTTTTTTTCTCCTGTAAACTATATGTTGATGCCTTTGCCCAAAAAGCTCTACTTTTGTCTCATCTGACCAGAGAACATTCTTCCAAAACGTTTTAGGCTTTCTCAGGTAAGTTTTGGCAAACTCCAGCCTGGCTTTTTTATGTCTCGGGGTAAGAAGTGGGGTCTTCCTGGGTATCCTACCATACAGTTCCTTTTCTTTCAGACACCAATGAATAGTACGAGTTGACACTGTTGTACCCTCGGACTACAGCGCAACTTAAACTTGTTTGGATGTTAGTCAAGGTTCTGCATCCACCATCCGCACAATCTTGCGTTGAAATCTCTCATCAATTTTTCTTTTCCGTCCACATCTAGGGAGGTTAGCCACAGTGCCATGAGCTTTAAACATCTTGATGACACTGCGCATGGTAGACACAGGAACATTCAGGTCTTTGGAGATGAACTGGTAGCCTTGAGATTGCTCATGCTTTCTCACAATTTGGTTTCTCAAGTCCTCAGACAGTTTTTTGGCCTTCTTTCTTTTCTCCATGCTCAATGTGGTACACACAAGGACACAGGACAGAGGTTGAGTCAACTTTAATCCATGTCAACTGGCTGCAAGTGTGATTTAGTTATTGCCAACAAATGTTAGGTGCCACAGGTAAGTTGCAGGTGCTGTTAATTACACAAATTAGAGAAGCATCACATGATTTTTCTAACAGTGCCAATACTTTTGTCCACCCCCTTTTTTATTTTTGGTGTGGAATTTTATCCAATTTGGCTTTAGGACAATTATTTTTGTGTTTTTTCATTGAAGACAAATTAAATGAAGATAGGAATACCAAAGAATTTGTGATTGCAATCATTTTCAGGAAGAAACTGAGTATTATCTGACAGAATTGCAGGGGTGTCAATACTTTTGGCCACAACTGTATTTAGCTGGTTGGTGGTTGTTTGACAATTCACAGAAATGGATAAGGTATTCCTTACTTAAATGTAAACACTACAGAAAATTGCTCTAAAATAAGTCTCATTTATTGGATATTAGGGATGAGCGAGTCCTAAATTACTCGGAATCGCTAGACCCGCACGAGTCCGAGTCCAGGACTCGCTACTCGTTGCGAGTCTAGCGAGTCCAATGTTAATGAATAGGGAACCGAATAATAGCGAATAATGCGATTTACAAATCGCTGATGTGTCTCTGAAAGTGTGCGAGTCCAAACTCGCAGGTTTTTCTCTTATTTGGAGCCGATGATGCTAGGGGAAGCGATTCTCCTGCACACACCATGCTTTAAGCAAAGAGGAAACGACTCGCTGTGACAGACGCACACACACAGCAATTCCTTCCACAGAGCAATCATGGCCGGCCGTGTCACTGTGAACACGCTGCGTTTGATTCCTCTGGTGGAGGCTCGGCCACTGCTATGGCTCCCAACAGACCCTGACTATGGGGATAACATCATGAGGACTACTGCCTGGAGAGAGATCGCCCAAGTGATGTTCCCTGCGTTCCATCTGAGTGGCCATGATGAACAGAGCAATATGAGTAAGTTAAATGAATTCACCCGTTATATATTGGATTTACTGTATATATACTCGTGTATAAGCCGACCTGTGTATAAGCCGACCCCCCTATTTTTGCCCCCAAAAACTGTGAAAACATATTGACCGCCATCCTCGTATACAGCGGCTATCACTGGTAGACAGCCCCCCAGCAGAGTATACAGCTCCCCCTGCAGAGTATACAGGCCCCCAGATGGGTATACATGCCCCCATATTATGGTATACAGGCAGGGGCACGGGTCATGCGGCTGCAGGAGCATGAAGCAGCGCATGACCCCGAAGCAGCAGCCGGAACCGATGACGTCATCAGCGCGCGGCTGCGGCCGGGAGTGAGCGGCTGTGAGGAGCGCGAGGCTGCGGCTGGGAGCGAGCCCTAGGAGACTGCGGGAGCTGCGGTGACTGTGAGGCGGCCGCCAGTCATCACCCCCCCCACCCCCGTCCTCACCTGTGTCGGACCGGTGAGGGAGGGCTGGCACCCAAACTGTAGGGTGCCAGTCAGTCCCTGTATACAGGGCCCTCAGTGGGTCTACAGCCCCCCCAGCAGTGGGTATAGAGGGCCCCCAGCAGTGAGTATACAGGGCCCCCAGCAGTGGGTATACAGGGCCCCAGTGGGTATACAGGGCCCCCAGCAGTGGGTATACAGGGCCCTCGTGGGTATACAGGCCCCCCATAGCAGGGTATACAGGACCCTCAATGTGTTATCATGCGCCGTCGCATAGCTGCCTATATTTGGATGGGGTCACAACAGTACACTTAGTTTAAGTGCTGGTGCTCCTGGCTCTTACGGCCAGGGGGTTGGGTGTATATTAATACCACTAATGAGCATAGTCTGGTGCCCGCACTATTACCTTCTCGATGCGTCGACATGTGTCCTGCCTCATTTGTGATAGTGTCCACGTGAGCTCAATGTCCGTAATGCTGTTGATGATGTTCCACACTGTCGTGTCACTGTGACTTGTATACACATTACACACACAACATGAATAAAATGTTATTGTTGATTTGTACACATACTTTTGGTGTTTCAAATATTACACATGTCTAAACCCGGTTTGAAATCATTTCACAGTTGACCATCTTCAAAAACGTTGGAGGAGCTGCCGCGATCAACATCGCAAACAACATCGCCAGATCGCAGAGGGGGACCCGGGAGCAGCTCCAGAGCTGATCTACAAGCACTACGACCGGCTGTCCTTCCTTGGACCGGTGGCCCGTATGCCAAGGTATGTGTCTGCAGCACTGTTGTCTACTATTATTATTATTTATTTATATAGCGCCATTAGGTTCCATGGCACTTTACATGAGGATAATGGTTAACTACAAAAAACAGTAAAGGAAGACAATCAGGTCGTACAGGTACAAGAGGAGAGGACCCTGTCCACGAGGGCACACAGTGTACGTATGAAGCTCTATAATGAGTGTGCTGGTTTACATACCCACACTGGGGTTTGTTTCTGCCATGGTGCAACAGATTTCTATTACCTTTGGCAATGATCCAGGACATACACATTTATAGTCACATTGTGACGTTGGGACAAATAAGCAGGGTGGGCAGACACAATGTTCCGTGACCTCACAATTAGCTATTATTGTTGGCATGTTTGTGGAACAAAGCCATGTTCTTCCCTGCAATGGCCTCTAAGGTGTGTGGCCTTGTCTGGTTTGCCTGTCGTAAGCATCATTTGTATGTGTTCCTAATGGCCTCCCTCCACTTGCATAAGGGCCACATACATCCCTACACGTTTAATTGTGGGTGTTTTTAGGGTAAATAACGTTGTAAGGATATACCCCTTTTGCACTAAACTGTTTGTACACCATCACAAATTGTTGACACAGTCATACACATTTGAGGACATACTCTGTATCACTACAAATATGTGTGGTTCAGTTTTCCCATGGGTATATTTGGGCCTGCAAGGTGATGGTGTAGATATTAGGGCCCACATGTGAATTTAATTGTTTTGTTGTTAACTGATGGCCACATTAAGAATCCTCCGAAAAACATAGTGTATTAATGCTGTATAAAATCAAACTTAAAGGGGCCATATTTTATGTGCAACAGGCTTTTATGTCCAAGGTACTTTAGGGAACAAGAAGTTTGCCCTTGCTGTTCCCGGCTTTGTGTTCGGCCCCGTTGGAATAATTGTAAAACTGTCCATCTGGGAATACCACCTTGTTTGGCACCAACGATGTGTGACCTGCTGATCAAAAACACCCCCATACTCTATGTCCATTACAGTCATTTCAAAATCCAAGCCATATGTTTTGTGGGTTTTATTTACCAAGACATTCCTGATTAGCATACATGGCAGCAACAAGGAGTGTAGGCCACTAACGCCGAATGCTCATGTGTCACCTATGCTGCAGGACTCCATTTACTGTCTTGCTCACCTGCCCTATAGAACTGGGTTATGTGCTTTGAAACCAAGGCCGCCCACACTGCGTCTTTTACTGTCCATCTGATGGCAAACAACCCTGAAGAATGTGTTTGCCTCAAAGTGTCAGGCTATAGCTTTGTCCACATAAAGTTACAACAAAAAGTAAATGCTATACTTGTGGCCATTAATGTGTCTTCAAGTGCCTAAATAGCTGTCCTGCCTAAGGCAGGGCACAGTGTAATTGGGCAGACAAATGGTTAAATTTCAAATGTAATGTCAAAAAATCGAGTACCAACACTACCCACACATAGATTATTGGTTGAGGCATGAGCCAAAATGTCCTAATTTATTGGCTGCAATTAAATCTTAAGGTCAACAATGAAAACACAGAATACACAGATATGGGAGCCATGGACGAGGGTTGAGAAAGAAGTGGATGGAGATAGTGGCTGAATAGTCATTATTATATAGATTGTATTATATTACATATTATATTATATATATATATTGTATACGTTTGAACCCCTTCCCTGGTTTACATAGATGATATAACCTAAAAGTTTGGTAAATTAAGTATGTCAAGTTAACAGTGAAGTCAGGGGGACGTTTTTTTCATGTGAACCATTGGTGTTATTGATCGTCTAGATTAGATGGGATGGGGGGGTGGGGGTTAATAAGGGGGGGGGAAATTATGTATTATTATGGAATTAGCAAACAAAGTGACGTATTCCTTTATGTTATGTACAGTTGGTTATTCTTTAATAATAATAAAAAATATCTGATTCAGAATACACTGATACACAGAGTCAAAAAAGCGTGCAACTTAATGTTTGACCTATGTTTTTGTTTCCAAATGCAATGCATTCACCAAACTTTTTTGGCCTTTACCCACAGAGAGGTTCACTACCGCAGGCGCCGTCCTAACCGTCCACCACCACAGCTGCCTGAACAGGCGAGGGAGGCCCCTGAAGCCCCTTTAGTGGAGGAGCAAGGCCAAGCTGGTGGAATACCACCACCACCACCGCCGCCGCCGCCCCAGCACCAACACCACCACCACCGCCGCCACCAGCACCAACACCACCACCACCGCCGCCACCAGCACCAACACCGCCGCCACCAGCACCAACCCCAGCTTTGGGGCATGTCCGGCCGCAAGAGGAGGAACCTGGATGCCCACCTCACATCAGCAGCCATGGTCTGATCTAGGGGTCACCTAATCGACGGCGTGCACAAAGTAATGCTGACTTTGCCCACAGTCTGATACCATTCCTGGATGTAATTCCATTTGACAGGCTACTGCGGGCAAGGTCAGCATTACATATTGTGCTTGACGCCAGTCGCCCCCCAAACCACCCAGGTGAGGTTTTGCAGTATTTGGAGGGGTGGCAACTCAGAAACTCCAACCTCCAAGACAGGCCCACACCCCGGGACAGCCATGTGCCACCCCAGAGGCCTGTACCTCCTTTTCAACACGGGCCACCTAACAGGGACCTACCATTTTTCCCCACACCTGCCCAGAGGATCCACCCTCAAGGGTTGGCGGAGGCCATTCATGGGGCCCTTGACCTCTTGCAGGACCAGGGTGATGGTGTCACTTTACTGGCAAGCCTGGAGGATGCGGCAACCTACCACCAGCTGTAGACCCCTTATTTTTTTGTTTTTATTTTTTGTTCATGTGCATTGCACAATTTCTTTATGTTATTATTTCTTATATTCTCCTACTTTTTACAAAGTTCTAACTAAAAAAAAAAAAAAAAAAAAAAAAAAAAAAAAAAAATTCTGACATCTTTACCATTATGGCGGAATAATACCCAGTTTACAAAAACTGCTTTGTGTCTGTCTTTTTTCAGGGAATGGATGTGTAGGTTGTTTTGTGGGTGGGCTTAAAGTCATCATCATTATTATAATTATTATTTATTTATATAGCACCGATAGGTTCCATGGCGCTTTACATGAGGATAAGGTAGACAAGGACAAGTACAATAAACATAGACAATAAGGTCATACAGGTACAAGAGGAGAGGACCCTGTACGCGTGGGCTCACATTCTACGAGGGGTGGGTGGGGATACAATAGGGTGGGGAAGGTGTCGGTCGTGGGGCGTGTAGCGGGGTGTCATGGCAGGTTGTAGGCCTGTCGGAAGAGGTGAGTCTTTAGGTGTTTTTTGAAGGTTCCCAGGGTAGGCGAGTGAGTGATGAGGTGGGGCAGCGAGTTCTAAAGCATGGTGGATGCCCGGGAGAAATCCTGTATGCGGTTGTGGGAAGAGGAGATGAGGGGGGAGTGTCGGAGAAGTTCTTGGGATGAACGCAGGTTGCGTGAGGGATGGTATCGGGAGATCATGTCGGAGATGTATGGTGTGGATAGGTTGTGTAAGGCTTTGAATGTCATGGTCAGTGTTTTAAAGTGAGCTCTCTGTGGGGCGGGGACCCAGTGAAGGGCTTGGCAGAGGGTGTAGACAGGTGAGTAGCGTGAGGACAGATGGATTAGTCGGGCAGCAGAGTTTAGTATAGATTGGAGAGGTGCAAGAGAGTTGGCAGGGAGGCCTGTGCGAAGGAGGTTCCAGTAGTCAAGGCGGGAGATGATGAGGGCATTAATGAGTGTTTTAGCTGTGTCAGGGTTGAGTAACGAGCAAATTCTTGAAATATTTTTGAGTTGGAGTCACAGGGACTTGGTTAGGAACTCGAGGTGGGGCTTGAAGGAGAGGAGGAGTCAAGGATTACCCCGAGACATTTGGCGTGGAGGACAGGGGAGAGAGAGCATCATTAGCAAGTACTTTACGGCCCGCATGGAGCATGAAGTCACCTTGGTTACTAAGTGTAAAATCATGACTCCACATACAAATGTTGCTGACAAATAAACAGTGCCTGTGTTTGGGGGGTTACTTAATGCCTCGCTATGGCAACAAGACTAGGAACACACATGTGAGAGGCTGGAACATCTACCTGCTACACATCGCGTCTACGCGTTTTCTACAGAGCGTACAGTGGGACCTTTCACCAGGCTCCAGCAGGATGATAGTCCAAGCAACGCCCACGATGCAAGCATAGGCTTGTTGCCTAAAAAAATTAGCTCAAGGGGCTTCATATACATTTTTTTCAGAAAGCAGGGTGCTTGGCCCATACAATAGAATTGCTTGTACTAGGAGCATAGTACATGCAATGCCCACGATGGAGGCATAGGCTTGGTGCCTGGAAAAATTAGCCCAAGGGGCTGTTTGGCATTTTGAGTATAAATGCAGGCCTAAGGGCCATGATAACCTTCTTAGGCTGGGTGTCTCCAAAAATTAGCCCAAGGGGCTGTTTGGCATTTTGGGTATAAATGCAGGCCTAAGGGCCATGATAAGCTTGTTAGCCTGGGTGGCTCCAAAAATTAGCCCAAGGGGCTGTTTGGCATTTTGGGTATAAATGCAGGCCTAAGGGCCATGATCAGCTTGTTAGCCTGGGTGGCTCCAAAAATGTGCCCAAGGGGCTGTTTGGCATGTTGAGTAAAAATGCAGGCCTACCGGCCATGATAAGCTTGTTAGCCTGGGTGGCTCCAAAAATTTGCCCAAGGGGCTGTTTGCCATTTTGAGTATAAATGCAGGCCTAAGGGCCATGATAACCTTCTTAGGCTGGGTGTCTCCAAAAATTTGCCCAAGGGGCTGTTTGGCATTTTGGGTATAAATGCAGGCCTAAGGGCCATGATCAGCTTGTTAGCCTGGGTGGCTCCAAAAATTAGCCCAAGGGGCTGTTTGGCATTTTGGGTATAAATGCAGGCCTAAGGGCCATGATAAGCTTGTTAGCCTGGGTGGCTCAAAAAATTTGCCCAAGGGGCTGTTTGGCAATTTGGGTATAAGTGCAGGCCTAAGGGCCATGATCAGCTTGTTAGCCTGGGTGGCTCCAAAAATTTGCCCAAGGGGCTGTTTGGCATGTTGAGTAAAAATGCAGGCCTACCGGCCATGATAAGCTTGTTAGCCTGGGTGGCTCCAAAAATTTGCCCAAGGGGCTGTTTGCCATTTTGAGTATAAATGCAGGCCTAAGGGCCATGATAACCTTCTTAGGCTGGGTGTCTCCAAAAATTAGCCCAAGGGGCTGTTTGGCATTTTGGGTATAAATGCAGGCCTAAGGGCCATGATAAGCTTGTTAGCCTGGGTGGCTCCAAAAATTAGCCCAAGGGGCTGTTTGGCATTTTGGGTATAAATGCAGGCCTAAGGGCCATGATAAGCTTGTTAGCCTGGGTGGCTCAAAAAATTTGCCCAAGGGGCTTTTGAATGTTTGCTAACACAAAATAAAGGTTGATTCATTGTCAAAATGTGTTCTGATGGTTAATGAAACTGAAGTAAAGGTATAGTGTTGGTTTATGATGAAGCAGCCTCATTACCAGGTTGCAGGAACATGGTTAGGCAAATCGTTACTGGTGTTGTACATACTGCTTGTACCAAAAAGGCACAATATAATACAATGATTTATTATATCATATTGATGTTGAACGTGGCACTTCAGCTTTGACTACTGTCGTCTTCAGGGCTCAAGAAGTCTTGTGAAATCCAGGTCCTATTAAACTTAATTAGAGTAAGCCTGTCTGCATTCTCTGGAGTAAGACGTGTCCTGGTATCAGTTATGATACCCCCAGCGGCACTGAAAACCCGCTCTGATGTCACACTAGCCGCAGGGCATGCCAGCACCTCCAAGGCATACAACGAGAGCTCTGTCCAAGTGTGGAGCTTGGAGACCCAGTAATTAAACGGGACTGCGGCATCAGTAAGGAAGCAGGTACTGTCACTTAAGTATTCTTGTACCATGTTGGTAAGTTTCTGTCTCCGAGAGATGGTTACCGGAGCAACATGGCGCTGCAGGTTCGATGGCTTATTGAACATAGCCCACTTGGCGGACATCTTTCCAGCATCTCTTCTGGACAGCGTGGATGATTGTGCCCCGACCAATGGCTGCTGTTGCACAGAGTTGCTAGCTATGGGCAGAGAGTTGTCTGACGGTGATATTAGAAGCATATTATCCACAAGAACCCTCTTGAAATAGTCAATTGTCAAGCCACGTGGTGACCGAAACAGCAGCGAGGTGAATTTATCTTTATAACGTGGGTCCAGGAAGGTGGCCAACCAGTAGAGGTCGTTGTGCAATATGTTAATCACTCGTGGGTCTTCTAGCAGACAAGTGCACATGAAGTCAGCCATGTGTCCCAAGCTGCATAGACTCATGTCTTCAGTGTCCTCAGAACGATGTTCAATACCCATTGCATCCGCAAAGTCTGTCTCCGCCTCCTCCTCTCCAGCCCACCCATGGTGGACAGACACAAAGCTGGGGTTGGGAGTACCATCTGGGTTGACATCGGCACCAACAAAAAATAAATCCTCTTCCTCGTCTTGCTCCGGTTCCTCTTCAGGAGCCAATGTTGCCTGGTCAAATTGGCTTTGCTGGCTAGGTACTGCGCTGTTTAAATCTGCCTCCTTTGCCATCTGCTGGGCTCTCAATGCTTCATTTTTCTGATTAATGAGGGTTTCTTTGAGCAGACACAGCATGGGGATAGTGACACTGATGATGGACTGATCCCCGCTCACCAGTTTTGTGCAGTAGTCAAAATTATCAAGAACCTCAGCTGTGTCAGCGATCCACACCCACTCCATTGTACTAATATGTCGTGGCTGACTGCCGGTCTGACGGGCATGTTGCAACTGATATTCGGATATTGCCCTCTGCTGCTCATTGATCCTCGATAACATATGGAATGTAGAGTTCCATCGTGTCGGCATGTCACAAATGAGTCTGTGGTTGGGCAAATTCAATTGCTTTTGAAGCAATGAAAGTTTTCCAACCGCTGTTGACGAATGACGAAAATGTGCGCAAACTCGACGCACCTTCTCCAGTAGGTCAGATAACTCTGGGTATGTACGCAGGAATTTCTGCACTACTAGATTCAGCACGTGAGCCATGCAAGGCACGTGCACAAGGTTTCCGAGCTTTAGTGCAGCCACTAGGTTACGACCATTGTCGCTCACCACGAGACCGGTCTGGAGTTGGAGTGGGGATAGCCACTCATCTGTCTGTTGCTTCAGACCTTTCAACAGCTCTACTGCAGTGTGCGGTGTGTGACCTAAACAGATCAGCTTCAGCAGAGCCTGTTGGCGTCTTGCTGAAGCGCTGCAGCAAACCTCCCAACTTGGCCGTGATGTTGAGGGCAATTAAGGATTGGTCGAGGAAGCGGAAGATGTTGTACTGGACATATAGGATGATGCAGAGACACTGAATGAGTTTGTGCCAGCTATCCGTGGCGTGGGTAGGATGTTTGATGCAACACTAACAGAGTTTGGCACACTCTCCACAACGTTGATCCAATGCGCGGTGAGCGAGATGTACCGGCCCTGTCCTGAACTGCTTGTCCACGTGTCCGTAGTAAGGTGTACTTTCCCGGTTACAGCGTTGGTGAGGGCACGCTTGAGGTTGTTAATGACATGCTCATGTAACGCGGGGACGGCACAACGTGAAAAGTAGTGGCGACTTGGAACCGAGTAGCGTGGTACTGCCGCAGCCAAAAGCTCACGAAAAGAGTCTGTACCCACGAGCCTAAACGGCAACATCTCGACTGCTAACAACTTAGCTATCTGGGCATTTATTTTTTTGGCTAATGGGTGGGAAGAGTGGTATTTCTGCTTCCTTTCGTACAGCTGTGTCACTGACAACTGTAAGGATGTTGCTGACCGAGAACTGTCTGCACTCGTGTTCAGTCTCTCTGCAACCGCTGCTTCTGATGAGTACATATGAGCTGGACCAGCTTCAGCAACACTTGATTGTGACGGACGGATCTGAGTTACCGTGGCAGTCTTTGGGTCTGATGACACTGTTGTGGAAGGCTGCACTTTTGACCACTGAATAGGGTGCTGACCAGCCATGTGCTTGCGCATACTGCTGGTGCTCATGTTTCCTTTCCCGTGGCCTCTGCTTAGCCTTGCATGGCAGATGGTACAGATGACCACATTTTCATGAGAAGGCCCATCTTTAAAAAAATTCCACACAGTGGCTGACCGACCTCTATGCTTGATTGTACTCACAGAGGGATTACTCAGGCCCACATTTGAGACATTTTGTCCAACAGTCGACACATTTTGCGCCACAGTGGACACAGTTTGGGCAACAGTGGTGACTCTTTCAGTTCTGGTGGGAGGAGTAGGCCTTGGTGCCTTTGTTGGTGGGACATACACACTTTCTTCCTCCGTGCTGGCTCTGCATGGCAACATTCCACGTAGGATCAGTGGTCTCATCATGAACCCCTTCGTCTTCTAAATCTTCCCGATAACAAGATTGATTTTGCTCCCCGGATGACAAGTGTGTCTCATCATCATCATCCTCCAACTCCTGAGACGGTCTAAGACTTTGCTGAAAGTCACGTTCATGTGGCCGGGGTGTCTCTAAAATTTGTCCATGATTGGACAATTCTTCATCAAGTATCTCATCTACTACTGAGTCTGGCAAACAAGATTCATGCAAAGGATTATATGTACCAAATAAGTCATCTGAGTGACCCATGTCAACATTTTCCTGGGGCTGCTGTTGGTCTGAGGAACTGTGAAGAGGTTGTGGATTAGATGACCCAGCATGGTATCTACCAACAGTAGACACAGTGCTCAAGGAACCTTGTGTGCTGCAAGAACCTGTTGTTGAGGTCTTGTCTGCCAGCCAAGACGTTAGATGGTCTTCGTCTTCCGGCCTCAATACTCGTTTACTTTCCTGACGGGGAAAGTTAGACAGGAGGAACGATCGATCAATCCTCATCTGTCTGCCCGAACTGGTGGATAGTTGGCCACGACTACCAATGGCTGTACCTCGTCCCTGTCCCTTAGCAACGCTTTTTTTGGGAATTGCTTTTTTGGGTGACATTTTAGAATTTCTGGTGGCTCTAAATTTGTAAAACAAGTAGCAGGTACTAGTTCGTGAAAGGTACACACTAGAGGCTAAGATATTTTAAGACAGATGGAAGGTACCGTGCGAGCTGCAGGCAGGACACCGTACAGCAACGCACTGGCACAGGCAAAAAATTGTTTATTACGCAGAACCAGGCACTATTAGGCTGCGGTGCTGGCTGCGTGGAATGTTACAAGTACCGTGCGAGCTGCAGGCAGGACACCGCACAGCAACGCACTGGCACAGGCAAAAAATTGTTTATTACGCAGAACCAGGCACTATTAGGCTGCAGTGCTGTCTGCGTGGAATGTTACAAGTACCGTGCGAGCTGCAGGCAGGACACCGTACAGCTACGCACTGGCACAGGCAAAAAATTGTTTATTACGCAGAACCAGGCACTATTAGGCTGCAGTGCTGGCTGCGTGGAATGTTACAAGTACCGTGCGAGCTGCAGGCAGGACACCGTACAGCAACGCACTGGCACAGGCAAAAAATTGTTTATTACGCAGAACCAGGCACTATTAGGCTGCAGTGCTGGCTGCGTGAAATGTTACAAGTACCGTGCGAGCTGCAGGCAGGACACCGTACAGCAACGCACTGGCACAGGCAAAAAATTGTTTATTACGCAGAACCAGGCACTATTAGGCTGCAGTGCTGGCTGCGTGGAATGTTACAAGTACCGTGCGAGCTGCAGGCAGGACACCGTACAGCAACGCACTGGCACAGGCAAAAAATTGTTTATTACGCAGAACCAGGCACTATTAGGCTGCGGTGCTGGCTGCGTGGAATGTTACAAGTACCGTGCGAGCTGCAGGCAGGACACCGTACAGCAACGCACTGGCACAGGCAAAAAATTGTTTATTACGCAGAACCAGGCACTATTAGGCTGCAGTGCTGGCTGCGTGGAATGTTACAAGTACCGTGCGAGCTGCAGGCAGGACACCGTACAGCAACGCACTGGCACAGGCAAAAAATTGTTTATTACGCAGAACCAGGCACTGTTAGGCTGCGGTGCTGGCTGCGTGCAATGTTACAAGTACCGTGCGAGCTGCAGGCAGGACACCGTACAGCAACGCACTGGCACAGGAAATTTTTTGTGGAAAAATGGCACCAAAATTATCTGGTAGACTAGTGCCAAAAATAAGAAAAAGCTTAGGATTGCAGCTCTGCGGAAAGCTGGGTGAACTAAGCTCTAAGGATGGTGCTGGATTCACTGTAAAGCTGCTCCTATCTCCCTTCCTTCAGTCCTGTACAGCAATCCTCCGTCCTGGTAGTTCTGAAAAGAACTTTTGGGTTATATGTGAGGAATCTTGACTCCTACACTCCGTCCTGTTAGTTCTGAAAAGAACTTTTGGGTTATATGTGACTCCTACACTGCCTAACTGTCCCTAGATCTGCTCCAAGTCTCCCTGCACTAGGTCAGCTCTTCTCAGGAATGTGCCCAAAATGGCGGGGGCAAGCCTTATATACTGCCTTGCCTGTCATACATGACATAGGCATCACGATGGACAGCAGCCAATCATAGTCCTGACACAACCAAAGCTGCTATGGCATTACTGACTATGATTGGCTAACATGCTTGTCCTTCTTCACAAGTTTTCTGACCTAACACGCAATGCTGACTAGTAACATAAAAGATTCTGGATTCGCGAGTCCCGAATAGAGAATACAGGACTCGGAATCGCAGACTCGCTAGGATTCGGACTCGTAGACTCGCTCAGACTCGCTGCTGTTTGGGGAGATTCAAGCTATATAGCGATGTGATATAGCGAGTCTAGCGAGTCTAGCGAGTGAGAGAAAGTAAACTCTGACAAAACTAGGATTGCCATTTACTTGCATTGGACTCGTTACTGAGCGAGTATTCGCTAAAAGACTCGCCGATTACCGAGTCCAGCGAGTCCCTTAAGAATCGCCGAGTAACGAGTCCTAGCGAGTAGACTCGCTCATCCCTATTGGATATGCATTAAAAAACACCAAATATGTGACAAAGTGTGAACAAAGGACAACACCCTCAACCCATGCCCACAGAAACAAATATATACAGTGGATTGCCTACCAATGTTCTAGGCACAAAGATTAGTTCTGACCTAAAGTCACTTATTGTCATGCACTTAGTTGGCGCTGACTTTGCTTGATGTTTGTCTTTAAGTGCTGCATGGTTAATAGTTGTGAAGGTCCTGGCCCTGTGTTGTGAACTGCATTCACTTTTAAGTTCAACTGCTGGTTGAGGGGTTATTGTGAGACTCAACTGACCTCCCCTTCCCCTAGCCTTTAAGTAGCCTCTCCTTCCACCAGGTGGTGCTGCTGATAGAGTTTTTCACTCTATGCCTGGAAGCCGTGCTGTGCTGACCTGTGTGTTTATGTTGCTGAAATCCTTTCCTTTGGAGTTGTTGTATCCCAGTTCTGTGGAGGGAGGTGAGGGGGAATAGAGCAGGGCTGGTGGAGGAGTTTTAGGGACAGGCTGGAGGCCCGAACCTTCTCACTTTAAGAGATACCTTCAAGATCAGGGCCATTCAGGGTTCCTAGACTAGCCTTCCCTGGTCACTGATCGGGTCACATGACAGCATTTACCGCGGTAACTGCAGTCATGTGACCCAATTACACTGCCGGGTTGTGACATCACAGCAGGTCCTATCACCTGGACCTTGCTGGAGGCAGTGGTGGATCGCAGACAGGTGAGTATAAAAGATTTTTTATTTTTAACTCTTTCTTTTACTATATTTAATTTCTGCAATGTATATTATACGTACTGCCTGGGCTGAAGGTCGTTGTTGCTCATGGTACTCTGCTGCAGTCTCGGGGGGGTCACTGAGGCTACTCCTCCAGGGGCATTCTCCGCCACCACCTGCCCCCCAGCACACTACTTCATGGCCATCGTTCAAGAATAAGATGGAGGAATTAGGGGATGACCACCTCCTCTAGGTGAGATGAAAACAACTTGGGGGAACACCGACAGGCCCTTTAAGTTTGGGTGCATTTGACTTGCTAAGCAAGAGAGGTCTAGCCTCCACCCAATGCCTCATTCTCTTTCAGTCAGCCTACTGCTCCTAATTCCCAAAGTCGTCAACGGTGGCAACCCTATTTACGCCAACTGCGAACCATCCCTTGTTGCCCATCACCTTCATGAAGGTAACCTCCTCCCCAACATGGATTTCACTGCTAAAATAGTGCACTGATGCCTCTTTGCTTTGCCTAGAGGCCTGCCTCTTCCAGTGCCAGAAGTTAGGTACAAACAATCACTTACTGTGGGTATGGAAAGTATTCAGACCCCTTTACATTTTTCACTTTTTGTTTCATTGCAGCCATTTGGTAAACTCAAAAAAGTTCATTTCTTTCTCATTAATGTACACTGCACCCTACCTTGACTGAAAAAAAGAAATGTAGACATTTTTGCTAATTTATCAAAAAAGAAAAACTTAAATAACACATGGTCATAAACATTCAGACCCTTTGCTTAGACACTCATATTAAGGTCATATGCTTTCCATTTCCTTGTGATCCTCCTTGAGATGGTTTACTCCTTCATTGGAGTCCAGCTTTGTTTAATTAAACTGATAGGACTTTATTTGGAAAAGCACACACCTGTCTATATAAGACCTCACAGCTCACAGTGCATGTCAAACCAAATGAGAATCATAAGGTCAAAGGAACTGCCCAAGGAGCTTAGAGACAGAATTGTGGCAAGGCACAGATCTGGACAAGATTACAAAAGAATTTCTGCAGTACTCAAGGTTCCTAAGAGCACAGTGGCCTCCATAATCCTTAAATGAAAGACGTTTGAGACCACCAGAACTTTTCCTAGACCTCGCCATCCAGCAAAACTGAGCAATTGTGGGGGAAGAGCCTAGTGAGAGAGGTAAAGTAGAACCCCAAGATTACTGTGGCTGAGTTCCAGAGACGCAGTAGGGAGATGGGAAAAAGTTCCACAAAGTCAACTATCACTGCAGCCCTCCACCAGTTGGGTCTATATGGCAGAGTGGTCCAACGGAAGCCTCTCCTCAGAGCAAGACATATGAAAACCCGCATAGTTTGCAAAAAAACATATGAAGGACTCCCAGACTATGAGAAATAAGATTCCTTGGCCTGATGAGATGAATATAGAACTTTATGGTGATAATTCTAAGTGGAATGTGTGATGAAAACCAGGCACTGCTCATCACCTGCCCAATACAATCCCAACAGTGAATCATGGTGGTGGCAGCATCATGCTATGGGGGTATTTTTCAGCTGCATGGACAGGATGACTGGTTGTAATTGAAGGAAACATGAATGTAGCCAAGTACAGAGATATCCTAGATGAGAACCTCTTCCAGAGTACTCTGGACCTCAGACTTGACCGAAGGTTCTGTAACCTTCCAAGACGACAATGACTTTGAGCACACAGCTAAAATAACAAAGAAGTGGCTTCAGAACAACTCTGTGACCATTCTTGACTGGCCCAGCCAGAGCCATGACCTAAACCTAATTGAGCATCTCAGGAGAGACCTGAAAATGCCTGTCCACCAACATTCACCATCTAACCTGACGAAACTGAAGAGGATCTGCAAAGAAGAATGGCAGAAGATCCCCAAATCCAGATGTGAAAAACTTGTTGCAACATTCCTAAAACGACTTATTGCAGTACTAGCTCAAAAAGGTGCTTCTACTCAATACTGAGCAAAGGGTCTGAATACTTATGACCATGTGATATTTCAGTTTTCCTTTTTTAATAAATTTGCAAAAATGTCTACATACCGTGTTTCCCCGAAAGTAAGGCCCTGTCTTACATTCTTTTGGGGGCCAAAAGTGGCCCCCGGCCTTACTTTCGGGGGGGGCCTTACATTGTGTGCCCCAGCAGTGTGGCCTACAGGCCCCCTCCTGCTGGGACACTGCGGGAGCGGGTCGCACGTCACGTGCGCCCGCTCATTACATATGCACTGCATCCCCCTGTCAATCAGCGACAGGGGGAGCAGTGCATTATACTGTATATATGGGCCCCCTATTGCTGGCACACTCCCCCCTGTTATGAGGCCCCCACCGCTGCTGCTGCTGAAGACATCTTACCCTCCAGGGTCTTCTTGCAGCAGCCAGCGCGTCCGTCCGTCCTCTGTACTCGGCGGTCTCCCGGATCATGTGACCCGTCGCAGCGCATAACGTCATCGCGACTGCGACGCGCCGGTCACATGATCCGGGAGACCGCCGAGTACAGAGGACGGACGGACGCGCTGGCTGCTGCAAGAAGACCCTGGAGGGTAAGATGTCTTCAGCAGCAGCAGCGGTGGGGGCCTCATAACAGGGGGGAGTGTGCCAGCAATAGGGGGCCCATATATACAGTATAATGCACTGCTCCCCCTGTCGCTGATTGACAGGGGGATGCAGTGCATATGTAATGAGCGGGCGCACGTGACGTGCGACCCGCTCCCGCTCCCCCCCCCCTCCGCTAGGGGCCTTACATTGGCCCCCCCGGTTGTAAGGCCTTATAATCGGGGGAGGCCTTACATTAGCAGGCCCCCCCTTTACCCCCAGGCGGCCTTACAATCGGGGGGGCCTTACTTTCGGGGAAACACGGTATCTGTTTTTTTCAGTCAAGATGGGGTGCAGAGTGTACATTAATAAGAAAAAAAATAACTTTTTTGAATTTACCAAATGGCTGCAAAGAAAGAGAGTGAAAAATGTATAGGGGTCTGAATACTTTCTCTACCCACTTTACAAGATATTATGGTAGCACAATCTTGTTGCCTAGCTCCTCATTACCTCTCCAAGGGGTGGGCTGCAGTAGTCACAGCACTTACAAATCCAATTCCCCATGCTACAAGGTAACACATGAGCTTGCAGTTGAGTGGAGTGATTATTGAAGCCTGACATATTTGGAGGAGAAATAATGATGAAAAGAAAAGTTTTTTCAGGTCACCAATTCATCTACAATGCTGAATAAAGCTAGTGGGCAGCAGTGCAAGCACAAGATCAATGTTAATTATACATATAAAAAACTGGTGCTCATGATAAAAATCTGAATTGTAAAAGTGTGGAATGAAATGAAATAAAGTGATTGCACATTTTCAAGAAGCAATATCCATAGTATGGTGTTTCATGAGTGTGAACAAGACCTATAAGACCATGTATGGGAAGCAAATAAAGGCCATATGCTAATTTTATATGAATTGCTATGACATAATTGTAGAAGATTTTGCATGTTGCTAATCCTCTGCAATAATAAAGGTTTGCTTCTCCCTGAAAAAAATAATTAAAAATAAAAAATAAAAATAATAATAATAATAATAATAACAAAAAATAAGAATAATATTAAAAAAATGCCCCCAAAAATGATAAGCTCTCTTAGGCCCCCTTCACATCATGATTTTTTCCTGTCCGTGAGGATCCTGTTTTTTGGACAAGAACGGAAAAGAATGCCATTTCTGTGTCTGGATCCGAGATTTTGAGGGATCCAGACACAGAAAGAGCTGGGAGAAGCCGAGCTAGGCAAGTGGTGTCGGCGGTGTTATGAGTATAGGGGGAGGAAGAATCCTGTGTTCCTCCCCCTGTGTAACATGTCGGGGCTGTAGTTTTGCTTTCCCAGTGTATCTACATACACTGTGAAAGCAGAATAAAAGAGAAAAAAATGTAATAAAAATAATAATGTAATAAAAATAAGAAAAATAAATGCTCACCTCTCCGACGGATGTCTAAGACCCAAGAAGACGTGTGATCGCATGCCGGCAAGGACCTTAAAAAGTTATTGGCCGGTAGCAATCAGGTGATATGTCACAGATTATGCTGTATGCAGCAGGATGGGCTCCGGTGCTGACGTCACGGGCAGGAGGTGTTTCAGCTGCCGGCAAACCGCTCCTAACAATTCCTGCGTGAGTTGAGACACAGGTGAAGAGGGGAGACAATCACTCAGGCAGGAGGTGGCATAGAGAGGCAGGAGGCAGCACAGAGAGGCAGTGGGCAGGGAGGACCCCCGTGAACAGCAAGGACTGCATAATCAGTAAGTCCCTCCGGACTTTTTATCTCTACCCTCTCTAAAATGTTTTTTACTGGTTACAGGGGGTAAAAACATGGGAGATCCCTTCCCTGAATGCAGCAGACAGTTTGGAAAGCACCAGAGGGAGTGACAGGTCCTCTTTAAAGAAGCCAACAGAATCTTATCAGACACAACCACATACTGTGTGTCTGATATGGAGAGATATCAAGTCTCCATTACATGTTATAATAACTTGATAAAAAAAAGCAGACAATATCGGGATTCTTAATAAAAATAAGGATTTTTTAAAAATAAAAGAGCCTGCAATGGCATTCTTTTAGTGACGTGAGCTGCTGCATCACGTGACCTGCAGCGTGTTTTTTTGTGTATATATGTGTGTGCATATGACGTGACCATCCAAATGTATATATACAGTTAGGGCCAGAAATATTTGGACAGTGACACAAGTTGTGGTATTTTAGCTGTTTACAAAAACATGTTCAGAAATACAATTATACAGTGCCTACAAGTAGTATTCAACCCACTGCAGATTTAGGTGGTTTGATAAGATGCCAATAAGTTAGAGCCTTCAAACTGCAAACGAAAGTAGGATTTATTAACAGAAGCATAAATCTTACAAACCAAAAATTTATGTTGCTCAGTTGAATTTTAATAAATTTTAAACATAAAAGTGTGGGTCAATTATTATTCAACCCCTCAAACCATCAGCATTCTGTTTGGTCCCCCTAAAGTATTAAGAAGTAGTTCAGGCACAAAGAACAATGAGCTTCACATGTGTGGATTAATTATCTCTTTTGCCAGCCTTTTCTGACTATTTAAGACCCTCCCCAAACTTGTGAACAGCACTCATACATGGTCAACATGGGAAAGACAAAGGAGCATTCCAAGGCCATCATAACCAAGATCGTGGAGGGTCACAAGGCTGGCAAGGGGTACAAAACCCTTTCCAAGGAGTTGGGCCTACCTGTCTCCACTGTTGGGAGCATCATCCGGAAGTAGAAGGCTTATGGAACTACTGTTAGCCTTCCACGGCCTGGACAGCCTTTGAAAGTTTCCTCCCGTGCCGAGGCCAGGCTTGTCCGAAGAGTCAAGGCTAACCCAAGGACAACAAGGAAGGAGCTGCGGGAAGATCTCATGGCAGTGGGGACATTGGTTTCAGTCAATACCATAAGTAACGTACGTGGTCCGTTCCAGACGAGCCCGTAAGGTACCTTTACCTTCAAAGCGTCATGTCAAGGCTCGTCTACAGTTTTCTCATGATCACTTGGAGGACTCTGAGACAGACTGGTTCAAGGTTCTATGGTCTGATGAGACCAAGATCGAGATCTTTGGTGCCAACCACACACGTGACGTTTGGAGACTGGATGGCACTGCATACGACCCCAAGAATACCATCCCTACAGTCAAGCATAGTGGTGGCAGCATCATGCTGTGGGGCTGTTTCTCAGCCAAGGAGCCTGGCCATCTGGTCCGCATACATGGGAAAATGGATAGCACGGCCTACCTGGAGATTTTGGCCAAGAACCTCCGTTCCTCCATCAAGGATCTTAAGATGGGTCGTAATTTCATCTTCCAACAAGACAACGACCCAAAGCACACAGCCAAGAAAACCAAGACCTGGTTCAAGGGAAAAAATCAAGGTGATGGAGTGGCCTAGTCAGTCTCCTGACCTTAACCCAATTGAAAACTTGGGGGAAGGAGCTCAAGATTAAAGGCCACATGAGACACCCAAAGAACCTAGATAACTTGGAGAAGATCTGCATGGAGGAGTGGGCCAAGATAACTCCAGAGACCTGTGCCGGCCTGATTAGGTCTTATAAAAGACGATTATTAGCTGTAATTGCAAACAAGGGTTATTCCACAAAATATTAAACCTAGGGGTTGAATAATAATTGACCCACACTTTTATGTTTAAAATTTATTAAAATTCAACTGAGCAACATAACTTTTTGGTTTGTAAGATTTATGCTTCTGTTAATAAATCCTACTCTCGTTTGCAGTTTGAAGGCTCTAACTTATTTGCATCTTATCAAACCAGCTAAATCTGCAGGGGGTTGAATACTACCTGTAGGCACTGTATATATAATATGGGCAGAAAGTGCACACTCCCAGCTGCAATATGAGAGTTTCCACATCCAAATCGGAGAAAGGGTTTAGGAATCATAGCTCTGTAATGCATAGCCTCCTCTTTTTCAAGGGACCAAAAGTAATTGGACAATGGACTCTAAGGGCTGCAATTAACTCTGAAGGTGTCTCCCTCGTTAACCTGTAATCAATGAAGTAGTTAAAAGGTCAGGGGTGGATTCCAGGTGTGTGGTTTTGCATTTGGAAGCTGTTGCTGTGACCAGACAACATGCGGTCAAAGGAACTCTCAATTGAAGTGAAGCAGAACATCCTGAGGTTGAAAAAAAAGAAAAAATCCATCAGAGAGATAGCAGACATGCTTGGAGTACCAAAATCAACAGTTGGGTACATTCTGAGAAAAAAGGAATTGACTGGTGAGCTTGGGAACTCTAAAAGGCCTGGGCGTCCACGGATGACAACAGTGGTGGATGATCGCCGCATACTTTATTTGGTGAAGAAGAACCCGTTCACAACATCAACTGAAGTCCAGAACACTCTCAGTGAAGTAGGTGTATCTGTCTCTAAGTCAACAGTAAAGAGAAGACTCCATGACAGTAAATACAAAGGGTTCATATCTAGATGCAAACCATTCATCAATTCCAAAAATGGACAGGCCAGAGTTAAATTTGCTGAAAAACACCTCAAGAAGCCAGCTCAGTTCTGGAAAAGTATTCTATGGACAGATGAGACAAAGATCAACCTGTACCAGAATGATGGGAAGAAAAAAGTTTGGAGAAGAAAGGGAACGGCACATGATCCAAGGCACACCACATCCTCTGTAAAACATGGTGGAGGCAACGTGATGGCATGGGCATGCATGGCTTTCAATGGCACTGGGTCACTTGTGTTTATTGATGACATAACAGCAGACAAGAGTAGCCGGATGAATTCTGAAGTGTACCGGGATATACTTTCAGCCCAGATTCAGCCAAATGCTGCAAAGTTGATTGGACGGCGCTTCATAGTACAGATGGACAATGACCCCAAGCATACAGCCAAAGCTACCCAGGAGTTCATGAGTGCAAAAAAGTGGAACATTCTGCAATGGCCAAGTCAATCACCAGATCTTAACCCAATTGAGCATGCATTTAACTTGCTCAAATCCAGACTTAAGACGGAAAGACCCACAAACAAGCAAGACCTGAAGGCTGCGGCTGTAAAGGCCTGGCAAAGCATTAAGAAGGAGGAAACCCAGCGTTTGGTGATGTCCATAGGTTCCAGACTTAAGGCAGTGATTGCCTCCAAAGGATTCGCAACAAAATATTGAAAATAAAAATATTTTGTTTGGGTTATGTTTATTTGTCCAATTACTTTTGACCTCCTAAAATGTGGAGTGTTTGTAAAGAAATGTGTACAATTCCTACATTTTCTATCAGATATTTTTGTTCAACCCTTCAAATTAAACGTTACAATCTGCACTTGAATTCTGTTGTAGAGGTTTCATTTCAAATCCAATGTGGTGGCATGCAGAGCCCAACTCGCGAAAATTGTGTCACTGTCCAAATATTTCTGGCCCTAACTGTATGTGTGTGTGACGTGACACGCTGCATGTGTATGTGTTAAGGATGAGCGAGTATACTCGCTACTATTTGGAACTCGCCGAATAGTAGTGGTATTCGGGTACTCGCTATTCTCCGAGTATCTTATGATTACTCGGGAGTAGCAAGTAGTCCACTCACTTTCGCAGTGGATCTATAGATACACTTTGAAAGTACCCTAAAAGTGAATAAAAGTTGTTAAAAATAATAAAATGACATACTCACCTGTCCGACGCCTGCACCTGGACCGGCAAAGAAGACCTCGGGACCGTCCCAGAAGATCTGCGATCAGTGGACGACAAGGACCTGTGACTACCAGCCAATCAGATGGCCTGTAGCGATCTGGCTAGACATCACAACCACGTGATCGCTAGCGACCACCTGATTGGCCAGATTGCAAGGTCCTAGGTGTACTGCGATCACGTGGTTGTGATGTCTCACCATCTGATTGGCCAGATCGCTACTGGCCATCTGATTGGCTGAAAGTCACAGGTCCTTGTCGTCCGGTGATCTCAGGTCTTCTGGGACGGTCCCAGGGTCTTCTTTGCCAGTCCTGGTGCAGGCGTCAGACAGGTGAGTATGTAATTTTATTATTTTTAACAAGTTTTATTCACTTTTAGGGTACTTTCAAAGTGTATCTATAGATCCACTGTGAAAGTAATCAGACTCGCTATACTCGCAATGAGTACCGAGTACCAGGACCTACTCGTTGCGAGTATATCGAGTACGAATATTGCGATACTCGCTCATCCCTAGTATGTTTATATATGTGTGTGTATATATATATATGTGTGAGTATTTGTGTGCATATGACATGACCCACCGAGTGTACAGTTGGGCCAAAAGTATTGACACCCCTGCAATTCTGTCAGATAATACTCAGTTTCTTCCTGAAAATGATTGCAATCACAAATTCTTTGGTATTATTATCTTCATTTAATTTGTCTTCAATGAACAAACACAAAAGAGAATGAAGCAAAAAGCATGTCAAATGGCAATTAGGCCAAATCCAATCTGATCCAAATCCCACAGGATAACATGGGGGCCAAATCAGATCCGTGGCTGTCTGTTTTACAACAGACAGCCACGGATCCAACAAAATCGTGATGTGAAAGCACCCTAAGTCACAGAACACAAAAGGTCACTGCTAAAGAAGGTGGCTGTTGACAGACTGCTGTATACATGTATATTGCATGGATTGTTCAGAAAAGGCCTTTCAAAAATTTGGGGAAGATTCAGAAGGAGTGGACTGCTGCTGGAGTCAGTGCTTCATGAGACTCCACACAGACGTATCCAGGACATGGGCTACAACTGTCACATTCCTTGTGTCAAGCCTATCATGACCAATAGACAACGCAAGAAGCGTCTTACTTGGGCCAAGGAGAAAAAGAACTGGACTGTTGCTCAGTGGTCCAAGATGTTTACAGATGAAAATAATTTTGCATTTCATTTTGAAATCAAGGTTCCAGAGTCTGGAGGAAGAGTGGAGAGGCCACAATCCAAGCTGCTTGACATCTAGTCTGAACTCTCCCCAATCAGTGATGGTTTGGGGATCCATGTCATCTGCTGCTGTAGGTCCACTGTGTTTTATCAAGACCAAAGTCAGCGCTGCCGTCTACCAGGAAATTTTAGAGCACTTCATGGTTCCCTCCTCCGATGAGCTTTTTGGAGATGAATATTTCATTTTCCAGCAGGACTTGGCACATGTCCACACTGCCAAAACTGCCATTACCTGGTTTAATAACCACAACATAACTGTGTTTGATTGGCCAGCAAACTTGTCTGTCCTATACCCCATAGAGGTATTGTCAAGATGAGAGACACCAGACCTAACAATGCAGACAAGCTGTAGGCTGCTATCAAAGCAACCTGGGCTTCCGTAACACCTCAGCAGTGCCACAGGCTGATGGCCTCCATGCCACACCGCATTGATCCAGTAATTCATGTAAAAGGAGCCCCGACCAAGTATTGAGTGCATTTACAGACTTTTCATTAGGCCAACATTTATGAGTTACAAATCATTTTATCAGTTGGTCTTATGTAATAGTATAATTTTCCAAAATAATGACTTTTGGGTTTTCATTGACTGTAAACAATAATCATCAACATTAACCGAAAAAAACCCACTTGAAATAGATCACTCTGTAGTGACTATATAATATATACATTTCACTTTATGCATTGAATTATTGAAATAAATGATCTTTTTGATGATATTCTAATTTATGGAGATGCACTTGTAAATGACTCCTGCTCATTTTCTAATGCAGGTTGTTTAGTAGAAACCAGGTATAAACCATGGAATTAAATCTGCAATTCACCCAGTACTTGCCCCCAATGTTTACACACCACAGGCATTTAATATAATTAGCAATTCACCCAAACACTTTTATTCAAATAGCTTGTTTAGTCACCACCCTGTCTACTGCACTATGGGAACCATAAAATGTCTATGTACTGAAGATACCAAAACGAAGATAGATAGATAGATAGATAGATAGATAGATAGATAGATAGATAGATAGATAAAAAAAAACTGCACAACACTCAAGATATAGTGTGAACTGGTGCAAGCTGCGATGCTGGAACAAACAACCAGAAAAAATTCACTGCAGCACTCAGTTACTACCAAGAATGTACACATGCTAATAAGCGGTTTATATATGAGCAAAAATTTAAAAACGTATATTTTTTTCAAAAAATTCAATATTCTTATCTTTTTATTTACTGAGATTGAGATGGTGTCGACCCACTTAGAAGTGGGATAGGGAGGACAAGGAGGACAGGGATGTCAGCGTAGGACTCATCAGATCTGTGGTCACCGTGGAGTGGTTGATGAGCAAACAGATATTGGCCAATATATGTACCAAGAACCCCAGTAAATAAAAAGATAAGAATATTGCATTTTGTTTTTTTTTTAAATGTAAGTTTTTTAATTTTTTCCTCATATATAAACCGCTTATTAGCATGTGAACATTTTTGGTAGTAACTGAGTGCTGCAGTGAATTTTTTCTGGTTGTTTGTACCAGCATCGCAGTTTGCACCAGTTCACACTATATCTTGAGTGTTGTGCGCTTTTTTTCTCTTTATGTCTAATATGTGGAGTTGCTGGCTCCATGTCTGCACTTAGCACCCTCATCGCACCCAGGTGGTCTGAGGTTGAGATGGTGTCCACCCACTTAGAAGTGGGATAGGGAGGACAAGGAGGACAGGGATGTCAGCGTAGGACTCCTCAGACCTGGGGTCACCGTGGAGTGGTTGATGAGCAAACTGATATTGGCCAATATATGTACCAAGAACCCCAGTGAATAAAAAGATAAGAATATTGAGGTTTTTTTTAAAAACTTAAGTTTTTACATTTTTTCCTCATATATAAACCGCTTATTAGCATGTGTACATTTTTAGTAGTAACTGAGTGCTGCAGTGAATTTTTTCAGATAGATAGATAGATAGATAGATAGATAGATAGATAGATAGATAGATAGTATTTTCAGCTGCATATGAGATTTCCTCCACACTAGTGTCATTTTAAGGTCGGTGATGCAGTCACAGTATGATGCCAAGTATGGATATATATAAAAGTCTATAATTAATAGGCAAAGTCTATAAATAAGTTCTTGCCTCCTAATCTTAGAACTGTTTTGGAAAAAAAGTTATTTTATCTGGAATTCTAAAAGAAAAGAAACGTATTCCTGAGCACTCAGTGGCTGCCCTATAGATGGGTGTTTTTATAGTTATGAGCAGATGAAAGATAGTGTTGAACAATGGGTGTCCCGATGATATGAAGACAGGAATATTATGGTCTACACTTCAGGAGCCGTTAGGAAGAATGCACATTCAGTATCAAAATGTAACGTGTATTAAGGCCGTTTCACACACTAGGATATCGTTAACGATATCGTTGAAACGTCATGGATTTGTGAATGTTCTAACGATATCGTTTATGCATCCTTGCGTGTAAATGAACGATGTAGGAAGGAAAAATCGTTGGAACGTTCATCCAAAAAATGAGATCCTGACCTCAAATCTATCGCTCGTCGCCTGATTAACGCAGCTTGAAGAAGCCACATCGTTCAGTGTGACACCTTTATGAACGATGTCGTTCAAAATTCTCCTATTCCTGCCGCTGTAAAAGATCGTTCAGTCCTTGCTCTCCTATTTAATTGGTGCGTTGCCGAATGGGATATCGTTAACGATATCCTTGTGTGTGACAACGCACTAACGATGTCTGAACGATCACTGTCACATGATCGTTCTAAGGATATCGATAACTATATCCTAGCGTGTGGAGCAGCCTTTATTAATATCAGCACTCGTACTTTTCTGATATAAGTTTTTATCCTCTTGGTTTTCTAAACTCACATATCATTACTGAATCCAGAGAAGAGGAAAAGGATGAGAAATCTGAGTGTTGTGATGCTAATTGTTGGTAGGATGTTGGTTTTAACCTGTGCAACCAGTTAAACCAGCTGGAGAACACGTTCAGCAAATTCTGATTGTGTGAGCACGGACACGAGTGGACATGTATAATGTGGAAGCCCGATAAATAGAGATATTCATAGATATATAGATAGCTAGAAAAGGTAACAAACTTGACGGTAAGTTATATTTATTTATTAACTTTTCATTGAAATTATAAAATACATTTTTCGTCATATTAATCAGAGTTCACACTGCATTCACTTTATGCCATAGTTCTGTTTACAGAACGAAATCTGAATAAACAATGTACGTTACTGTCATCCACTGTTCCGCTCTGCGCTCACTTGGTGTCTTGGCTTCTTCTGACTCTGTTCACACTTTTGTGTCTGATATTCAACATTGTTCTTCTTTGTTGCTAAGCCAGAGTTAAGGCTACATTCAGACTGTGTGTTTTTTAATCCATTTTGTGCAGTACACTGAAGAAAAGGGATCACTTAAATGACATCCCAGCAAAGTCTATGAATTTCATTTTTGCCATTCACAAGGTTATTTGGACGAAGTACCTTTATGTCCGCGCTGCTGTCAGAAAAGTATACCACCGACACGGGATGTCTGGGTATTAGTGATGATTTTATTTCCTTATTTCCAACGCGTTTCGGAGCCACTTGCCGAGCTCCTTCCTCAGGGAATCTCAAGAGCTCGGCAAGTGACTCCGAAACGCGTTGGAAATAAAATCATCACTAATACCCAGACATCCAATGTCGGTGGTATACTTTTCTGACAGCAGCGCGGACATAAAGGTACTTCGTCCGAATAACCTTTGATTTGAGCACCGCATCCTGTGGAAGTACGGTCCCTGCAGCAGCTGTTTATTTCTGAGCGATTACGCTGGTTGTGTGCTACACAACCACATCAGGTGAGCAATACTAATATTAACATCATACATCTGTCTATAAAAGATAAGACCCTATTTTGCGCATTCTCAACCCTTTAGATATATATTTTTGCCATTCAGACTGTCCTCTTTTAACTCCTTCAGGACCCAGCCTATTTTGACCATAAAAAAGATAAGAGGGTTTGCGCCAAACTGCTATATTACAAGAGGGGATCGGTGATATGACCCCCGTGCTCACCTTATTTAGTTGTGCCGACTGCACAACTAGTTCTTGGGCTGAATTATGATCCCGTGGGATCTCCACACCACCCGGAGCCTTAGAGAGGCAGGTTTGTGTGATCCTCTGGTGCACAGACTGCTGATCCAAGTGATCCTCTGAGGGAGTGGTAATTGATATATGGCAGGTCCTGGAGGTCAAGCTGCTGGATATCACGCTTCCCAGCGGGAGGTTGAATGTGCGATTTGAACAAAGGTGATAATGTATTAGCGCTACAGACACAGCCAGGGACACCGCTCTATGTATAATTACCTTGCGGTTTTATTGTACCAATATCAAGTACCCGGTCTCCACAACGCGTTTCGGCGCTAACTGCGCCTTTCTCAAGTGATTGCCGGGATACAAAAGTAGAAATGCTTAAATACTATATTAGATACAGGGGGAGGAACAAAATTAGGGGGAGGGGATATTGCACAAGTCTATAGTAATATAAGTAACGGATTCTGATCGGAATCAATTGATCATTCACTGTTTCACAGATATTGCACTATATTCTATGTAAAAATCAGGTAATTATATTGATAATAATAATTCATTAAACATTTATATACATATACCAAAACCAAAAAGTTATTTTATATTATATAAAATTGATTAAAATTGCCAAGATAATTCTATTTAGAAGAATTTTTCCTAGTCTAAATATCATAAAAATTCTTCTTTGGAATACAATTATTACATAAAAAATATACATAAAAATTATACATGAAAAATACATGAAAAAATTGCATAAAAAATTGCATAGAAGAATTTTTATGATATTTAGACTAGGAAAAATTCTTCTAAATAGAATTATCTTGGCAATTTTAATCAATTTTATATAATATAAAATAACTTTTTGGTTTTGGTATATGTATATAAATGTTTAATGAATTATTATTATCAATATAATTACCTGATTTTTACATAGAATATAGTGCAATATCTGTGAAACAGTGAATGATCAATTGATTCAGATCAGAATCCGTTACTTATATTACTATAGACTTGTGCAATATCCCCTCCCCCCTAATTTTGTTCCTCCCCCTGTATCTAATATAGTATTTAAGCATTTCTACTTTTGTATCCCGGCAATCACTTGAGAAAGGCGCAGTTAGCGCCGAAACGCGTTGTGGAGACCGGGTACTTGATATTGGTACAATAAAACCGCAAGGTAATTATACATAGAGCGGTGTCCCTGGCTGTGTCTGTAGCGCTAATACATTATCACCTTTGTTCAAATCGCATATTTTGACCATAAAGACCTTGCCAATTTTTGCAATTCTGTCCACTGTCCCCTCATGATGTAATAACTCTGGAACGCTTCAACGGATCCTAACGACTCTGAGATTGCTTTTTCATGACATATTGGGCTTCATGTTAGTAGTAAATTTAGGTTGATAATTTTTGCGTTTATTTGTGAAAGAAATCAAAAATTTGGCAAACATTTTGAAAATTTAGCAATTTTCAAATTTAGAATTTTTATTCTGTTAAACCAGAGAGTTATGTGACACTAAATAATTAACAAATAACATTTCCCACATGTCTACTTTACATCAGTGCAATTTTGGAAAAAAATACATTTTTTTGGGTAGGAAGTTATAAGGGTTCAAAGTAGGGATGGGCGAATCTACTCGCTAGGACTCGTTACTCGGCGAGTAGTAAGGGACTCGCAGGACTCGGTACTCTGCGAGTTTCCCAGTGATTACTCGCACGAGTCCAATGCAAATCAATATCAATCCTAGTTTTGTCAGAAACGCTGACAAAACTAGGATTGCCATTGTCTTGCATTAGACTCGGCTACTGTGCCAGTGATAGCAGGGAAACTCGCAAAGTAACTGCTGTTTCTTTGCGAGCCGAGTCCAGCTGTCTTCTCTGTGCAGCTCCAGGGTCCTAGAGCCCGCCTGCTCACAGAGATGATGTAGCAGTGCTGAGATTGTTCTCAGTCTGCTCATTCCCTGTGCATAGACATCTATATTTATGCACAGGGGATGTAGCAGAGAGGACATCGCGTTTTGGACTACGTCGGACAGAAGAGGATTTTTTTAATTAAAGATGGAGTCCCTAATGGCTTTTTTTTTTATTTCAAATAAAAAAATTTCTCTGTGTTGTGTTTTTTTAACCCTTTATTGGAGATTCTTAGTGGCTGGGTCAAACGTGGCCTGACATTAAGAATCTCGGGCTTAATACCAGCTTGTATAACAAAGGTGGTATTAACCCCTTTATTACCCAGCGTGCCACCGCCACCAGGGCCGCTGGAAGAGCGGGGTTCAGCGCCAGAGGATGGCGCTTCAATGAACGTGCCATCTTCTGGGGCGGCTGCGGGCTGCAATTTGCAGAAAGCTTGGGCATCCCTGCGCTGCGGATTCCAGCCCCCAGCTGCTTAGCTGTACCTGGCTAGACATAGAAATTGTGAGGAGCCCCACGCATTTTTTTTATTATTTAATGAATTTCAGAGTCAGAGTCTCAGAGTCGGAGTCTCAGAGTCGCCTCAGAGTCGGAGTCGCCTCGGAGTCGGAGTCGTCTCGGAGTCTCCTCAGAGTCGGAGTCTCAGAGTCGGAGTCGCCTCGGAGTCGGAGTCGCCTCGGAGTCGGAGTCGCCTCGGAGTCGGAGTCGTCTCAGAGTCGGAGTCGTCTCGGAGTCGAGTCGGAGTCGGAGTCGTCTCGGAGTCGGAGTCGTCTCGGAGTCGGAGTCGTCTCGGAGTCGAGTCGGAGTCGGAGTCGCCTCGGAGCCGGAGTCGCCTCGGAGTCGGAGTCGTCTCGGAGTCGGAGTCGTCTCGGAGTCGTCTCGGAGTCGGAGTCGTCTCGGAGTCGAGTCGGAGTCGGAGTCGTCTCGGAGTCGGAGTCGTCTCGGAGTCGAGTCGGAGTCGAGTCGGAGTCGTCTCGGAGTCGGAGTCGTCTCGGAGTCGTCTCGGAGTCGGAGTCGTCTCGGAGTCGGAGTCGTCTCGGAGTCAGAGTCGTCTCGGAGTCGAGTCGGAGTCGTCTCGGAGTCGGAGTCGGAGTCGTCTCGGAGTCGGAGTCGTCTCGGAGTCGGAGTCGGAGTCGTCTCGGAGTCGGAGTCGTCTCGAGTCGGAGTCAAAAAAATGCGTGGGGCTCCGCGCAATTTCTATGTCTAGCCAGGTACAGCTAAGCAGCTGGGGGCTGGAATCCGCAGCGCAGGGATGCCCAAGCTTTCTGGGCACCCCCCGCTGCAAATTGCAGCCCGCAGCCGCCCCAGAAGATGGCGCGTTCATTGAAGCGCCATCCTCTGGCGCTGAACCCTGCTCTTCCAGCGGCCCTGGTGGCGGTGGCACGCTGGGTAATAGAGGTTAGGGCCAGCTTTGTATTATCAGCTGGCCCTAAGCCGGAATTTATGGCGGTCACGCCAATATTAGACATGACCGCCATGAATTTCTATTAAATTGTTTTAAAAAAAACACAACACAGAGAAATTTTTTTATTAGAAATAAAAAAAAAAGCCATTAGAGACTCCATCTTTAATTAAAAAAATCCTCTTCCGTCCGACGCAGTCCAAAACGCTCATCCCTGTGCATAGATATAGATGTATATGCACAGGGAATGAGCAGACTGAGAACAATCTCAGCTCTGCTACATCATCTCTGTGCACAGACATTCATGTCTGTACACAGGGAATGTGCAGACTGAGAACAATCTCAGCACTGCTACATCAGGCAGCAGGCAGGCTCTAGGACCCTGGAGCTGGCAGCCAGCACAGAGGAGACAGGACTCTTATCTGTGCGAGTTTCCCAGCGATTACAGTTGCAAAGTAAACGAGTCCAATGCAAATAAATGACAAAACTAGGATTGCTTCAGGCTGAAGCTTCCGAGACACATCTGCGATTTGTAAATCTCACACTACTCGCTATTACTCGCTTCCCCATTCATTAACATTGGACTCGCTAGACTCGCAACGAGTAGCGAGTCCTGGGCTCGGACTCGCTAGAGTCAAGCGATTCCGAGTAATTTAGGATTCGCCCATCACTAGTTCAAAGTTCATCAGCGAATTCTTATTTTTCCAACAAAATTTACAAAACCATTTTTTTAATGACCACATCACATTTGAAGACACTTTGAGGGACCGATTTGACAGAAAAAAGCCAAAAGTGACACCATTCCAAAAACTGCACCCATCAGGCTACTCAAAACTACATTCAAGAAGATTATTAACCCTTCAGGTGCTTCACAGAACCTAAAGCAATGTGGAAGGAAAAAATTGACATTTTAATTTTTTCCAACAAAAATGTTCTTTTAGCCTCAATTCTTTCATTTTCGCATGGGTAGCAGGATAAAATGCATCCTAAAATTTGTTGGGCAATTTCTCCTGAGTACACCAATACCTCATATGTGGTCATAAACCACTGTTTGGGCACATGGCAGGGCTCAGAAGGGAAGGAGCGCAATTTGATTTTTGGAGCTAATTTTTTATTCAAAAAGTGAAATGGCGCTCCTTCACTTCTGAGCTCTGCCGTGCGCCCAAACAGTGGTTTATGACCACATATGAGGTATTGGTGTACTCAGGAGAAATTTCCCAACAAAGTTTAGGATGCATTTTATACTGTTGCGCATGTGAAAATTAAAAAATTAAGGCTAAAAGAAATTTTTTGTGAAAATAAACTACTTTTTAAATTTTACAGATTAATTTGTGAAGCACCTGAGTGTTCAAAGTGCTCACCACCCATCTAGATAAGTTCTTTTGGGGGGTCTAGTTTCCAAAATGGAGTCACTTGTGGGGGAGCTCCAATGTTTTGGCACACAGGGGTTCTCCAAACGCGACATGGTGTCTGCTAACAATTTGAGCTAATTTTCCATTCGAATTGTTAGCGGACACCATGTCACGTTTGGAGAGCCCCTGTGTGCCTAAACATTAGAGCTCCCCCACAAGTGACCCCATTTTAGAAACTAGACCCCCCCAAGGAACGTATCTAGATGCATAGTGAGCACTTTGAACCCCAGGTGCTTCACAAATTGATCCGTAAAAATTAAAAAGTACTTTTTTTTTTTCCACAAAAAAATTCTTGCTTCATTTTTACGGATCAATTTGTGAAGCGCCAGGGGGTTCAAAGTGCTCACTATGCATCTAGATAGGTATCTTGGGGGGTCTAGTTTCCAAAATGTGGTCACTTGTGGGGGAGCTCCAATGTTTAGGTACACAGGGGTTCTCCAAATGCGACATGGTGTCCGGTTCAATTCGAGCTAATTTTCCATTCAAATAGTTAGCAGACACCATGTCACGTTTGGAGAGCCCCTGTGTGCCTAAACATTGAAGCTCCCCCACAAGTGACCACATTTTGGAAACTAGACCACCCAAGGTACATATCTAGATGTATAGTAAGCACTTTGAACCCCCAGGCACTTCACAAATTGATCCGTAATAAGGAAAAAGTACTTTTTTTCACACAAATTTTCTATTTTTATTTTTACGGATCAATTTGTGAAGCACCTGGGCGTTCAAAGTGCTCACTATGCATCTATATATGCATCTAGATACGTTCCTTGGGAAGTCTAGTTTCCAAAATGGGGTCACTTGTGGTGGAGTTTCATTGTTTAGGCACATAGGGGCTCTCCATACGCGACATGGTGTCCGCTAACAATTCTAACTGTGTGTGTGTGCCTAAACATTGGAGCTCCCCCACAAGTTATCCCATTTTGGAAACAAGACCCCCAAGGAATGTATCTAGATGCATAGTGAGCACTTTGAACCCCCGGGCACTTCACAAATTAATCCGTAAAAATGAAAAAGAAAATTTGTGTGAAAAAAAAAGTACTTTTTATTTATTATGGATCAATTTGTGAAGTGCCTGGGGGTTCAAAGTGCTCACTATGCATCTAGATACTTTCCTTGGGGGGTCTAGTTTACAAAAGAGGGTCACTTGTGGGGAGCTCCAATGTTTAGGCACACAGGGGCTCTCCATACGCGACATGGTGTCCGCTGATAATTGGAGCCAATTTTCCATTCAACTTGTTAGCGGACACCATGTCACATATGGAGAGCCCCTGTGTGCCACCAGCACAAGGGCAACTGGGAGAATTGGGGTACAGCACCAGAAAATGGCACATCTAATGAATGCGCTATTTTCTGGGGTGGCTGTGGGTTGCAATTTGCAGCATGGGGAGCCCACAACATTTGGGTCTCTCCACACTGAGGATTCCAGTCCCTAAGCTGCCAAGTTGTACCTGGCTGGCAACCAAAAATACGGCAAAGCTACATGTAATTTTATTTGTAGAACTGAAAAAAAAAAATTATACGGGGCTTTGCCATATATTTGGTCCAGCCAGGTACAACTTGGCAGCTACGATCTGCCACCAACCCCCAGCTGCCTCATTGTACCTGGCTGGCAACCAAAAATACAGTGAAGCCCATTTTTTTTTTATTTATAGAACAAATTTAAAAACAAATGACGTGGGTCTCCTCCATATTTTTGGTCCAGTCAGGTACAACTTGGCAGCTACGATCTGCCACCAACCCCCAGCTGCCTCATTGTACCTGCCTGGCAACCAAAAATACAGTGAAGCCCATTTTTTATTTTTATTTATATAACAAATTTAAAAACAAATGACGTGGGTCTCCGCCATATTTTTGGTCCAGTCAGGAACAACTTAGAAGCTACAGATTGCCACCAACCCCCAGCTGCCTCATTGTACTTGGCTGTCAACCAAAAATACAGTGAAGCCCTTTTTTTAATTATTTATAGAAATAATTTTAGAAAAAAAATTACATGGGGCTCCGCCATATTTTTGGTTTAGCCAGGTACAACTAGGCTGCTGGGGGCTGGAATCCTCAGCATGGAGAGGCCCAAGCGTTCTGGGCTCCCCATGGTGTGAATTGCAGCCTGCAGCCACCCCAGAAAATAACGTAATCATTGAAGCGCCATTTTCTGGCGCTGTACCCAGACTCTTCCAGTTGCCCTGGTGCAGGTGGCAAACTGAGTAATGAAAGGGTTAATGCCAGCTTTTTTATTGGCAGCTGGCACTAAGCCCGAGATTCATAATGTCGCTCCAATGTTAGACCCAGCCATTAGGAATCTCTAGTAAATAGTTAAAAAAAAATACACCACACAGAAAAAAATCATTTTATTTGAAAAAAAAACACAAACAATATTCGGACTCCATCTTTATTATAACGATCCGACGTAGTCCACAACGAAGGTCTCACGACATTCGATTGCCTCCGACGTAGTCCTAAACAATGGTCCCATGACGCTCGATCGCCTCTGCTACATCCAGAGACTGCAGCAAGGGATCAAGTGTCCTCTTCCTACAGTCTCTAGGGTTACACTGATGGTGCACTGTATGGCAATGATCTGTCATATAGTGCACCATGACTCTGACCCCAGAGACTACAACAGTAGGACACTTGATCCCTTGTTGTAGTCTCTGAGGTCACAGTCATGATACACGGTGCGCCAGATCATTGCTATACAGCGCACCATGACTCTGATCCCAGAGACTACAACAAGGGATCAGGTGTCCTCTTGTAGTGTCTGGGATCAGAGTCATGGTGCACTGTATAGCAATGATCTGGCGTACCGTGCACCATGACTCTGACCCAAAAAACAACTAGTGGACACTTGATCCCTTTGTTGTAGTCTCTGGGGTCACAGTCATGATACACTGTACGGCAGATCATTGCCATACAGTGCACCATGACTCTGACCCCAGAGACTACAACAAGAGATCCCCTCTTGTTTCTGTACAACTGAATTGTCAACATTTATTGTTACTTGTATTGCTACTATGTTACTTGTCCTAGTCTGCCCTTTTTAACATGTAAAGCGCCATGGAATATAATGGCGCTATATAAATTAATAATAATAATAATAATAATAATAATAAAAGTGTCCTCTTGTAGTCTCTGGAGTCAGAGTCATGATACACGGTACGGCAGATCATTGCCATACAGTGATTGCACAATTACTTGACTCCAGAGACTACAAGAGGATACCTGATCTCTTGTTGTAGTCTAAAGGGTCAGAGTCATGGTGCACGGTACAGCAGATAATTGCCATACAGTGCACCATGACTCCCATGCACCCGTCAATCCATCCATCCATGCACCTATCCATCCATCCATGCACCCATCTAACCATGCATGCATCTATCCACCCATGCATGCACCTATCCATCAATCCATCCATGCACCCATCCATGCACCCATGCATGCACCCATGCATGCATCCATCTATCTATGCATGCAACCATCCATGCATGCACCATCCATGCACCCATGCATGCACCATTCATCCATCCATGAACCATGCATGCATCCATTCATTCATACTCACATCGGTGCGGAGGAGCAGCCCAGGAGAGGAGAAGGGCTCCACAGCAAAGAGGCAGACCAGCGGGAACGGAGGAGCGGTGAGAGGGGACACTGGGAACAACGGTGGGGGCAGAGGGAAGGGTAGGGGGGTGATCTGGAGTGGGAGGGCCTGGGGATGGGGAGAGCACCCGTGCACCCGCTGCGAGGAGAAGAGGATGATCGGCGGGAGCAGCGGCACTGCAGCAGGATCAGTGAGAGCCTGTACATGGGGATCGGAGGTGGGGGCGGAGGGAAGGGGCGGGGGGGATCCGGAGCATTAGGGGGCTGAGGAGGGGGAGGGCACCTGCTGACCCGCCCCTCCAGATCTATTGGAGAGCTCTAATCAGATCTGGAGGGGTGAATCACTCTGATCGGCAGTTTCACTTTCAACTGCCGATCAGAGCGACTTTAGCCACGGGGGATCTAAGCCACCCCCCCTGGGCTAAAGTATAGGTGCTTGCAATCCTGCAGCTCCGGTGACTTGTCACTGACCCGGTCACCGGAGCTGCAGGACTGCAAGCAAGCTATGATGTTATAAAGACGTCCTAGGTCGGGAACGCACCGACTTTCATGACGTCTCTATAACGTCAAAGGTCAGGAAGGGGTTAAAGCGATCCATTTTTTTCAATTTAGGAGAGCTCCGTTTTGGAAAAGGACATGTCAATTTCTGTAGCGTTTTTCTCTTGCGTTTTTCCCATAGCAGTCCTTCAAAATAGGGAAAAAACGTATAAAAAAAGCATCCAAAATTGGATCCTTTTTCTGGGTGCGATTTTTTTTTTCACAGTTCCTGTTTTGCACCTCAAAAACCAACAGAGAGAAAAAAAATCACAGTCTGAATGTAGCCTAAGGGCATATGCTGTTTTGCGTTTACTAGCCATCAGACTTGCAGTAGATAACTTCCTGATGGCTGGTAATGTGTTGTTGGAGTTTTTGGTTGCTTCTGTCCTTTCACGGCCATCTCCATCCCTTAAGTATGGTGGATCCCAGTCTCCTATGCTAATTATAGCTTCTGCTTTGCTCTAGCAATACTGGTCTTGTGCTTGGTGTTTCAGTTATTTGGAAATAGTTTGCTACTAGTTTTGTGTTTGGGGGAAAATTCCTTGCTGTATTTTCATCCCCTGCTTGTTTTCTCAATAATCATATATTGTATTTTCCCTGTGTGCAAGTACTGTGAGCTGGAGTTTTGGTTCTTCCCTGTCTGTCTATATCTGTGGGTTTCCAGGGGTAGGGATAATGAGAATCAGTTCAGGGCTGTACAGGAGCAGGGCCAGGGTAGAGTCTCAGACCACTCCATCATGACTATCCCTAATGGTACCTTTACACGCCACCATGGCAGGCTGGATACAGCCCGCTACAGGCTACAAATGTAGCTTGTAGCGTCAATGTAGCCCGTCGTAGCGGCGTCTGAAGACGCGACGCTACAGCCGGCGACAGATACATCTGTTTATGGGCTCTGCTCGAAAACTGATGGCTACATCGCCGATGGTAGCGAGCTGTATCGGCGTGTAAAGAAGCAACGGAAGGGAACTCTGGACACCCGGGGCTGTAGATGCAATGTAGCTAAGGCGTGACCTCGGCTCCATGTTACCGCGCCCCATGTGCGATCATTGGTGGAAGCTGCTGCATGACGATTGGTAGTCGCTGCACAGGGCGGCATATTTAAGGAGCTGACGAGTCACACTACACAATCGCTCGAGCGTGCTGTATTACTCAGCCTCCTGCGTTGCCTGCCCAATCAGGATGTGATTGCTTCGTCCTATCAGCGTACGGACGGCTCGTAATCCACAATTGTGGCACGCCTATGTGCTGGCCCTGCTGCACCAGGTCCGCCCATAGTAGCTGGTTATAGCGGTGTGTAAATGAGCAACAGCTGGCTACTTGAGACACCCGGCGATGTAGCTAGCTATAGATGTAGCGTGGCGTAGCGCACCTTGTGGCGGCGTGTAAAGAGGGTGCGTTGACCGTTTGTAACCGTTTGAGCGTGCTCGTGCACGTGAAGTAGCAGGATGTATCCAGCCTGCCGTGGCGGCGTGTAAAGGTACCATAAGTTATGGATAGTTAATGGCTCCCTAGCTTGAGGGGCAGATCAGGCACGCCAATTTCCCTTTTCCCCATAGCCACCATGACAGCTACTTTCACATCAGGTACTGATCCAGTTTTTGCAGCAAAAAACGCAACCTGAAAAGATCCAGTCTTTCCCCTTACCCGGATAGTGCTGTTCTGCTTTTCTTTTTTTTTGCCATTTGCCTGTTTCCGGCCCATACTGAACACCTAAAGTGTTTGGGTACAGACACTGAAGTCTGAAGTTAAAGCATTATTATGCTCACCATCAGGGCCGGGACGATAGGTAGGCGACCCTAGGCGATCGCCTAGGGCGCCATCTTGTGGAGGGCGCATTGCCCACCCCCAGGAGGGCCCCGCACCCCCTGGGGGGCCCCGTGCTGACCGCCGGCGGCCGCGCCGGCCAGAGAGGAGGGAGGAGGGGACTTCCTGTCCTGCAGCTCTGCCCGGTGCCCGCCCCTCCTCTCCTCCAACATGGGGCCTATGGAGCGCGGATCCGAGGAAACAGCTGAGTTCCTCGGACCCGATCTTAGTGTACTGAGCATGCTCAGTACACTAAAATCGCTCTGTGCCATAATATCACTTCTGCAATGTATACATTGCAGAAGTGATATCCAGTGAAATGAAAGGGTTAAAAATAAAAAAATCATTATCCTCACCTCTCCACGATCCAGCGATGCCTCCTGCGCTCGGCTCTGTGCTTCCAGGACCTGGCCTGACGTCACAGTGCAGTCACATGACCGGTTACCGCGGTAACCGGTCATGTGACTGTGACATCACGCCAGGTCCTGTACATCAGAAGAAGAGAAGCTGGAAGCAGCGCGGGTGTCGTGGAGAGGTGAGAATGATGATTTTTTTTATTTTTTAAGCTCTGCAGAAGGAGGACAAAGAGGGGTCCAAGAGGGGACCAAGAGGGGGTGCAAAGAGGGGGTGTAAAGAGGGGGTGCAAAGAGGGGCTGCAAAGAGGGGGGCAAAGAGGGTCTGCAGAGAGGGGGGCAAAGAGGGTCTGCAAAGAGGGGGTGCAAAGAGGGTCTGCAGAGAGGGGGGCAAAGAGGGTCTGCAGAGAAGGGGGCAAAGAGGGGGTGCAAAGAGGGGCTGCAGAGAGGGGGGCAAAGAGGGTCTGCAAAGAGGGGGTGCCAAGAGGGTCTGCAAAGAGGGGGGCAAAGAGGGTCTGCAGAGAGGGGAGCAAAGAGGGGGGCAAAGAGGGTCTGCAAAGAGGGGGGCAAAGAGGGGGTGCAGAGAGGGGAGCAAAGAGGGGGGCAAAGAGGGGCTGCAAAGAGGGGGGCAAAGAGGGTCTGCAGAGAAAGGAGCAAAGAGAGGGTCCAAAGAGGGGGTCCAAAGAGGGGGCGCAAAGAGGGGCTGCAAAGAGGGGGGCAAAGAGGGGCTGCAGAGAGGGTCTGCAAAGAGGGGAGCAAAGAGGGGGTCCAAAGAGGGGCTGCAAAGAGGGGCTGCAAAGAGGGGGGCAAAGAGGGTCTGCAGAGAGGGGAGCAAAGAGGGGGTCCAAAGAGGGGCTGCAAAGAGGGGGGCAAAGAGGGTCTGCAGAGAGGGGAGCAAAAAGGGGGGCAAAGAGGGGCTGCAAAGAGGGGCTGCAAAGGGGGAGCAAAGAGGGGGGCAAGGAGGGTCTGCAAAGAGGGGGTCCAAAGAGGGGGTCCAAAGAGGGGCTGCAAAGAGGGGCTGCAAAGAGGGGTTGCAAAGAGGGGGGACAGAGGGGAGACAGAGGGCAGACAGAGGGGAGAAGGGTGACAAGAGGGTGACAGGAGGGGGACAAGGTGACAGGAGGAGCATGGAGAGGATCCAAACTGATGCTGCAAAACATCGGGATCGGATGCCTATTTGGCATCCGATTGCAGTCATCAGTTTGGATCAGTTGCTGTCCGAGGGGTGCTGCAAAAAGTCTGATCCCCTCGGACAGCACAAAAACGCAGTGTGAAAGCAGCCTTATTTGGCACGGATCAGGTCGGATCCAATTCGGTCTGATTTGACCCGCTGTGCCAAAAATCGAAGCAGGCTGCGATTTTGGGCACAGCAAAAAATCGGCCAGAATCGGATCCGACAAAAATCGGATGCCAATAAGGCCAAATCCGATGTGAACCGTGCCCATAGGATAACATGGGGCTAAAATCTGATCCGTGGCTGTCCGTTTTACAACGGACAGCCACGGATCACAGAAAAATGCAGTGTGAAAGCAGCCTTACAGCAGACGCACGGTGACGGCGGCCGCGGTGAGTGTGCAAAGGCGCGCTTCCCTTCCCCCCCGGCCCCCGCATACTGGGCCCTGTATACACCACTGGGCCCTGTATACACCACTGGGTCTTGTATACACCACTAGGCCCTGTATACACCACCACTAGGCCCTGTATACACCACCACTGGGCCCTGTATACACCACCACTGGGCCTGCTGTATATACTGCTGGGGCCTGTATATACCACTGGGGCTGCTGTATATACTGCTGGGGCCTATATATACCACTGGGGCTGCTGTATAACCCCTGGGGCTGCTGTATTACCCCTGGGGCTGCTGTATTACCCCTGGGGCTGCTGTATTACCCCTGGGGCTGCTGTATAACCCCTGGGGCTGCTGTATAACCCCTGGGGCTGCTGTATTACCCCTGGGGCTGCTGTATAACCCCTGGGGCTGCTGTATTACCCCTGGGGCTGCTGTATTACCCCTGGGGCTGCTGTATTACCCCTGGGGCTGCTGTATTACCACTGGGGTCTGTATATACCACTGGAGAGGCTGCTGTATACCACTTTGCTGGGGGCTGTATACCTGTGCTGGGGTCCACCCTCAGCTTATACACGAGTCAATAGGTTTTCCCAGGTTTTGGGGGCAAAAGTAGGGGGTCGGCTTATACACAGGTCGGGTTATACACGAGTATATATGGGTAGTAATCCTACAATGTCTGCTGGACATGGTATGAGGAGGTTTATGGCTCAGTCAGTACACACTCCATACTTCATGGTAAGGGGAGGGTTTATGGCTCAGTACACACTCCATACTTCTTGTTATTAACCAGTTAATGCTCTCTTGTCCACCGCACTGCAGTTTCAAAAGAGGACAACAGCGAGACAGACAGCAACATGGCATCAGAGAGTCCCTGACCTCGAAATAGAAGATCCTCAGATCCTGGTATTGTGACATAATATTAAGAATAATACTTTTTGCATTTATATTACACTATGAACTTCACAGCACTTTACATACATCATCAACACTGTCCCCATTGGGGCTCACAATGTAAACAACCTATCAGTATGTCTCTGTAGTGTGGTTGAACGAACCTTTTATAGGTCCCCGTTAAATTAAATTTACTTTCAAAGTATGCTGACATTTTTATTCCCAGACATATTTCGGGGGGGGGGGGCGCTGTTTGCCTTACCTGCCTAGGGCACCAAAATGCCTTGTCCCGGCACTGCTCACCATTGGTCACATCTCGGTCCTGCTCATTTACCTCATGAAATATTCACTGTATTCACTGCTGAACAGCCAATCACAGACGCCCAATGTCTGTGACAGTGTCAGTGATTGGCTGTTGCGCCCCACCCATTGGTTGTTGGCGCAATGAGTGGGGCGCAACAGCCAATCAAACATGCTGTCACAGAGAGTGGGCATCTGTAATTGGCTTTTCAGCAGTCAATGCAGTGAATATTTCATGAGATTAATTGGTGGGACTTGTTTTACCTTGAGGCAGGGGTGGACATATCATTGGTGCAACCTGTGCAGCCACACAGGGGTCCATGAGAGAAGTGGGCCCATATTAACATCCAACGCAGGTGGAATTGTGCATTTGATGAGTTATTGGATAGCATAGGGGCCCCATATATTGTTCTTGCACTGGGGCCTTTTTTTGATTGTGTCCGCCAATGCCTTAAGGAATGGGCAAAAATCCCAGTGGCAAGATGTGAAAAGCTCATTTTTTTTACACTTTTTTAACTCTTATTTTGTCCCTCTATGGGACTTTCATTTTTATTACTCTGATCAACCATAAAATCCATTGCGATGCACAGGCATTGCGAGGGATTACACTTGTCAGTTTTACACTGACAGAAGCTTCTTAGGCTGGGTTCACACTTGCGGATCCCTCCGGAGCGTTCTGTGGAGGGGATCCGCAAGCTGAGTGCAGCACCGCAAGCCGCTATGTTTATAATAGGGACGCACGGTGCTGCGCTTGACTGCGCATGACCGTGCACTCCCATTCATTTGCCTGTGTGATTTGTACACAGGCGGATGCCTGCGCACAAATCACACACTCTCGTCCGCACCAGGAACGCAACATCCTCTGGTTGACATGGCAATGATTGGACTGCTGTAATTGGGAGTCCTCATCGCTGGGGATAGGAGCGTATTCTTCTTTCAGCCTCTTAAATGCCGCCATTTCTATTGATGGAATGCTCCTAGCTGTGAGAACCGAGTACCAGCTGTCACATAAGCCAAACTCCCAGCAGCGATTGTGCAGGCACAGCTCCTGCGCCCACATGATCGCCATGTTATATCCATACGTCATAGCTCAGTAACCTTATCCTAACCATGACATATGGATATGTCATAGGTTATTAAGGGATTAATCCACCACTGATTGGTAAAGGTTTACAGCGAGTCAGATCATGCTGCAGGTCTGTGATAGTGGATTTTGCAGTCCAGTAGCTCATCATAATACCACATGTTTTGAAGGTGAAAATGGGCCCCCTTACCTCTTGGCCTGTATGTGGCTGCGCAGGTTGCACCAGTAGTATGTCTGCCCCTGGGATTCTTTGCATACTCTAGCTAATGAACACACATACGCACACATGCCCATGTGTATGTAAAGCCTTACAAAATACCTGTCTGGGAAATTTCTGTGGTGAAGATTTATCGCTGTGGCCTATCACTACCTCTCATTGGCCAGGTTCACACATAGCATCAGTTTTTGCCTTAAATCCGTTTTTGGGAACATTTTGGACATTTTTTTTTCAAAGTCCAAAGATGCATAAGCGTTAACTCATGTGTGTACGTTTTTTTAAAAACACATGCGTTTTTATGCAGCAATTCAAAAATGCTGCTAGCTGCGTTTTTGGGGTGCTTTCAAAAAAACGCATGCGTTTTTTAAACATGGGGCCCTATGGGAAACGCATGCGTTAACGCATGGCACATATAGGCACCTGCGTTAACACATGCGTTTTTCATGAAAAAATGACTAAGTCTCAAAATTTGCCAAAAACGTCCAAGACCTCAGGGGACACTATTGGCACCCTTAGAAAAATGCATCCGTTTTTCTAAGGGCTTAAAAAATGGATTTGATGTGTGAACAAGGCCATACTTTGCGCCCTTTTACCACATACATACTTGGAGTTACCAACTTCTTAGACTGTGTTCAAACTTCCATTTTGACATTCCACCTGCCTGCTCCATTTTAAGGTTTATTTGGAAGCTAAGCATAGTCATTAAAGAGTTAACAATTTCTAGCCTAAAATTAAACTGCATTGCTCTTATACAGCAGCCCTCCCAGGGGGTTTTGCCCTTGAACATGTTAATATATATGTATGTGCATAGATGCTGACATTGTTATAGATACTTACCTTTCCCATGATGGCTTAATCCTTGTTATTCCTGTTGGGTTAAATCCCCCCTTATTTGGCTGAGACATTTCCCACAATAGACTTGATTTGAATTGATTACAGGCTATCCACCCTACATACCCTATGTTAACCTGCACGTTTCCAGCTTGCTTTGAGGACTGTTCCACCATGGAATCCAGGAATGTGATATAATATATTTATAATACCTAGCCCAGGAATACATATAATGTATAAGTATAATTGTACTATATTACTGGAGATATCAAACATCCCCCTGTTGATATAGACATTTTTCTGATTACAGGTTACTCAGATCTATGTAAATTCCGTTTCTATTGTAAACACTGAAATTCTGGGTTGAACTATGTTATACTATTGCAATACATGTGAACACACTTGTTTTGTTTTGTTATAACCTTTGTCATCTCATGTCAATCGTTTGTTATCTGTAAATTGTGTGCCTATACAGAGGGAGGGCTGGTCCGGACCAGTAGTGTTTTAATTGTTTTTAATATGTTTTTTGGCTCTTTTGTGCCGTTACACATTATAATTTAATAAAATTCACTTGCATCAAAAATCCTTCCTGGTTGTGCTTCGCTATACAGGGGTACCTTTTCTCCCTTCCTTATCCTTCTATATTACCCCTGTGCGGATGCACCCATTGGCATCTTAGCCAGACAGTTGACAGCCCTGCTCCTTTTTGCATGTTGCATTCCTGGTGCAGACGAGACTGTCTGATTTGTGCGCAGGCATCCGCCTGCGTACAAATCACATATGGCAGTGAATGGGTGCACACGGTCATGCACTGTCAAGCACAGCAACCGTGCGCTCCCATTATAAAGATAGGAGCTTGAGAGGGCTGCGGTCACATTGCGGATCCCCTCCGCAGAACGCTGCGCAGGGGTCCGCAAATGTGAACCCAGCCTTAGACCGCTCTCCCTTTCCAGTAAACTAAGTCCACTTCCAATAGGGCTGACATAAGTAAGACACAGAAAGTTATATAATTAAGAATAACAATTTATTAATAAATATGGCATAAGCCATGGAATAAATTATGCCAGAACTTTGAAGCATTTAACTTCATGCACACAATAGCTTGTCAATATTGTATATTCGCTTGAAACAATGTTAAAACCTTTTTAAGTGTGATAACAACGTAGAAATAAACAAAATTAAAAAAAAGATACTGTAATTATCTAAAGCAACATTAGGTATCACTAAACTAACCATGTAAATCAATTAACTTTGAACTAATCAACTGTAAACTAATCTAGACTTATCTGGCTACTGATATCTAACCCTGTCTATAAAACATGCTAATTGAAAAGAAGAATAGACTGTAGATTCTGAGTGAATATTCCTGGGAACACTTAACCACAGCCTAAACAGGCAGAATGCAAGTTGGTTGAGTGAAATAATCTTTTGGTTTGCCCAAAGCTGGCAAACCGGCAGACATGTGGGATCACGCAGTACAATGAACTCATTGGAAGGTACATCATTTCAGCACATAATATATATATATTTTATAGCTGTGATAAGGTGCATAACCATCTCAGTCAGAAAGTATAACCATGAGTGAGTCCGAACAAAAGGGAGGCCAGCTGATGGCAGCCCAGTTTTCAGCTGAATGTGCGTCCTCGGAAGTGTATTGTGGTGCAGAGAACCTTATAGTGACCACCAGTGTCACGTAGACAGGTAAAATGTCTGCTGCACTGCAAGATGGTAAAATATCCACCCCACAACACAACAGGACAGTGGGATGGTAAAAAGGGGAGGGAAGGAAGGGAGCAGAGGATGGGGACACCTCCTGACACTGGCCTGTGTCTGTCCTTTTCTGCCATGACACCCAGAGCAAGTCCTTTCCCCCTGCCACTGTCACGTGCCTAGTCCCTGTCTGTCACCTAAAGTAACCCTGGCTAGTGCACTGGCCAGTAAGAGCACTAGCCTCCCCACTACAGATAATAAAACACAAAGATAGATTAAGGCTGGCTTCACACTTGCAGATGCATCTGCAGCGTTTTGCAGATGCATCTGCAAGTATCAGCATGCAGACCACGGCCGTGGTGTGAATGCTCTCATTGATTCCTATATGTGAGCCGTAAGCAGGCGTATGCCTGCTTACAGATCACACTCTCCCGCCCGCACTATGGACGCGAGATGTTTCGTCCAAGGTGCGGGGCGGGAGTGTGTGATCTGTCAGCAGGCATACGCCTGCTTACGGCTCACATATAGGAATCAATGAGAGCATTCAGACCGCGGTGCGCCCTATTATAAACATAGGGACCGCGGTCTGCATGCTGATACTTGCAGATGCATCTGCAAAACGCTGCAGATGCATCTGCAAGTGTGAAGGCAGCCTAAGACACACAGGGGAAGTAACAATAAGGATACTTGGAAATAGGCAGCAGCACTCCTAAACAGAGCAACAGGGTCTCCAGGAAAGCTTCAGCAGCAGAGAACTACTACCACACAGCAAAGCTAGTCTAGCAGAGAATGAACTCTAACAACAACATCAGATGATGGGTCATGTGACTATTTAAAGAGTGAAGGAGCAAATCAACCTCATAACCTGATGAAAGACTTCAACAGCAACAAGAAAAAAACTGACATTAACCCTTAATGGCTCACAGGAAATTAGCAACATTTAAAATGCAGACTTCAGATCAGTCAACTTGTGACAACCATCCTATTAGAGGCCAGTACATGATGTTGATTCGGGAGTCGCAGGCATCACATGATATCACTGCCATGCTCTCCTGTGCCAGCTAAGGATGAGAAAGAGGATGCTGCTTGTCGCGGGAGCATGGACAGGTAAGAGGAATGGTTTAGTTTTTGTGTTTAAAAATGTTTGAGAAGAATTCAAGAATGGGGACCTTATTATAGGAAGGGGCCAGGATGGGGCACATTATTATATAAATGTTCGGAATGGGGAGAAATTATTAAAGAACGAAGGCTAAGATTGGGGACGTTACCAAAGGAAGGGGCCCAGGATGGTGGCCTTTGTTACATAAAGGTACCAAGATGGGAGAGATTATTATAGAATGAAGGTCACGATGGAGAACATTATTACAGAAAGGTGCCAGGATGATTGACATTATTACAGAAATTTTGCACAGGGGCTCTCTAGTTATGTCACTGGCTGCAACTATAAGTTACTTACTGTGAATCAGGATGCCTATACTCTCACAGATTACTAGGAAACCATGATTTCTAAGAACAGTTAAATCTACAAATTTAGCCATCTTACACACGTTTGCCTATTAATATTAATATAAGGCCAAAATACATGTAATGGCATTACCAAACATCAAAAGGACCTACAAAAATGAAAGCAAAAGGACCAAACAAAAATAACAATATGTACCGGTATTCATAATTCATCAGGAAATAAAATTAAGATGATTAAAAAATACAATAAAACAGTTTGGGACACAGAGATCTATACTACCCAGGAAAAAGACCAGGAAAAGATCAAGATTCCAAAAGTAAAGAACTATATATACATACAGTAAATATAATAGTGGGCAGAGTGTAACACCCCCTGGAAGAGCTGGTGCAAAACAACTGTTACGGTTTTGGTCTATTTCCACTTGGGTCTCTTTCTTATCCATTATTTAACATCAAGACTTGCACTTACAGTATACTGCAACCACTTATGGGCTTGAGCTATTACATATGACTTAGGGCCTTTTCACATCAGCGGTAAGTGCTGATCGCGGCAGTTGCAGTGAAAAAAACGCATCTGCCGCAGTTACCACATAACGGCCGCACTTGCAGTTCACCTGCGGCAAACCCCATGCAATGTCTATGAGGCTTGTGGTAAGTGTGCGGCAAGTGGGGTTTCGGCACTTGCGGCAGATGCAGCCGCAAAAAAAACAAGGCTGACCACGTTTTTTTTGAGGCCACATCTGCCGCAAGTGCCGAAACTGCAACTCTACAACACTTGTCGCACCTGCCGCAAGCCCCATAGACATTGCATGGGGTTTGCTGCAGGTGAATCACAAGTGCGACCGCTGTGCGGTAACTGCGGCAGATGCTGTTTTTTCACCGCAACTGCTGCAATCAGCGCTTACCGCTGATGTGAAAAGGCCCTAAGTCATATGTAATAGCTCAAGCCCATAAGTGGTTGCAGTATACCGCAAGTGCAGCCGGTATGCGGTAATTGCGGCAGATGCGTTTTTTTCACCGCAAATTTCAAAAAACGCTGATGTGAAAGGACCCTTAGGCTGCTTTCACATCAGCATTTTGCGCTGATCACGGCAGTTGCGGTGAAAGAACTGCAACTGCCGCGATTACCGCATAACGGCCGCACTTGCGGTTCACTTGCGGCAAGCCCCATGCAATGTCTATGGGGCTTGCGGCAGGTGCGGCAAGTGTGGTTTCGGCACTTGCAGCAGATGCGGCCGCGGGGAAAACCGCGGCTGACCGCGTTTTTTTTTTCGCGGCCGCAAGTGCCGAAACCGCAACTGTACCGCACCTGCCGCAAGCCCAACAGACATTGCATGGGGCTTGCCGCAAGTGAACCGCAAGTGCGGCCGTTATGCGGTAATCGCTGCAGTTGCGGTTTTCTCACTGCAACTGCCGTGATCAGCGCAAAACGCTGATGTGAAAGGACCCTTAGTCACAGTACATAGTTAAGCACAACATGTGCAGTCAAAGAAAAATAGCGGTCTATGCTTACAAAACATCCAAGTTACCAATCATTTTGTGCACATTGGATGTTAAACAAACAAAATTAATTTTAATCTTGTAATAATAATAAATTCCAAAATTGGATGTATTTAAAATAAATGTGCCTGTGCTGAGATAATCTTATATGTGTCCCTGGTATGTTCTGTGTAATGTATGTGTCTGACTGTACAGGGGCATGGTCTGATTATACCACATCTCCTGGTCTGAGATAGTCTTATATATGCATCCCTGGTATGTACTGTATAATGGATGTGTCTGACTGTACAGGGACATGGTCTGATCATACCATATCTCCTGTGCTGAGATAATCTTATATATGTGTCCCTGCCATGTACTGTGTAATGGATGTGTCTGACTGTACAGGGACATGGTCTGATCATACCACATCTCCTGTGCGGAGATAATCTTATATATGTGTCCCTGCCATGTACTGTGTAATGGCTGTGTCTTACTGTCATATACACGTGATTGACATCTAGTATAGTTTTTAACACTGCTAGGTAGGGACCATCCCGATGGGGTCACCCTGTCGCTGTGGGATTGCTTGACCTTTTTATGATCAAAATAATGTCACCAAGTACCCTATTTTTACTTGTATGCACTATGCATTTTATTTATTCGTTTAGTTTAGGATATTTGCTCAATACTTTTTCTTGAATTTGCTATTTTGTGGTTCATGTGAACATGCACCTACTGAGTGGTTACATTTCAGTTCCAGTTCAGGTTTTGGTTCCAGGATTACTAAGTAAGAAAATGAATAAGATTGTTTATATAATAATATAGGCCAAGATGGGTATCAGGTGGTCTTCATAGAATGTACTTTACAGAAATCCTTCAATATCTGACTGGACTTTGCGATCTGCTTGAGATTTATAAATACTGTTCCATTCGACTCCTGCAGGTAAGGGAGGATTGCACCTTGGTAAAAATTACATTCACATCTGTTCCTTATATATTATCAACTAAAACCCCAAAACCAAGCAAATCTTTATTTAAAGGGAACCTGTCACCAGGTTTTTGCTATCCCATCTGGGAGCATCATAATGTAGAAATAGAGACCCTGATTCCAGCGATGTGTCACTTACTGAGCTGCTTGCTGTCATTTTGATAAAATTAGTGTTTTCTCTGTTGCGGATTTAGCAGTCTGTGAATATGCCGGACTACTTGGCAGCAGGCCATGTAGACTGCTAATGATAATCTCCAGCTGATTAAACAGTGATTTTATCAAAACTACACTGAGCAGCCCAGTAAGTGACACATCGCTGGAATCAGGATATCGGGTCCTATATTATGCTATGCTCAGATTAGGCTGCGAAAACCTGGTGACAGGTTCCCTTTAAGGAAGTCCCCCTTTCATGAAATCCAACAAATCCCCTGGTCTCTTAATTTATAGTATCCCAGACACATTTTATTAAATGGTAGGTGTCAGTGTTTTCTAACATAAAGAAAACCTTAGAGACATATTGAAGTTGTTGGTGAATGATGGCAGCACTAGATGTAGACTATTGTATGCACCTCAAGGAAGTGTGTGGCTATAAAAATTCTTCTACCTTCTCGCCCATTGTTCTCATGACCTCTTGCATAATCCTAGACTCACTTCACAGTAGGGGGCATGTATCCCAGTGCACAAATCTTTGTATCTGTCTTCCGACACCTCTGCCCATGTAATGCAAGTGTTGGTGGGATAGTCTCAGCAGACTTAAGACAGCCACTGTGCTTAATAAATCCTTATATTTTTCTGCAGAATCAGTTTTAGAAGTAAATGTGTAAGATTTAAAAAAATGTTTAAAACCAATTACTGTGATAAAATTCAAGGAAATATTAAAGAAATCCAGACCTAGATCCTAAACTTTCCAGCAAATAATGATTGTGATCGTGTAGATCACCTTCAGAGAATAAGATATTATATTCCCAACCTATCAGCACATTGGCATTGCACATATAGCAGTTATATTTTAATTGCTGTGATAAAACTTAAGATAAGATTTGTCTTTGAATTACATAATGCTCAATTATGAATACGGCCACTTGGTGGCGCTGTTCAGTACTAACTTCTTAGTACTAGAGTAGTGAAACTTTCAGATGGGGCAAGTGTCTATTGGAACCTTCTAATTTTATACAAGAACAAATTAGCTATCATATGAAATATTTTATACCTATATAAAATAATGCTGCAGATAAATTAGAATAGGTGTCACCCATAGTAGTGTATCCACTTTTGCCTTGGGCTAGTGTAGCACATTTTCTGTTATACAGGTGCGTCTGGATGAATTAGAATACCATCAAAAAGTGTTTTTTTTCAGTAATTGCACTTTAATTTTCTGAGATAACGACCTCTGGGTTTTCATTGGCTGTAAGCCATAATCATCAACATTTACAGGCATAAACACTTGAAATGGATCACTCTGTCTGTAATGACACTATATATGTGTTTCAGTTTTCGTATTGAATTACAGAAATAAGTTACATTTTTGATGATATTCTAATTCATTGAGATGAACCTGTATATAAAGAATAATTTTCAATATTTATGCCACAGAGCAGTAAGCAATTGTCTATGGACAATCTTATTTGCTTAAAAGCCATAAGAAATGTATAATCAATGTATTAGATGATGAAAGCAAATACTATTCATAATAGATTTAAAAAAAAGTGCTGGACACACCAATAAAAAGAAAAACTTAACCATTTATTTCTGTATTACAGCGGTATAAAAAATACAAAATAAGTACAAAAGCATTTAACTATATACATTCCATAAAACTTACAAAAAAGTCCCATTGCACAGTCAGCAGAATTGCTTCTCACATCCCATCAGCCTTCATTGTATACAAAAGTAAAAAGTGCTTGACATTCATCAATAATTGTAGTGACACAAATTACTGGATTCAGAGATCAAAGATGGCAGCAGAGTGGTGGCATCATTGCCATCACAGGTCAGTTCTGTACCAGACTTGATATTAAGGTATTGATCAAACTCGTCCTTATTGATATCCCCCACAAGGGCACATTGGAGGATAGAGTCTCTGCTGATGGCTGCAGTCTCATGTGAAGTAGATGGTGGGTCCAGGTGAACCCTTGGGGGGGCTCTGCTGGAAGCTGCATAGGGCTGGGGATAATACAGGTGTGGAGATGCCACCTGCTCATGAGAGGCCAATGGAGGGTGGTCTGCTTGAGGGATGGGTCTGCCATACACAGGAGGATTGTTGGGCTGGAACTGGACAGAGCAGGAAAAGTTATAGTTGTAAGGCATCATGTGGTTTTCTCCAGGAGCAGGTGAGTATGGTACTGGAGGCATGTGGGGCATTGAGGGTGTGGGCAGGTTGTAGGGCTTGTAATAATGTCCCACTGATTGATTCTCCTTATAGTGACCATGGCTGGGCTGATTGTAACCCTTGTTCAGGTCTTTCACTGTCATAAATCCAGCTGCTGTGAGCTCTGCAGAGGTGGGCACCTCTGTGCCTGGGTACAGACCCTCCTCTGCCCTCTTCATCCTCTTCACCTGCTTCCTCCTCCGGGGTCTGTACTTGTATTCGGGATGATCCCGTAGGTGCTGGACCCTCAGCCTCTCCGCCTCCTCCACAAAGGGCTTCTTCTGTGCCAGGGGCAAAGACTTCCAGGACTGGCCTGTGGATGACAAGGAACAGTAATCATCAATATTCAAATTAATGACAATATAATATCAGATATATAATCAGAGACCCCCCAGGACTGGCCTGTAGATGACAAGGAACAGTATCATCAATATCAAATAATGACAATATAATATCAGATATATAATCAGAACCCCCAGGACTGGCCTGTGATGACAAGGAACAGTAATCCATCAATATCAAATAATGACAATATAATATCAGATATATAATCAAAGACCCCCAGGACTGGCCTGTGGATGACAAGGAACAGTATCCATCAATATCAAATAATGACAATGTAATATCAGATATATAATCAAAGACCCCCCAGGACTGGCCTGTGGATGACAAGGAACAGTATCCATCAATATCAAATAATGACAATTAATATCAGATATATAATCAGACACCCCCCAGGACTGGCCTGTGGATGACAGGAACAGTATCCATCAATATCAAATAATGACAATATAATATCAGATATATAATCAACACCCCCAGGACTGGCCTGTGGATGACATGGAACAGTAATCATCAATATCAAATAATGACTATATAATATCAGATATATAATCAGACACCCCCAGGACTGGCCTGTAGATGACATGGAACAGTAACATCAACAATAATACATAATATCAATATTAATCGACACCCCAGGACTGGCCTTGATGACAAGGATCAGTATATCAATATCATAATGACATACACAGAGACCCCCCAGGACTGGCCTGTGGATGACAATGGAACAGTATCATCAATATCAAATAATGACAATATAATATCAATATATAATCAGACACCCCCAGGACTGGCCTGTGGATGACAAGGAACAGTATCCATCAATATCAAATAATGACAATATAATATCAGATAAATGATAAAAATCAGAGACTGGGACAGAAGAGATCCAGATAAAGTGCTGTCTGCTGGGACTAGGAGTGTGAGCAAAAAAACTGGTGTAAAGAACAGAGCAGAAATGTGTAAATACGATATAATGTCCAAATATTAGGATTATTAGAAGAGCCGACAATTCCGATCCCAGCAATGCAAGACAGCCCCTGTGCACAGAATAGATCCACAGTACAAGATGTCCCGATGACACTACGACCCCCATTATCTCCATACTAACTGCCTCTCCAGCTCAGCAGATGTAAAGACCGCTGTGTCACAATGTATACTATAGGACAGTGCACATCTATAGAACTAGATTGCAGGACACCACTGTTATCAAGCAGATATAGAGAGTACTGAGATCACTATCCCGAGCCGCTGAGGATCTATAGTCATAGAAACCAATACTGATACAATTGGAAACACTAAAGTCAAGGCCCCGGGCTCACTGATACCTGGATCATTGCAATATCATCACTGCATCCTCCCTGTACCCCCTAGTTATCCCGTGTCTGCCAGTTATCCCCGTGTTTGCCCCGTATATGCCCCAGTGTTCACCCTGTGTACCCTATGCTATCCCGTGTCCCCCTATATTTGCCCCCTGTGCTCCCCAATATTTGGCCCGTTATCCACGTGTATGCCCCTATTTGCCCCGTGTCTCCCCTATATTTGCCCCCGTAGTTGTCCCGTGTCTGCCCCTATATTTGCCCCGTGTCTCCCCTATATTTCCCCGTGTCCCCCTATATTTGCCCCGTGTCTCGCCCTATATTTGCCCCGTGTCTGCCCCTTATTTGCCCCGTGTCTCCCCTATATTTGCCCCGTGTCTGCCCCTATATTGCCCCGTGTCTGCCCCTATATTTGCCCCGTGTCTCCCCTATATTTGCCCCCGTGTCTCCCCATATTTGCCCCGTGTCTGCCCCTATATTTGCCCCGTGTCTGCCCCTATATTTTCCGTGTCTCCCTATATTTGCCCCGTGTCTGCCCCTATATTTGCCCCGTGTCTCCCCTATATTTGCCCCGTGTCTGCCCTATATTTGCCCCGTGTCTCCCCTATATTTGCCCCGTGTCCCCTATATTTGCCCCGTGTCTGCCCCTCTATTTTCCCGTATTGCCCCGTGTCTCCCCTGTAGTTGCCCCTGTATTTGCCTGTCTTACCCAGCATCTTGCTGAGCTCGGCGTTGTGCAGGTCCGGGTTCTGCTGTGCCAGCCTCTTGCGCTCGTCTTTCGCCCACACCATGAAGGCGTTCATCGGGCGGCGGATCCTGCCCTCCGCGCTGCTCCTGGCCGCTTCCCCCTTGTTCCCCCCATGGATGCGGTGTTCGGAGGTTTGGGGGTCCACGGGCTCTGGCTCAGGGGAATCATCACAGTGGTCATGGGCGCTCTCCCTTGCACTGGTCGTCGCTGCAGTATCCACCATCAGGGCTGCTCATCTCTGGAGAGGTGCGGAGTGATTTGTGTCTGCTCTCAGGTCATAACCAGCTTCTATATCTGCCGCGCTGGCCAATCACCGCCCGGGGGCGGGGTCATACTGTACAAGGTGTGAGGGGCGTGGTCACCTCAGGAGGGGAGGTCACGTGACGGGCCAGGTAGAAGCTGGGCTCAGTGTAATCAGGGCAGATAATAGCAATCATCAGTGTGTACTCTACATCCAATTTCCCCACAGCAAACATTCACCCTGGAGTCATCTTCCCTCTTATCCTGATCATCTCTCTATTCTGATGCCAAATCAAACACTACAAGTGTCTCAGGTCTACAGAATGATGGCGGAGAAAACACTGGGAGCCTTGTGATTGTCACCAAGTGTAGAGAGAGGAAGATTGTGACAGACACATATTAGATAGGCGGCCATCACACACTAGGATTTTGTGAGGGAACTCAATAACGATGTCAGGGGTGCGGCTCGGGGACACATCGTTATGAGGAGTCACATGTATAGATAACGATGTCAGGGGTGCGGCTCGGGGACATCGTCAGTGAGGAGTCACATGTATAGATAACGATGTCAGGGGTGCGGCTCGGGGACACATCGTTAGTGAGGAGTCACATGTATAGATAACGATGTCAGGGGTGCGGCTCGGGGACACATCGTTAGTGAGGAGTCACATGTATAGATAACGATGTCAGGGGTGCGGCTCGGGGACACATCGTTAGTGAGGAGTCACATGTATAGATAACGATGTCAGGGGTGCGGCTCGGGGACACATCGTTAGTGAGGAGTCACATGTATAGATAACGATGTCAGGGGTGCGGCTCGGGGACACATCGTTAGTGAGGAGTCACATGTATAGATAACGATGTCAGGGGTGCGGCTCGGGGACATCGTTAGTGAGGAGTCACATGTATAGATAACGATGTCAGGGGTGCAGCTCGGGGACACATCGTTAGTGAGGAGTCACATGTATAGATAACGATGTCAGGGGTGCGGCTCGGGGACACATCATTAGTGAGGAGTCACATGTATAGATAACGATGTCAGGTGTGCGGCTTGGGGACACATCGATAGTGAGGGTCACATGTATAGATAACGATGTCAGGGGTGCGGCTCGGGGACGTCGTCAGTGAGGAGTCACATGTATAGATAACGATGTCAGGGGTGCGGCTCGGGGACACATCGTCAGTGAGGAGTCACATGTATAGATAACATGTCAGGGGTGCGGCTCGGGGACATCGTCAGTGAGAAGTCACATGTATAGATAACGATGTCAGGGGTGCGGCTCGGGACATCGTCAGTGAGGAGTCACATGTATAGATAACGATGTCAGGGGTGCGGCTCGGGGACGTCGTCAGTGAGTAGTCACATGTATAGATAACGATATCAGGGGTGCGGCTCGGGGACATCGTCAGTGAGGAGTCACATGTATAGATAACATGTCAGGGGTGCGGCTCGGGGACATCGTCAGTGAGGAGTCACATGTATAGATAACATGTCAGGGTGCGGCTCGTGAACGTCGTCAGTGAGTAGTCACATGTATAGATAACGATGTCAGGGGTGCGGCTCGGGACGTCGTCAGTGAGTAGTCACATGTATAGATAACGATGTCAGGGGTGCGGCTCGGGGACATCGTCAGTGAGGAGTCACATGTATAGATAACATGTCAGGGGTGCGGCTCGGGGACATCGTCAGTGAGGAGTCACATGTATAGATAACGATGTCAGGGGTGCGGCTCGGGGACATCGTCAGTGAGGAGTCACATGTATAGATAACATGTCAGGGGTGCGGCTCGGGGACATCGTCAGTGAGGAGTCACATTGTAGAGATATCGGTCAGGACGTAGCAGCAATGTTACGTGCAGGGATAGTTCACACAACCAGCGACTGGTGCTTGTCATGATGTGAATAGGAGAAATCATAAAGGAGATCGTTATGGCGGTGTCACACAGAATGATGCACCAGATTGCATGAACCACATTGTCTGATATGAGGTCTGGGTCTCATATCTGCAATGAACAATAAGACCACTTATCGTTATCGGTAGTCACATCATGCTGTCACACTCAACGACGTTGGTGCAGCAAATGAAATTCTGCAACGTTTCAGTGATATATTTACAGATATTGTAGCATGTGACAGCCTCTTATATAGATGCTGATAGATAGATAAGATAGATAGATAGATACAGTAGATAGATAGATACAGTAGATAGATAGATAGATAGATAGATAGATAGATAGATAGATAGATAGATAGATAGATAGATAATTGATATATAGATATGGATTGGGGTAGAGGGATAGATAGATAGATAGATAGATAGATAGATAGATAGATAGATAGATAGATAAATAAACGGAAAAATAGAACAGCACAACGTTATACAAAAATATATGGTGCAAAAATCCTGAATAAGTGTCCAGCTGTAACACAGTATATAAAGTGAAAAATCAGGCAGCACACAAAACAATTTTGGTGATAAAGGAGTTTTTAAAGGGAACCAACCACCCCAAATGACCCCCCCGGACTGTTAATATGTGTCCCTACACCCAGCACACACATTTGGGGCAATCGTTTTTGCTAAAAAAACTGTTTAGTAGAAGCTAAGATATATGTTTATAAAGTGTATTCAATCGAGACGGATAGGTGTTACCTAGCTTTGTCCACGTGCAGTGCTCGTGTCTGTGATCCTCCTCTCCCCCTCCCCTCTCAATTTCTAAAGGTCCAGTCACACATAACGATCGCTCCAACGATCCCGACAGCGATAACGACCTGCCGGGATCGCTGGAGTGTCGTTACCTGATCGCTGGGGAGCTGTCAAACAGGCAGATCTCCCCAGCGATCAGGCCCTGGGAGCCACCTCCCACATCGCTCCCTGCTTAGCGCTGTCTTGGCAGAGCAGGGAGAATGCTGGTAACTATGATAAACAGCGCGGTATCCGGGCAGCGCACGCTGCTTGGATACCCGCTGTTTATCATAGTTACCTGTGTTCTCCCTGCTTACAGGCAGTGCTAAGCAGGGAGAACGCTGGTAACCATGGTAAATGCCGGGTATCTAGGCAGCGCGCGCTGCCTAGATACCCGGTGTTTACCATAGTAACCAGCCCTGTGAAGTCACAGATCGCTGGTTTCTCGCTGTCACACGCAGCGATGCGTGCTGACCAGCGGGAAACCAACGATCAAAAAATGACCCAGAGCACTTTGCAGCGATCAGCGACCTCACAGCAGGGGCCTGATCGCTGCAAAGTGTCACACATAACGACATCGCTGGAGAGATCGTTGTAACGTCACAGTTACAACGATCTCTCTAACGATATCGTTATGTGTGACTGGGGCTTAAGAGCCTGGCCGCGTCATGAAAGGGGCGTGATTTAGCCCCGCCCCTTTCATGACGCGGCCAGGCTCTTAGAATGTGAGAGGGGAGGGGGGAGAGGAGGATCACAGGCACGAGCACTGCACGTGGACAAAGCTAGGTAACACCTATCCGTCGTGATTTATTAAACTTTATAAACAAATATCTTAGCTTCTACTAAACAGTTTTTTTAGCAAAAACGATTGCCCCAAATGTGTGTGCTGGGTGTAGGGACACATATTAACAGTCCGGGGGGGTAATTTGGGGTGGTTGGTTCCCTTTAATGAGCCCTTAGTGGCACAACGTTTACCAGGTACTTGACAAAGGTGGTGTAACCACCGAAACGTCGCCACTAAGGGCTCATTAAAAACTCCTTTTTCACCAAAATTGTTCACTTTATAGATAGATAGAAGGTTCTGAGAACCGAAATGTCGCCATGATGTTCTGAAGGCCTAATAAAGGCATACTAAACCTCTATTGGAGTGCTGCGGTTTATTTCTATTTTTATTTGAAGGCATATGGGAGTATTGCTGAAACCGATTTGCACCATTTATTGGCTGTGCTGCTCTGAATTTTTTTCTCTAGATAAGCGGCCGTCACACGCACAGATATCTAGAACGATATTGTAAGCGATCACGTGCACGTGCGATCGCTTACAATATCGCTCACATCGCTGGTGAGCTGTCACACAGACAGACTCACCAGCGATGTGGAGCAGCGAGATCGCTGGTAACTATGGTACACATCGGGTAACTAGGCGCCGCGCGTCGCTTAGTAACCCGACGTGTACCATAGATACCATCTCCCAGCATAGGCTCTGCTGCTGGGAGATCGTTCATCGTGGTGTTATACACCACGATGAAGCAGATCGTGACATCGTTCATCGCTAGATCTGAGCTCCGGAGCTCAGATCTGCGATGTCAGGATCAAGCGATTTTACATAGTAAAATCGCTTGATTACATGCAACGATGCACAAACGATATCGCTTAAGCGATCAAAAAGGAGATCGCTTAAACGATATCGGGCTTAAAATCGTTGCGTGTGACGGCCGCTATAGATAGATAGATAGATAGATAGATAGATACTGACACTATTATCTAGGGATCTGGATCAGATTCTCCTTTTTCCTTCTGATCTTGGAATTATTTTACTTTTACAAAGAACAGTTTGGTAGATTAAATAATAACATGAAATATACATATCAATAAAGAACAATATGCAGTAATATTAGGTGTATAAGATATTATATAATAGAATGTGGATAGTATACATAGCAAAGTATGTGTTTCCGGATAGAGGAATTATTAAATCATAACAGACAGATACACAGTGATACAGATATACACAGAGATACAGATACACAGAGATATAGACATACAGAGATACACAGAGATACAGATATACAGAGATACACAGAGATACAGATATACACAGAGATACACAGTGATACAGATACACAGAGATACAGATATACAGAGATACAGATACACAGTGATACAGATACACAGAGATATAGACATACAGAGATACACAGAGATACAGATATACAGAGATACACAGAGATACAGATATACACAGAGATACACAGTGATACAGATACACAGTGATACAGATATACACAGAGATACAGATACACAGAGATATAGACATACACAGAAATACAGATATACAGAGATACACAGTGATACGGATACACAGAGATACAGATATACAGAGATACAGATATACACAGATATACAGATACACAGAGATACACAGAGATACACAGAGATACAGATACACAGAGATACACAGAGATACAGATATACACAGTGATACAGATACACAGAGATACAGATACACAGAGATACACAGAGATACAGATATACACAGTGATACAGATATACAGAAAGATACACAGTGATACAGATATACAGATATGCACAGAGATACACATATACAGAGATACACATATACAGAAATACAGATATACACAGTGATACAGATATACAGAGATACATATATACAGAGATACACGAAGATACACAGGGATACAGATATACAGAGATACACAGAGATACAGATATACAGAGATACACAGAGATACAGATACACAGAGATACACAGAGATACAGATATACAGAGATACATATATACAGAGATACACAGAGATACAGATATACAGAGATACACAGAGATACAGATACACAGAGATACACAGAGATACAGATACACAGAGATACACAGAGATACAGATACACAGAGATACACAGAGATACAGATATACAGAGATACACAGAGATACAGATATACAGAGATACAGATACATAGAGATACACAGAGATACACAATGCTAATGTTATCATACAAACTATACACACACTCATATATATATATATATACATGATAGGTGTGAAATGTCCCTTCTCACCTGTGCGCAGTCCCGGCTCCATTCCCCTCTCCCCCTCTCCCTTGGTGCCGGCTCCGGTCTCAGGTCCCCGGTGTCACCGGTGCTAATGCCCAGACCGATACCCGCCGGTCCTCCTGGCCGATACTGCAGAGCAGACACCTGATTGTTGTGCAGAATAATGAGGTGTGAAATAATAGAGGAGGGATTGTGTTCTGCTATTTACCTGTAACCTCCCGCACTCTGCATAATGATCCTAATCCCCGGCGTCTGATGGCCCCAGCCCGGCCTCAGTCCACACACTGCGGAGTGTGAGCCGAAACTGCCCGAGGAGGAGCTGCCACCATCAGGGGCCCCGAGAGCACTGTGCCATCACTAGATCCGGGGCCCCGAGAGCACTGTGCCATCACTAGATCCGGGGCCCCGAGAGCACTGTGCCATCACTAGATCCGGGGCCCCGAGAGCACTGTGCCATCACTAGATCCGGGGCCCCGAGAGCACTGTGCCATCACTAGATCCGGGGCCCCGAGAGCACTGTGCCATCACTAGATCCGGGGCCCCGAGAGCAGTGTGCCATCACTAGATCCGGGGCCCCGAGAGCACTGTGCCATCACTAGATCCGGGGCCCCGAGAGCACTGTGCCATCACTAGATCCGGGGCCCCGAGAGCACTGTGCCATCACTAGATCCGGGGCCCCGAGAGCACTGTGCCATCACTAGATCCGGGGCCCCGAGAGCAGTGTGCCATCACTAGATCCGGGGCCCCGAGAGCACTGTGCCATCACTAGATCCGGGGCCCCGAGAGCACTGTGCCATCACTAGATCCGGGGCCCCGAGAGCAGTGTGCCATCACTAGATCCGGGGCCCCGAGAGCACTGTGCCATCACTAGATCCGGGGCCCCGAGAGCACTGTGCCATCACTAGATCCGGGGCCCCGAGAGCACTGTGCCATCACTAGATCCGGGGCCCCGAGAGCACTGTGCCATCACTAGATCCGGGGCCCCGAGAGCAGTGTGCCATCACTAGATCCGGGGCCCCGAGAGCACTGTGCCATCACTAGATCCGGGGCCCCGAGAGCAGTGTGCCATCACTAGATCCGGGGCCCCGAGAGCACTGTGCCATCACTAGATCCGGGGCCCCGAGAGCACTGTGCCATCACTAGATCCGGGGCCCCGAGAGCACTGTGCCATCACTAGATCCGGGGCCCCGAGAGCACTGTGCCATCACTAGATCCGGGGCCCCGAGAGCAGTGTGCCATCACTAGATCCGGGGCCCCGAGAGCACTGTGCCATCACTAGATCCGGGGCCCCGAGAGCACTGTGCCATCACTAGATCCGGGGCCCCGAGAGCACTGTGCCATCACTAGATCCGGGGCCCCGAGAGCACTGTGCCATCACTAGATCCGGGGCCCCGAGAGCAGTGTGCCATCACTAGATCCGGGGCCCCGAGAGCACTGTGCCATCACTAGATCCGGGGCCCCGAGAGCAGTGTGCCATCACTAGATCCGGGGCCCCGAGAGCACTGTGCCATCACTAGATCCGGGGCCCCGAGAGCACTGTGCCATCACTAGATCCGGGGCCCCGAGAGCACTGTGCCATCACTAGATCCGGGGCCCCGAGAGCACTGTGCCATCACTAGATCCGGGGCCCCGAGAGCAGTGTGCCATCACTAGATCCGGGGCCCCCGAGAGCACTGTGCCATCACTAGATCCGGGGCCCCGAGAGCACTGTGCCATCACTAGATCCGGGGCCCCGAGAGCACTGTGCCATCACTAGATCCGGGGCCCCGAGAGCACTGTGCCATCACTAGATCCGGGGCCCCGAGAGCAGTGTGCCATCACTAGATCCGGGGCCCCGAGAGCACTGTGCCATCACTAGATCCGGGGCCCCGAGAGCAGTGTGCCATCACTAGATCCGGGGCCCCGAGAGCACTGTGCCATCACTAGATCCGGGGCCCCGAGAGCACTGTGCCATCACTAGATCCGGGGCCCCGAGAGCAGTGTGCCATCACTAGATCCGGGGCCCCGAGAGCAGTGTGCCATCACATCTGTATCTCTGTGTATATCTGCATATTTGTATCTCTGTGTATATCTGTATCTCTGTGTATCTGTATCTCTGTGTATCTCTGCATATTTGTATCTCTGCATATTTGTATCTCTGTGTATCTGTATCTCTGTGTATCTCTGTATCTCTATGTATATCTGTATCTCTGTGTATCTCTGTATCTCTGTGTATATCTGTATCACTGTGTATATCTGTATCTCTGTGTATCTCTGCATATTTGTATCTCTGTGTATCTGCATCTCTGTGTATCTGTATCTCTGTGTATCTCTGTGTATATCTGTATCTCTGTGTATCTCTGTATATCTGTATCTCTGTGTATCTCTGTATATCTGTATCTCTGTATATCTGTATCTCTGTGTATATCTGTATCACTGTATATCTGTATCTCTGTGTATCTCTGCATATTTGTATCTCTGTGTATCTGCATCTCTGTGTATCTGTATCTCTGTGTATATCTGTATCTCTGTGTATCTCTGTATCTCTGTGTATATCTGTATCACTGTGTATATCTGTATCTCTGTGTATCTCTGTGTATATCTGTATCTCTGTGTATCTCTGTGTATATCTGTATCTCTGTGTATCTCTGTATCTCTGTGTATATCTGTATCACTGTGTATATATGTATCTCTGTGTATCTCTGCATATTTATATCTCTGTGTATCTGCATCTCTGTGTATCTGTATCTCTGTGTATCTCTGTATCTCTGTGTATCTCTGTATCTCTGTGTATCTCTGTATCTCTGTGTATATCTGTATTGGTACCTTTACACGCCGCGACGGCAGGCTGGATACATCGCGCTACAAGCTACAATTGTAGCTTGTAGCGTCCATATCGCCTGTAGTAGCGGCGTCTGAAGAGGCGACGCTACAGCCGCCGACAGATACATCTGTTTCCTAGCTCTGCTCATAAACTTAAGGCAACATCGCCGATGGTAGCGAGCTGTATCGGCGTGTAAAGAGGCAACGGAAGGGAACCCTGGACACCCGGGGCTGTAGCTGCAATGTAGCTAAGGCGTCACCTCGGCTCCGTCTTACCGCGCCCCATGTGCGATCATTGGTGGAAGCTTCTGCGTGCCGATTGGCCCTTGGCGCACAGGCCTCCATCTTGGATGAGCTGTCCCTTCAGCACTACACATACGCGCCGTATGCACGATCATACCTTAGTACAATTACGCGGCCCACAACTTACGGGAAACCAAACCAAATGGCCCATGATTCTCAGATACAGTGTTCACATCCTGTGAACACATAATGAATAATGCTGGACACAGCGGTGAACAATGTGTTACGGGCCGGGCTGCCTTTTTATTGAACTGCAGATGCCGCATAAAAGTGTTCCTTAAGTGTCTGCGCGCAACTGAAACACTGATGCACGTATACAGACACCGCATTGAAGTCGAGTAGTCAGTACACAGCGCATAGGCTTGCTGTACGCATCGCTCTGTGGGTGTTGTACAGTAGGTGCCGCAGAAGTGCTTCGCCCGTGTCACTGCGCGTAGGACTAGTTCAAAGGGTGCGTGACCCGGAACGTGGCCGTAATGACGTAATTACGATAGTTTCGTTTTCACTCTGCCTGCAAGGTGCCAGCCCCTCCTCTGCACACACCATTGCAGTCATGGCGGCCGTTCACCGCGCTGCTACGTGGGGGATGGCAGAGCTCATCATCTTAATTGACCGCTGTGACCGGTATGATTACTGGGGTAATCGGCACCACCGTCACCCTAGGCTGCGCAATCGCTCCACTATTCGGCGGATTCAGCGGGCTCTGCTCAACCAACTGGGGGTGCAGAGGACCGCTAAAGCCGTCCAGAAGAAGATAGCGGACCTGAAGCACAAATGCCCAGGCCGCATACTCGATATCCGTGACAGGATTGCCAGGCTGCGTGGTGAGTACTTTAGAGGGCCACACATGATTTGTATTGTATGTAAGCACAACAAAAACATTAAAAATCGTTCACACACATCCTAGGTATAGTGAGAGGGACACCGGCAGACATGCAATGGGGGACAATATAGGGCGCACATTATAGATACACTGACTACACATCTGCCTACAAATAATCTTCATGTGCCACCCAAGATTACTCGACAGTGTTACATGCCCTCCAACCAATTAACACACTCATGCCACATACCTACGCCATACAGAATACATGAGATCATCCCATATATGAAAAACAACAAACACATAACACAAATATTGAACTGTCAATACATCTCTGAGCCTAAACAGTATGCTGACACATCAATTATTGTTTCATAATCTGCAGATGCGGAAGTGTCAGCCGATGAGGCTCCCCCACAACTGGCTGCAGGTGGACCACCAACCCCACCGCCGCAAGAGCCAGCTGGAGGCCACACACCACCGGGTCAACAGCCAGCTGGGCCACCATCCCCACCAGGGAATAGGCCCTCACCAGGGCATGAGGAGGAGGAGGACCCTGCTGACCCAGCGTTGGTGGAGGCAGAGGTGGGCTCGCCTGGTCGGCAACCTGAAGCTGGGGCCCAACCCCCAAATCCAGCTGCGTTGGATGTGTATGGCGGTAAGTGATTTCAGTTTGATTAGAGGGGCCGAACACTGTAAGCATTGTTGTTTTTACGTGGGAAATGGAAAAGCTAGCCATTTCTGACATAATGTCCTTCACACACTCTTGCAGATGGAGAACGTGCTGGAGCTGCCGGCTGGAGTATCAGTGCCTCCCCATCACCCCCTGATAGTCAGGATGATGATGCGCCCGAGGGTAAGGACAATCTTGCTTGTGTGAACCTGACACAAACACCAGAGGTAGTATTCTGACCTAATGATGTTTTTTCCACACACACAATACAGGTGTACCCACCATGGAGGACGTCGTGAGGGCTCACCACCAGTTTGCCCACCGACTCCAACGGGCCCTAACCCGGGGAATACAGGACCTTACCCGCCTGTCTACCATGGTGGATACCGTCCCGAAACATCAAGATGGCCAACATTAAGGTGGAACCCCCCGTAAACAGATTTGCCCCCTGACCCCCAAATGTGTTGTCCTAGTTGGACCTTGAACTTACAGACGTTGCCTGTTAGGCTTTTGATGTGGTTATGTTTTTTCTTCTTTTTTGCCCCCGTTGGGCTCTTTTCTTATAGTGTTCCACTATCACAAAAGGGGGATTGTGGTATGGCCACGGCTTTGCCCGTTGCACCTATCCTGTCCCACATTGGGACCATCAGGAGTGTGGATTAACCAGCCCTTTACCTCATGGACCTATCCTGTCCCACATTGGGACCATCAGGAGTGTGGATTAACCAGCCCTTTACCTCATGGACCTATCCTGTCCCACATTGGGACCATCAGGAGTGTGGATTAACCAGCCCTTTACCTCATGGACCTATCCTGTCCCACATTGGGACCATCAGGAGTGTGGATTAACCAGCCCTTTACCTCATGGACCTATCCTGTCCCACATTGGGACCATCAGGAGTGTGGATTAACCAGCCCTTTACCTCATGGACCTATCCTGTCCCACATTGGGACCATCAGGAGTGTGGATTAACCAGCCCTTTACCTCATGGACCTATCCTGTCCCACATTGGGACCATCAGGAGTGTGGGATGGCTACACCTATCAGAAAGCTGCATTCTGTGTTTAGTGGCAATTGACTTCCACACATGTATGTAGCAAATAAAAAGTATTTGTAATTTTTACTTTGCCTCACTCATGTCACAACAATACTATGGGGGGGGCAAATGTTCAACAGGTTAATATCTCACACACATTACTACAGCTCTTTGTCAATGTCCTACCACAGTACAAAGGAACCTATGGTCGTCCTACACTGAGGCCATTGGCCCATATTGTGTGGCTTGCCCCAAACTATATTGTGAACAACACCATTCACCCAGGCTGCCCCCCGCAAGCCATAAGCCAAAAGAAAAACACAATTGAGTTAGTTCTAATATTTTATATAATCATATGTAATAAATCATAAACAAATCATAGGAAGCAAATCTGCTTAAAAGTGTAACACAAACATAAGGGAAAAATAAAAAGGTGCCTCCACATGAAAAAGTCCAGAGTGCCAATTGGGTGCATTGGCTACTAGTGTCCAAATTATTCATCTTCTGTCGGCTCTGACAATGCCGCATCCCCCCTCCTCTGAGGGCAGCCCCGACCTGCCCCAGAACGTCTGGTTGTAGGACGACGTGTTGAGGGGGGATGGGGTGACTGTGGCGGGGCCGGTCTTCTCACGGGCCGAGATGGGGCAGCTGGTGAAAGGGGCCACAAGGTGTGTTGCATGGTGGGGGGGACGTGGCAGCCCCATTGAAGGGCCCCATCATCGGCAGCATCAGCGGCATTGTGGAAGACCCTCAGAAGGATCTTTTTCTGGAGCGGCTCCATCCCTCGCATTCTGTCGCTCATGTAGAGGGCGTCGCTGTCGATGTGGGTCCGCTGTTCATTCAAAAGCACGCGTCGGGCCCAGGCGCCCAGCTCCGTCTCTGGTGGTGCAGGACGTCGGCGACGACGGATCCGTGAGCTGGGCCCTGGGCCCGGACCCACATCACTAGCCCCGCCCTCCTGCTCAGCCCCAGATGTCATGGGCTGAGCATCATCAGCAACAGAATGCTCCGCAATGGAGCCGTCCTCTTCTGGGGCCTGTGGGGGGGAGAGGAAACAAAACCAAACATTAGTGACGGCAAGGACCACACCATACCATGGACACAGGACACAATACACCACTCCCACTAAATTAAAGGCACTAACAAGATATATGGAAGGAATCTACAAACAGCAAGCCACCAAACTTTAACAACACCACAACCTGTATTGCGGCTGGACACTCACCTCTACGATTCCCGGGACTCAGCACAATACAGATTGAGGTGTCAGTCACAGAGAGCCGTAACCCAATTAGTACATGTCACCACAACACCTTGATACTGGGGGCTGGGCTGGCCAAACACAGAAGTTGCCCACCTTCCCATTTGGATTACAAATCTGATGTAAAACCATCAAACCTTCAAAAAACAAAAACCCACTTGCACCAGAGCCAACACACATGTGTGGCAGCAAAATTGTAGTAGATGGCACTATGTGCCTCTTTCATGTTAATGCAAGAATAATATAAACTTCGGTACACATGTCATTTTTCCGGTGTACCGATATGTGGTGGAAATGCTATTTTGGAAAGCGGCTCTCTGCGTTAAATTCATATAAGCCAAAATCATGTCAGGAGGCAAGATTCCCTGACACAAAAAGGTTTCCCACACCAAGGCCGAAAATTTTTGAAAACTGTCCTAGTTCTGGTTTGGCCAAAACACACATGTGAAGGCAACATTGTGGGACAACACTGTAACACGATTACCCACCTCCTGTGGCGCAGATGGTGACTCATCCGGGCCTACATGGGACGCAGCTACGGGGCAGTTGGTAGTCGTTCGACGCGAGCTCACCTCGCCCAGGATAAAGGTGAAGAGGGGATAGTACCATAGGGTAGGTGATGGTACCTCCTCAGCTCCAGCTCCTGAGCGACGGCGCAGGTAGTCATTGTGAGCCCGCATGAACGACTGCCGCATGTTTTTAATTTTCAAGGCCACCGCATTCTGGTCCCAACTCCTGCCTACCCTTGGCTCCAAGCGATTGGCTAGAGCCACAAGAGTAGTGTAGGCCTCGGACCTCGCTGCCTGGTTTTTATATTGAGGCAGCGAGCTGCGCCACAAACATTCGTGCCGCTGATACTCCGTGAGAAGCTGGGTTTCAAATTCCACAGTACACCTCGGCATCTGGTGAAGACAAAACACAGCCAATCCAGACCGTCACGACACTAGCCATATCGAGCTGTGAAAACCTTGTGAACATAATTTACATGCTCATAAGGTTCTCATATGTACATTATAGGCAGCAATAACTGGTATGACAACTTGGCCTATGTGTGCCATTTGCACAATGTCACACCGGTCCAAAGTAAAATACATATGTGACACAATTACACATGTCAGGTACTCTGTGGCCCCCTAAACATGTGTGAAGCCTGATTTAAGAGCCCACTGTTCATATTAAAACAACACCTGTAGACGGTGTGTGCGTACCAACCTGTAGGCCAACATGTGAGCAAAGACATTGTGTGGTAGCTACTACCTTTGTACTGAGCAAAATGGTTAACATTAAGCAGATGAGAAAGGAGGGCGTGGTTGGTGGCAAGACTGCACATACTACATGTAATGTGCAAACACATCATCATGTAGTTGTGTGGCCATCCATGGGAATACAATTGTTACTGAGGTAACAAGAATCCCTGCAATGAAGGGACCAATAATTGCAGCCATCAAATGCAGATGTGCTTGAAAGTTGTAAATCTAAACTTTATATGTTTGACGCACGAATTACATCAGAGACCAAATGTATACACTCACAATACCAGTAGTGGCTATACCTGGCTATTAGCATACACTGGAAAAACTGACCCATCTGTATAATTAGAGGGCCAAAATTAAAGGCCGTATCAAAGATGCCCATACACACATTGCCTAAGCGGCCGCCAATACAAGCATCAGCGTCCCGTGCACTTTCATAGAAACCGCTAAAGAGGCTTACCGTCAGAGCAGCAGAAGATACGCAGGACACTAGTAGCTCAATGCACATGGACCTCTGGACAAGGTGTAGTGGCCATTGGCCTGCCTTTATACTCCGCTAAACCAATCACAGCAGACACAATGACGCACAGCGTAATGTGACACCTGGGGGCGCAATTAACCTCCGCTAATTGGTGGAGATCGCTGTATCGTGATAGGTTGCTGGCCCTTTAAAAGGTCCGCATGCCGGCAAACATTACGCTTGCTGGCCAGACCCATTAAGTAAGTATCTGTGGACACACATGGAAATGGCGTGGTGTGGGTGCATATGTCGTTGTAATTTGCGACCGCAGGACACTGTTTTAGCGTAGTGTATAGGGGTCTGTATTGCTGGGGAAGATCTAGTGTACTGTGTGGACTTGGAGTAGGCATTAGGTTTGGTGCTTATGAATATTTGAACATATACATTGCTGTGTTTGTTTCCAGACACCATACAGGAGATTGCCTGCAGGACTGTAGACAGAAATGTGTTACTCCTGTCACCTGGATCAATGTCTGCATACTGGTTGTGGCCAATGGAGACTGGGTCGAACGGGGATAGGATGAGACATGGCTTGGAGGTGTGGCACTGAAGACATAACTTAGATGGTTTGGACAAATGGCACCAGCCAAAACATATGTAACCATGGTTACCCAACCTCACTCATGTGCAAAGTTGTTGGCTTCTTGTAAGCTTACTTGACCAGCCTATAGGGGTACGTATTGTTTGTTTTACCTCCCAGAATAGGAAATGGCCACATTTTCATTATGGTCTGTGTAATGGCATCTGCAAAATTGTTCGCATACATTATTGGTGACACAAGTCCCTTTCTAACTCACCTAGGTGCAGATGTTTTACTTTGACAAACTCCCATAGAAGTTGATGTAGAGGAGGCCATTATCATTGGGCGTCTTCCATTTTGATTGGGGTGACCACTGAGTGTTTGCCTTTCCTGTCTTCAGGGATGTGTTTCGGGGCCTGACGCAAGTTCCCCTCCAGTTGGCTATAGTGTGTCATCAACAATAGGTGTGGCTTGCTTAACCTGCTGACATTGGCACATATTGTTCTATGTACTCATGTTGTGTATTCTCATCTACAGGTGCTGATATTGAGGATGCAGAATATCCATGACCGCAATGTTATCGTGGCTCTTGCGTTGGTGGAAGAGCAAATGTGGTATGAGGATCGGTATGAAAGGTTGATGAGGCGCAGACAGCGGCGGTTGTGGACCCGTGATTGGCTTCTCAGGCGGCAAACCCGGGGCCACATGCAGCTGTTGCGGGAGCTGGAGATTAACTGTCCTGATGATTACCGAAACTATCTCCGTATGCCCGAGGACTGTTTCACCTTCCTATTGGAGCGTGTAGGGCCAATGATAGCGCGTCAGGACACTATAATGCGCCCATCAGTATCACCTGCTGAGCGGTTGGCGATCACTTTGCGGTTCCTGGCTACAGGGCAGTCCATGACATCACTCACATACATGTCACGTGTCTCCCTGCCCCTGCTGAGCCGCCTGATCCCTGAAACGTGTTGGGCCATCTGGAGAGCTTTGCAGCCAGCCTACATGAAAATGCCTCTAACCGCCGCAGAATGGCTGGAAGTGGCCCGTGGGTTTGAAACCCGGTGGAACTTCCCCAACTGTGGCGGGGCATTGGATGGTAAGCACGTGAGGATTACCAAACCTGCCCACTCTGGCTCTTTGTTTTTCAATTACAAAGGGTATTGTAGTATAATCCTCATGGCTGTAGTAGATGCCAACTATGAGTTCCTCTACGTGGATGTTGGAATGAACGGTCGCAACTCAGATGGGGGTGTGTTTGCCCGAAGCTCCTTGGCAACACTACTAGGGAATGGTGGGCTAAACTTACCCTCAAATGACCAGACGACCGAACATCTCAACTTTGCGTTTGTGGCGGATGAAGCATTCCCACTTCAGGAACACCTACTGCGGCCATATCCCCAGAGGGCCCTTACTTCTGAGAGACGCATTTTCAACTACCGGCTATCCCGGGCCCGCCGTGTAGTTGAAAATGCGTTTGGGATAATGGCCAATAGATTCCGGATTTTTCATACGGCTATGCATATGAAACCGGAGTCTATTGACGCGGTAGTGGTGGCCTGCTGTGTGCTGCATAACTTCCTGCATCGTAGGGATAGGCCATCATACACGCCAGGAGCTTATGTAGATCATGCAGACGCTACAACAGGGGAGCTCCGTCCAGGGTCTTGGCGTGATGAGGGCCATGTGATTGTGCCACTCCAGCCCCAGAGCCATGGCCGCACTCGGCAGGAGGCCAGGGACAGTAGAGAAGCTTACTGCTCCTACTTCAATGGGTCTGGTGCAGTGAGCTGGCAGGACCAGGCCATGTAGTTTGCCTGGTTCTGGGAGGTTGATTGAAATTTCCAATGGAGGTGACAGCAGGGTAGCTGCACCCCTTTTATTTTGTGTTTACCATTTTTTGTATTTTTTGGTTTCCTCATGTGCATGATGTTTAGTTAGTTAGTTAGTTAGTTTATGATGTTTGATTATTTTTTTCATGCTCCACAGGTTCCAATGTGGGTTCCATTTGCTCTCTCTGCAATGTGTTGGCAGATTGTGACATGCACTGTATTTGTTGCTTTTATTTGGATGTATTTTTGGTTACAATTTGTAATCCAAGGTCACGATGAATGATTTTGATTTATTAAATACTTTTTTGGATCCAAACAAATGTGTGAGCCTGTTTACTTGGTGGAGGAGGGAAATGTGATGGAGTTTATGGTGGGGGGCCTGGGATGTCATAGCCACCTATTGGCTGGGAATGTGCAGACAATATGTGTGGGTAGCCATGTTTTTTTCCCAGACTTTTGCCTAACAGTGTGGCCATTGCACGTACATGAGCCTTTATTTTGTTCTAGGCAGAGGCTCACCTGCAGACAGCACATTGATGCCGGACATATTCTTCTCAGGTGTTTTGTAATACACTGTCACACAGATCTTTCACAGGTTTGCTACGGAGCAGTTCCACTACATTCACATCTGTTGCCAGAGATAGATGCATACAATGTACACAGAGAACGCACATACTGTGTGTTGTAAGCCGCTCATGTGTGTCGCAGAAACGCACCTCGCCGCTATCTACACACGTCGCTGTCACAAGCGCTGATCGTGCGTGACAGGGCAAACACTTGTACTACGTACACATAGCCCCGCTACTTTATGCACACTGGGTAGATGACTTGCCACCGCTCCTGGGTGACGCTTTACCATCGGTTTAGATGCATTCGCCACACTCCGCCATGTCACAACCGCTTATTCCGTGCTTCACTCCCCTCACTGGTACGTCACGTCTCGGCCATCCGCCCTTTCCGTCGTGCCCAATCACAACTCCGTAGTGTTGACCAATGGTTGTGGTTTGGGCGCGGCGTACAGGACTGTGGCACGCCTATGTGTTTTACGTCCTGCCTTTGTTGCTCCCACTCACCCTGTGGTGGCGGCGTGTGAAGCGGGTACGCTAAGCTACAGCTGGCTACTTGAGACACCCAGCGATGTAGCTAGCTATAGATGTAGCGTGGCGTAGCGCACCTTGTCGCGGCGTGTAAAGAGGGTGCGTTGACCGTTTGTAGCCGTTTGAGCGTGCTCGTGCACGCGAAGTAGCGCGATGTATCCAGCCTGCCGTCGCGGCGTGTAAAGGTACCATAACACTGTGTATATCTGTATCTCTGCATATTTGTACCTCTGTGTATCTGCATCTCTGTGTATCTGTATCTCTGTGTATATCTGTATCTCTGTGTATATCTGTATATTTGTATTTCTGTGTATCTCTGTATATCTGTATCTCTGTGTATCTCTGTATCTCTGTGTATCTTTGTATATCTGTATATATGTGTATATCTGTGTATCTCTGTATATCTGTATCTCTATGTATATCTGTATCTCTGTGTATATCTGTATCTCTATATATCTGTATCTCTGTATATCTGTGTATCTGTATCTCTGTGTATCTCTGTATCTCTGTGTATCTGTATCTCCGTATATCTGTATCTCTGTATCTCTGTGTATCTCTGTATATCTGTGTATCTGTATCTCTGTATATCTGTATCTCTATGTATATCTGTATCTCTGTATATCTGTATCTCTGTGTATATCTGTATCTCTGTGTATCTCTGTATCTCTGTACATCTGTATCTCTGTGTATCTCTGTATATCTGTATCTCTGTGTATATCTGTATCTCTGTATATCTGTATCTCTGTGTATATCTGTATCTCTGTGTATCTCTGTATATCTGTATCTCTGTGTATCTCTGTATATCTGTATCTCTATGTATATCTGTATCTCTGTGTATCTCTGTATATATGTATCTCTGTGTATATCTGTATCTGTGTATCTCTGTACATCTGTATCTCTGTGTATCTCTGTATATCTGTATCTCTGTGTATCTCTGTATATCTGTATCTCTGTATATCTGTATCTCTGTGTATATCTGTATCTCTGTATATCTGTATCTCTGTGTATCTCTGTATATCTGTATCTCTGTGTGTCTCTTTGTATATGTATCTCTGTATATCTGTATCTCTGTGTATCTCTGTATATCTGTATATCTGTATCTCTGTGTATCTCTGTGTGTCTCTTTGTATATGTATCTCTGTGTATCTCTGTATATCTGTATCTCTGTGTATTTCTGTATCTCTCTGTATCTCTGTGTATCTCTTTGTATCTGTGGCATTGTTCACACACAATTTGCGTTTTTTTTAGCACTCCTAAAAGCACATGCGTTTTTTTAGGAGTGCTAAAAAATGTCTCTTGTGTGTCTAAAAGGAAATATAGCCTTTTTGGACTTTGTCATTTTTTCCTCAAAAACGCAGGCAAAAACGCTTGTGTTAATGCAGGGTGCCTATATGTGCCCTGCGTTTCCCATAGGGGCCCATGTTAAAAAAACGCATGCGTTTTTGGGAAACAACCCCTGCGTTTTTTTCCAGCACCCAAAAAACGCTGCATGCAGCGTTTTTTGGACTGGGGGAAAAAAACGCAAATGGAGCTGAAAAACGCATGTACACTCAAATGTACCCTGCGTTAACACACCTGCGTTTTTTTTAACAGCCCAAAAAACGCAGAGATGGTCAAAAAAGCGCATGTGTGTGAACATGGCCTGTATCTCTGTGTATCTGTGTCTCTGTGTATATCTGTATCTCTGTGTATCTCTGTATATCTGTATCTCTGTATATCTGTATCTCTGTGTATCTCTGTATATCTGTGTATCTCTGTATATCTGTATAGGTACCTTTACACGCCGCAACTATCACTGGCAATTGGTATCAACCGTACGTGCACGTTTTTAACTGTTGCTAACGATCGCCGATTCCGCATATACAAGCCGCAATTAGGTCCTCAACCTAAGGGAACATGTTTCCCCGGAAGTTCCAACAGATCCTGCGGGAAACATCCGGTTGAATCCCGACGCCGCTTCACACGCCACAACCACTAAGGGAATGTGGGCGTACATGTTCTGCGGCGCTAAAACATAGGCATGACAGACTCGTGTATTCCGTGACGCTAACACGCTGATTAGACAACGCAATAGCGTCATCATTGGTCAGCCTGCGCAGGAGGCTGGCTAATACATGACGCCATTCCAATTGTGTAGTGTGAATGGACAGCTCTTTAAATATGTTGCCCTGTGAAGGGACAGCCAATGGTAACACAGTAGCCCCCACCAATCATCGCTGATGGGGCGCGGTATCCAGCACGCTGTGGCACGCCCCTGGAAATTCACTAGGCAACGCAGATTCCATCCCTATTGCCCGTTTACACGCCAATACCAGGGCAATTCACCATCTGGGTTGCCTCAGATTTTAGAACACGGCTCAGTAACCGCTACCCAGAGCAGCTGCGAAAAACCCGATCACTTTCCCAAATTACACGCCGCAACTTCGTGGCAATTTCAAGGCAACCGTGACAAAAATCCTAATTGCCAGGCAGTTGCTACACCTCAGTGGTGGCATGTAAAGGTACCTTATCAAACAACCAGAAAAAAATTCTCTGCAGCACTCAGCTACTACCAATAATGCACATATGCTAACAAGCTGTATACGAGGAAAAAATTAAAGGTTACTTTTTTTTTCTGGTTGTTTGATCCAGCATCCCTGCTGGCACCAGTTCACATTATGTCTTGAGTGCTGTGCAGTTTTTTCTGTTTTTATGTCTAATATGTGGAGTTGCTGGCTCCATGTCTGCACTTAGCACTCTCATCGCCCACAGGTGGTCTGAGGTTGAGATGGTGTCCACCCACTTAGAAGTGGGATAGGGAGGACAAGGAGGACAGGGATGTCAGCGTAGGACTCATCAGATCTGGGGTCACCGTGGAGTGGTTGATGACCAAACAGACATTGGCCAATGTATGTACCAAGAACCTCAGAAAATAAAAAGATAAGAATATTGAGTTTTTTGAAAAAAAAAACGTAAGTTTTAATTTTTTCCTCATATACCGCTTGTTAGCATGTGTGCATTATTGGTAGTAGCTGAGTGCTGCAGAGGAGTTTTTTCTAGTTATCTATCTATCTATCTATCTATCTATCTATCTATGAAATGAGTCGGTCAACAGGGCAGGGGGTACTCGGATACCGGGACACGTGGTTACTTCAGTGGGGATCACGGCTGGTCGGTTCCCAGTTACGTGCCCTGGACCCTCAATGGCGGGGTGGGGGTGATGATGATGGGGATATGGTAACATGACGCCACCTGTGGTACCTGGTAATAGGGTTACCAGGGCTGCGGCCAGCCGCTGAGGTGATGTAAATGCAGCTTTGGTAATACAGCTCCTTCCACTTTACTGTCCATCTGGAATTAACTGACTCCTCCCCTCAGGCCTGGATCTTTATAGGAGATCTGGCTTAAGGGCAGCCAGTGGGGCTCCCCCTCCAGGTCTGGGGTGGAAGGTGTTGGGTGCTGTGTGTGCCAAGATGTACATCGCTCCCTGCACCGGTGGTTCCTGTGGCAATCAAACATAACATAACTATTTACATTTGAAAGTTGAACAGAGTCTCAAAATAAAATTTACAAAAACCAGGGAAAAATGGGAAAAACGGGTAACCAGTACATACAGCTCTAGTCCATCCGCTGCAGGCTGTTTAAAGTATTTTTGCCACCACCAGTCCAGTGGCTATGGTCCATTTTTTTAAAAAAATTATAAAAAGAAAATTCAAAAAGTCCAACAGGTAAAGTCTCTGTAGGTTTAAAAATTCAAAGTTACACAACAACCACTTACTACATGTGCCTCGGCGTAGGAATCCTAGGTACTGCAGGCACCTCTATTGGTCATAAGCACTTTAGGCCTCCTGGCCTTGGGGTCACCTATTGGCCAAGATTTTGCTTTCCCTAGACAGCTCCTTATGCCAACTCCACTCACCCCTCTTTCTGACGTTGGGTACCTGGTTTAGATTGCTTTGGCCTACTCTCCACCTTTCTGTACACTAACATTAATTACATATTTACATTTTAAACATTTACTTACATTTTCTATGTTCACATTTTATTGCCTGTATCTTAGTGGTGTTTGACCCAAGATACTATGTGTCGACTTACGTAAAACTGGTATTCCACTAGTGTGTAACCCTGATATAGAGTGAACACTATTTACTGACCCATGTGTTGATCTGCGTAACACAGGTATACCTGAGCGTCTTCTCATTCTCACAGTGGGAATGGCAGGTGTACCGATTGCAGGGTTCTCTGTCTGGCTCTGTTACAATTTGTGGTTCTCAGGGGCTGGCTGGTGGACCTTGCCCCAGGTGGCAGTCTGATTCTTCCGGCCCTGACAGCGAGGGGGAGGGGGTGGGTGCTATTGGACCTAGCCAGCTGAGGAGCGGGGGGGAAGGCGGTGCTGACACTCACCACGCTGCGGTCTGCCGTCCCCTTCCCAAGTCCCGCTGTCTTTGCGGCAGCTGCGGCCGCAATGCAAGTCTGACCGGCCCATATCATTAAAGGGGGCGGCCCTAAATTAGGGCAATACCACCAGCCTGGGGGGCACTTGCCCCCCTGCCACCTGGGCCAGTCTGCCCCTGGTGGTTCTTTTGCTCTTGGTTCTTCTACTGGTTGCGGGAATGTCAACCTTGGGATTAGGTATGCACCTTCTATTTGGGGACAATCTGCAGGTAGTTCTTCTATGAGGGTCTGGACTGTCTTTGGCTCCTATTCTTTGGGTTCTGGACAAGGTACATATTTCTTTGGTTGTGGTGGTTGAGGGCACTTCTTTAAATGATCTCTGGACACTGTTGATGTTGTTTCTCCATTGTCTTTGCTGATCAGACATGTCTTCTAGTTGTCAAAGTTTGATGGCAATGCAGTGTATGGTTCTGCTTTCCATTGATCATATAATTTGTGGAGTCTCCTTTTCAAAACCAATTCACCTGGTGTTAAGGGTGTTCCTTGTGCGCTTTTGTTAAAGTTGGTTTCTTGCTTCTCTCTCTGGATTTTGCCAGACTTCTCTCAACACATTCCTGTATTTTCTTGTACTGCTCTGTTCTTCTGTATCCCAATCTGCATCTGAGGTGTCTTCTTCAGGATATACAATGCCCATTTCAAAGTCTACTGGCAATTTTCCTGGTCTTGCTCTCATGAGGTATGCAGGGGTACAATTTATTGAGCTTACTGGGATGTTGTTGTAGATGTCAACAAGGTCTGGTAACTTCTCTGGCCATCTGTTTCGCTCTTCTAAGGGCAGAGTTTTCAGCAATTCTATTACCATGTGATTCATCTTTTCGCACATTCCGTTGGTTTGGGGATGGTAAGGCGTGGTACGAATTTTCTTGCATCCGTATAGGTTACAGAACTCTTGAAATACTTCCGCTTCAAAGGCAGGACCTTGGTCTGTCAATACCTGTTCTGGATACCCGTGTGGTCTGCAGAAATAGGCTTGTAAGGTTCTTGCTGCTGTCTGACCTGTCTTTCACAGGAGTTACCACAAGGAATCTGGAATAGTGGTCCACCATGGTAAGAGCATAGGTATAGCCCGATCTGCTGGTTGTGAGTTTGACGTGATCTATAGCTACCAGTTCTGTTTAGTAATGATAGGCTGTAGTGGTGCTTTCTGGCTGTTACGGCATTTTCTTCTTAATGAGCATGGTCCTCAGTTCTTACACCATTTCTCTATGGTAGACCTCATGCCGATCCAATAGAATCTCTCACGTAATAGTATTTCCAGTTTTCTCCATCCAAAGTGTCCTGCTCCATTATGGTACGCTTCCAACACTATTTGGACGTCTCTCTTTGGAACCACAATTTGCCATACCATGTCATGTGTTCTGGGGTTGATATACATTCTGCACAATTGACCTTGATAGATGAATAACCTGTTTCGTTCTTTCCACAGTTATTGGGCTGCTGGTGGAGCATTTGTGGCGCCCCGCAACGAGTGCGTCACAGGAGGGTATTGCATCCCTGATTGAAGATGCAATTTTCTCCGTCTCAGTAATGACATGGTTAATACTCAGAGCTCCATACCCTACATGCACCATTAGAATAGAGGGCCAATTAGGTCTTGGTGGGAGGAGTGTAAGAGTAGTGTGTAGGAGAGTAGGAGAGAAATGTGTGTGGTCGGGAGGGAATGGAACGTAGGAGACGAGGGCTCTGCACAGTTCCGTGCAGCCCTGAAGACCACCTACCAGTTGGCGCCATTACCTAAGCCGCAACCTGGGCGACTACTCAAACGGGTCAAAATACACCCGCGCCCATCAACCACCGGATCACTGGTTCCGAGGTGAGCTAGTCGTTCACCGCAGCTCAGAGAACCAGAAGTGAAGGAACTGCTTCCTAGGAGCACCTCACTGCAGCCGCGACCAAGCCGTCTTGCCAGCGGAGTACCCACTATAGGGAATCAGGCTCCCCTCACACCGGGCTATATAACCGGCAGGGAAATTCAAGTAGCCCCCTTGTACCCGAACTGGCGCACTAAGGCGACATCGGCAAATAGAAAAGGTTAAGAAAGGAGGAACACCACGGAGCTCTGAAGCAACACTGGTCATTGCTGGGACCACCCGGTCCGTTACCTGTTGACTGTATACCCTGTATCATCTTGCCGGTTACAGTAAAAGACCCGTTACAGAGTACACTGGTGTCTGTGCTTCTTCAGAATTGTTAACCTCTGCATGCTAAGAATCACTGAGCTTCCATACACCACCAAGTGCAGCTCCTGGCCCTGGGGACTCCCGCTCATCCTGTGGGGAGCGTCCCATCTTGCTGCCGTACATCCCCCGGAGGCCCAAGCAGCTCCGGTGAAATCACCGGAATTCCCGCAGGTGGCGTCACGACAATAAGAATCAACCCTTATCCGTTCAGCCAACCCCTTTTGATCTGGAGCACCGGGCCCCACAGCCTCGGGTGCAGAACCGTAACAGGAGAAGCAACGCCCGGAGACATGAAGACCCGGCTACGGTGAGTCACATTCTTTTCAAATTAGGAATCCGGTTGGGTTACCAGCCTTTTCACTAGGCTCACTGCCGGATCACTATCTTGTGTCTCTTTCCATCCACAGTGAGGCAACGGGTTTAGTGCAACATTGTGACGGTTCTGGTAGATATGGGTTTCTGTCATTTTCCATTTTCAACTTTTATGGAAAGCTGGGAGTTCTACTTTCTCCAAGTCATCCGCGTCTTCATCAAATCCTTGCAAATGTACTTGAGGGTTTTTGGAAAGGGCATCAGCATTTGCATTGTTACGGCCTTGATGGTAAAGTCATAGTTTGATTGTCGGACCATCCAGCGTTGCTCCAATGCACCAAGCAGGTATAGTGATTCCGAATAGTACGGTACTCGCTCATCCCTAGAGCTGACACATGTTCCATGCGTGGCCCATGTGCTCAACCTCGTGGTTCAGCGGTTTATTAAATCCTACCCGGAGCTGTCTGATCTACTCGTCAAAGTACGCCGCCTGTGTGCCCATTTTAGAAAGTCACCTACTGCTTCTGCCGGCCTTGCCGGCTTTCAGCAGCGTTTGCAGCTTCCGGCTCACAGACTGGTGTGTGATGTCCCACGCGTTGGAATTCCACACTGCACATGTTGGTCAGGATTTGTGAGCAGTTGTTGAGTACCAGCATCAACTAGGCCGTCGGTATACGGTTCAAACTCCACACATAAGACCTCAGGAGTGGACATGGATGTCCGACATATGTACCGTCCTCCAAAACTTTGAGGACTCCACCAAGATGGTGAGCGGCGATAACGCCATCATTAGCGTCACCATCCCGCTTCTCTGTCTTCTGAAACGCTTTCTGCTCAAAATCAAACACGATGCATTGCAGGCAGAGCAAGATGAGTTGCAGCAAGAAACCGTACTGGGTGATTATACACAGCCCAGCCTCATCTCATCCCAACGTGCATTGGAGGACTATGACGAGGAGGAGGATGAAGAAATGGAGATACTTTCATTCGGAATTGACGGTAATACATGCACAACCGTCAGACCGTCGGTTGAGCGTGGATGGCCAGAGGACAGGGGAGAGGAGGAGGAGGAGGAGGAGGAGGTCAGAATGGCCAGTCATGCTGTTGGTGAGGACCCAGAAGTCTTGACTGTTAACAGTCTAGCGCACATGGCTGACTTTATGTTACGCTGCCTGTGTCGTGACCCTCGTGTTATCAAGATCTTGATGGACACTCATTACTGGTTGGTGACAATTTTAGACCCACACTATAAAGAGAACTTTATTTCTCTTATTCCCGAGGCGGACAGGTCTACAAAAATGCTGCAGTACCAGAAAGCCCTAGTGGCGGAATTATTAAAAAAATTCCCTTCTGAAAACGCTAGCAGCAGAGGTCACGATTCAGTGGACAACCAAGGTATCTGGCAAAGAGAGGGACAAGTCCAATCCAGCAGAGGTAGGGGAACACTCTCAAAGATCTGGGACACTTTTCTCAGCACCTCCCGTACCACAGGCCCTGAGGTGCGGGGTAGTGTCACAAGGAATGCAAAGTTTGCAAAGATGTTGAGGGAGTACCTTGCTGATCGTACTAAAGTGCTCCTAGACTCCTCTGTGCCTTATAATTATTGGGTATCCAAGCTGGACACGTGGCAGGAATTGGCTCGCTACGCCTTGGAAGTCCTGGCCTGTGCTGCCGCTAGTGTTTTGTCAGAGCGTGTTTTTAGTGCCGCAGGTGGAATCATTACAAATAAACGCACCCGCCTGCTGTCAACTGAAAATGCTGACAGGCTGACTTTAATCAAGATGAACAGGGGTTGGATTGGGCCTGACTTCACCACACCACCACCAAATGATAGCGGAATTTAAATTTTGTGCCGGTAGATTCCCATGCACCTCCGCACACCCACACATCGGTACAGACTTCATGTGTTTGGCTACTTGCTGTACTGCTCCTCCTTCTCCTCATCCGCCACCATCATATAATCAGTGTGACAGTGGTTCATGATGCCACAAAACCATAATTTTTTTACATATTTATGATGATGATGCACCTAACCGTTCTAAAGTTAGGCATTAGTTTCATGTATACCCCCCAGGGGTAAATGTTTTAGTCCATGCTTCCAGAATGGGCTTTACAAGTACAGGAGACCCGCTTCTTTGTAATAAGAACAATTTTTAGAGGCTCTCCTCCATGTTTCTTCCCAGGGGCATCACAATGCTTCCCAATTTTTGGCTTCCCTGCCTATGGCAATCCTACAAAAGACCCATTGCTTCAAATGGGCACATTATTGAAAAAGGTTCTCATGCACGCCTCTATCCAGGGGCGTTGAAGTGGTACACAATTTTTGGCTTCCCTGCCTAGGGAAATAGTACAGCAGACTCACTTGCTTCAAATAGGCACATTATTGAAAAAGGCTCTCACGCACGTCTCTATCCAGGGGCATTGAAGTGCTACAAAATTTTGGGTTTCCCTGACTAGGGAAATACTACAGCAGACACACTTGCTTACAATGGGCACTTTATTTTAAAAGTCTCTCATGCACGTCTCTATCCAGGGGCATTGAAGTGCTACACAATTTTTGGCTTCCCTGACTAGGGGAAATACTACAAAAGACCCACTTGCTTAAAATGGGCACATTATTTAAAAAGGCTCTCATGCTCGTCTCTATCCAGGGGCATTGAAGTGCTACAAAATTTTTGGCTTCCCTGCCTAGGGAAATACTACAGCAGACACACTTGCTTACAATGGGCACTTTATTTTAAAAGTCTCTCATGCACGTCTCTATCCAGGGGCATCTTGGTGCCTCCAAACCTTTGGCTTCCCTGCCTAGGGCAATACTAAAAAAGACACACTTGCTTACAATGGGCACATTTTTTGAAAAGGCCCTCATGCACACCTCTATCCAGGGGCATCTTGGTGCCTCCAAACCTTTGGCTTCCCTGCCTAGGGAAATACTACAACAGACCCACTTGCTTAAAATGGGCACATCATTTAAAGAGGCCTTCATGCACGCCTCCATCCAGTGGCATATTGGTGCCTCACAATTTTTGTCTTCCCTGCCTAGGGCAATCCTACAAAAGACCCACTTGCTTAAAATGGGCACATAATTTAAAGAGGCCCTCATGCACGTCTCTATCCAGGGGCATTGAAGTGCCTCTCAATTGTTGGTTTCCCTGCCTAGGGCAATGCTACAAAATACACATTTCCTTACAATGGGCAAATTATTTAAAGAGGCCCTCATGCACGTCTCTATATAGGGGCATCACAGTGCCACACAATTTTTGTCTTCCCTGCCTAGGGCATTACTACAAAAGACCCATTTCCTTATAATGGGCACATTATTTAAAGAGGCCTTCATTTACGTCTCTTTCCAGGGGCATGGGAGTGCCACACAATTTTTTTTTTTAAATCTTTGATATAATCCAAAAACCTTACATACACCAACTCTGTCTCACAAGTAGGTATGAGCCCTTAATATCTTTTCCATGAAAATTCCTTTTGGTTTCATTTTGTAACGTTTTCTTGACAGTCCGTAAAAGTGGCGTAATAGTCTGACAACATTGTTGACATCAGTGACCTTGGGGTCTGAAATGCTTCCAGGGGTCTTCCCCATGCTGTTCCCATGTCATTTCAGCACTGTTCTGATACTTTTGTGACATTTTTAGGGTTTTTCCATGCTGCCGGGGGTCATGTTAGAAAAATACTCGGGTCTCCCATAGGATAACATTGGGCTCGGTGCTCGGGCCGAGTACACGAGTATCTTGGGATGCTCGGCCCGAGCTTCGAGCACCCGAGCATTTTAGTACTCGCTCATCACTAGTAGGTTATATTCGGGGTAAGCCAGGATTTCCTCACAGGTCAGAGCCTGCTTCATCTGTTGGAATGAGTCTTCTTGTTCTTTTCCCCATTCCAAAGATGGCACTGAAGACCTTGGTTTGGCCTACCAGAAGATCTTGTAGGGGCGCTGCCATCTTTGTGTAGCCCTTAATGAATCTTCTGTAGTACCCAACCAAACCTAAGAATTGACATACCTCACTGACGGTGGTTAGCCTCTGCCAGTCCTGGATAGCTGTCACTTTTTCCGGGTCTGGTGCTACTCCATCTGCGCTGGGGTGGGGGTGATGATGATGGGGGAATGGTAACGTGACGCCACCTGTGGTACCTGGTAATAGGGTTACCAGTGCTGCGGCCAGCCACTGAGGTGATGTAAATGCAGCTTTGGTAGTATAGCTCCCCACAGGTGGAGCTTTACCTCCGGGCAGCGGGGGTGATGAGGCGAGTAGTAGTAGTGGTTCTGCTGTGAACGCAGCAGGCAGCGGTGGTGATGCAGGTGTCGAGCCCAAGGCTTTGGGGTACTCGGGTATCAGGCTTCAGGGGTAGCATCTGCTGTGTCACGGGGAGTGGTGGCCGCGCCTGATCCCGTGTCCTGGGTGACACTTCAAAAAGGGGTATATTTACAGGGGATTTGCTATGTACAGTTCTCGTGACGCCACCTGTAATTTCTGGTGATGGGTCTCCAGCGCCGACACAGTCCGCCGGAGGTAGATGCTAATGCGGCTAGTTGGCAAAGTCCTCTACAGGTAGGGCTGGACCTCCGGGACAGGGTTCCTGCAAAGGGAACAAGTTGATGCAGAAGAAACACAGGCAGAGGCAAAGTTACTTTCTCCTGGGCACTTTACTGGGAACTTGTAGCAGCATCAGTTACAGTTCACAGTTCAGCACTTTAGATGTTACAAAGACAGGTAGCTTGACAGGTGGCTGCAAGTGGATTCCAGGTGGTATGGTGGAACCCTTGGTGTACCTTCGTTAACTAACCCGTGTCTGTTCTTCCTCGCTTTAGATCGATCTATACCCAGTAGCTCCGTGTAGGTAGTACCGGGAGTCCCCTCTCTCGTTGGTGAGGAAGCAGGCAGACCTCTCCGATGGTTGCCGACTGCAAAGCTGGACTTTGGCCAGATCCCAGGGCCCGGCATTCCCCTGGTGGACTGGAGTATCCCCTGGAGTATAGGCGCTCCACACTGAAGATCTCCCTTTCTTGCTGGGGCCCGGACTCCCCCGTCGGGCGCCCCATTTCAGGACCTCCTCAAGGTTCCTTCTTCTTTCCTCTGGTGCGGCTTGTAACCGACCCGGTGTGAACTTCCGCTTCGTTCCACTTAGCTATTCTTCCTACAACCTTTCCTCCTCCTCCATCTGTGGCAGGGGGCATCCAGGAGGCCACAAAAGGGAACTGCAGCCAGGCAGGTAGGACACTTGTTGCACAACAACACCCTCACAGCCCACACAACCCACGTGTAGGAGAAGGTAGCATCCAGCCCTAAGCTTGGATACTCTAGGCAATTGAGGGGTGGTGGATTTAGAGGAGTGGATTGGGCACACACGTAGTCAGGTGACTTGACAGTATATAGTGAAGGGGGAGGAGGAAGGAGTTCAGTAGGCCCAAGGTGCCGAGCTGTAAAGACCAGGAGTAGGCTGAGCTGTAAAGACCAGAAGCTGAGGAGCACAGGCCAGAGAACAGCAGAAGGTTGAGCTAAGCTGAGCAGCAGAAGGAAGCACACGTTCTGGCAAAGTGGGGCATAAGGAGCGCAGAATCTGTACTGAGCCAGTGCGAGTCGGAGGAGAGAGAAAGCCTATCCGGAGCCAGTACCCCCAGGAGTGTGCAGGAAAGAGAGGGACGGTGATACCTGGGCCCTAGGAACACAGCTGAAGCTACCGACTGCAGGCGGAGTAGCCCTGCTACTATACCAAGAGACGCAGAGAGAAAGAGCCTGGTAGAGCTCACACCTGAGGACTGCTGGAGGCTGGGCTGAGTAGAATGTCGGCTCTAGAGGGGACCGTAGTTTTACCCGGAATCCCCAGACAACACGACGGGGGACCACAGCTACACGTTAGAGTCCCTACCCCAAAGGACAGGCAGCTCAGTGACAAACTGGAGGACCCACAGGGGCCCGAGTCACCGCCATACTGTCCGGTGTCGCACATAACGAAGTAAAGCAGAGAACGTAAACAGCCCGGAAAGGACACAGAGCACGTGTGAGGGGTCACAGAGAGAGAGACCTGGCTGCAGGGAGCAAAGGGAACCCGGAGAGGGAGAGTGTGCCCGTGTACTTGTACTGAACTTTGTAAGAACTGTAACTGTAACTGACTTGTGAACTGTCTGAAGAACTGAGAGTAAACACGGAAAACCCTGAGATTGCCTCCCTTGTGTCTCTGCATGAAAGCGATTCTCTCCATACAGGATTACAGAAAGCCCTCCACCTGCAGAGCCACAGCACAGCCTGTCAGCACCAGCACTGAGGAGAGATCCCTGCAGCGTCTGCACAGTAAGTGTACTGAACATTCCACAATAGACTTAACCCTTGCTGCCCCGGGGAACACAGTTCTACCCATGGAACTATCCCATCTAGCTGCTATTCCATCATCCCCGAAGGTTCTGCAGCAGCGGCGGCCCCATCTCTGGTCGCATTTAGTGGGTGGCGTCACGACTGACAACCCCTGTAAATATCCCCCTTTTATTGCCGAGCCCGGGACACGGACTGGACCAGGACCACCCGTGACTTCCCCAGCAGCAGACTGGTCCGGTACCGAGTACCCCTGTCCCAGTGGGCCCAACACATCTTTCTCAATCAAAGACCAAAAGGCAAAGACCTCCTTGTTCCCCCTAGAGGTGAATATATCCCCTCCCGGGTAACCTCCAACCCTCAACTAATGTGAGAGTGCTGGGAATGGGTCCCACCCACCATCCTGGGGTCCACCTGCAGCTGGAGCATTTACACTTCTTTTACGGGTGTAATACTCCTCTGTGACGCCTGCATTTGCGGGGCGCCACATACCCCTTTAATTGAATATACTCGTCCGCGAGTATCTGTACCTGTTACAGGGAAGTGAAAAAGCATTTTTCATATTTTATATCAACATCAACAGTTAACTATTTACAATAAAGCATATTTAGATTTCTTCCTATTGCTAAGAGGCACTTTCCTTAGAACGTTACATATAAATAGACAATGCAGTAGTTAGTATATCAGACCCCACGGTCCTCGGGTCACCTGTTGGCAAAGCTATTACTCTCCGGCTATGACTATCTGCATAAAAGACATTATCTAACTTGGACCAACGGGGACCGGTACTTACTACGTGGGCCTAGCGGTAATGTATTGTCCAGCACAGTCCAGTGCGTATTATCAATGCTGGGTCGCTGCTCACACAGCACACATCATCAACTAGGGAAAGTTCAAAAATAAAAGTCTCAGATTCTTCAGATGAAAACAAAACACGGGACTCACTCTTCATTCTTAGTTGCAAAAAAAGGGAAAGGCGAAAATAAAGGGGCATGGTTGCTGAAAAAAGGGCTATATACAGTGCAATGTCTCAACAATGGGAGTCTGTTGCTGGATGCAACATCTCTACTATGGGAGTCTATTGCTGGCGGGATATTCTTATGGCGAACCAGCCTAAAGGGCCGGGGTAATGCTCAAAAGTGACCTGCTCACCTCGGTATAAGTCTGTGTCCGGGTGTCCTAGCCGCAGGTACGACTCTATATCGTGTCTGGCGAAAAATACATTGCCCTGAAGTCCGGGTTCTCTAAGAAATCCCCATCTCTCGTCGTGGTAGACGGAGATGACGGTTCCTTGGCGGCGTAGTTCTACTGGAAGCGGTGGCTGCGATCTTGCCTCGTCCCGTAGTCGCCTTGTTGCCTGTTGCCTCTGGAACCATTCCTCTCGGCGTCATTGTCTAGTCACTTGGTCTCTTTCATTTAAGGCTGATTGAGATGACTGGGGTGACTGGTACTGTGGGGGTGGTGAGTTGCCGGTTGGGACTCTGGATGACACTCTCGTCTCCGCTGAGCTCACTATGGCGGGGGCTCCTCGCTACTGCCGCTGCCATGCGGTCCACCACGCAGCTTCTTGGGTGCTCCCTCCCGAGGCTCTCGCTACGTCCTCCGGTCCCTTGAAGTCTTTCTCATCGTACTCCTCCTCGACGATGATGTTTGGTGCAGTAGCGGACGTCCGTGCTGCCTCCAGCCGGAGGTAGCTGCTGGTACAGGACGGTGGTGGTGCCGGGATTCGGTCTGAACTCCAGTGTCCCAGGTCTGGATGGGTGGTGATACGGGTGGTAAGGAGGCACGGTATTCCACATCTACTCGCTCTGCTACCGCTGCCTCTCGCGCTTCGCGGCCTTCCCACATTGGCGAATGTTCATAGGTACGCTCCGCGCTCCACCATCGGCACACTCACGTCAGGGCTTCTTCCATGTCCTGGCGGAGACGTCCAAACGTGTCATTCCAGTAGTCAGCATCCCCCTCTAGTGTTAAGAGGGACGCCGCTGCCAGATTGCCTTGCGCTGCTCGGGCTTGCTCCTCAAGCTCACGCAGTACATCTCACCAACGGGGTGCCGCCATGCGACCGGGTACTAAGGAGCCTTGGTTAATCTGTCCTTCTCTTCCGGTATGTCTCTTTATGGGCGGCCACTCCCGGGGAACTGATTGATGGCAATCTGGGCGACCACACTTTTTGGCGCCTCTGTCTTGGCCCTCCTTCTTCTAAGGGCTGAGACACACCCCCGGGCCGGCACATGGTGCATAGTATATGGCTACGGCGCAATCTTGGGTCCTCCTGCAGTAATGGTGGGAACCCATTTTTAGCGGCAAGCAATGGAGGAAAAAGTTCTTTTCGCAAGTCCAAGGCGCACAGTACCCAGTAAAACCGGGCATGATATCCTGTTCGCGAGCGCCAGAAAGATATGTCGAGCCCCAGGCTTTGGGGTACTCGGGTATCAGGCTTCAGGGGTAGTGTCTGCTGTGTCATGGGGAGTGGTGGCCGCGCCTGTTCCCGTATCCTGGGTGACACTTCAAAAAGGGGTATATTTACAGGGGATTTGCTATGTACAGTTCTCGTGACGCCACCTGTAGTTTCTGGTGATGGGTCTCCAGCACCAACACAGTCCGCCGGAGGTTGATGCTAATGCAGCTAGTTGGCAAAGTCCTCTACAGGTAGGGCTGGACCTCCAGGGCAGCGTTCCTGCAAAGGGAACAAGTTGATGCAGAAGAAACACAGGCAGAGGCAAAGTCACTTTCTCCTGGGTACTTTACTGGGAACTTGTAGCAGCATCAATTACAGTTCACAGTTCAGCACTTTAGATGTTACAAAAACAGGTAGCTTGACAGGTGGCTGCAAGTGGATCCCAAGTGATATGGTGGAACCCTTGGTGTACCTTCGTTAACTAATCCGTGTCCGTTCGTCCCCGCTTTAGATCGATCTATACCCAGTAGCTCCGTGTAGGTAGTACTGGGAGTCCCCTCTCTCGTTGGTGAGGAAGCAGGCAGATCTCTCCGATGGCAGGGTGCTACGGCTGATGAACAAGCCACAGCAGCCGGTTGCTGACTGCAAAGCTGGACTTTGGCCGGATCCCAGGGCCCGGCGTTCCCCTGGTGGACTGGAGTATCCCCTGGAGTATGGGCGCTCCACACTGAGGATCTCCCTTTCTTGCTGAGGCCCGGACTTCCCCGTCGGGCGCCCCCTTTCAGGACCTCCTCAAGGTTCCTTTTTCTTTCCTCTGGTGCGGCTTGTAACCGACCCGGTGTGACCTTCCACCTCGTTCCACTTAGCTATTCTTCCTAGAACCTTTCCTCCTCCATCTCTCTCGGTCAAAGACCAAAGGGCAAAGACCTCCTTGTTCCCCCTAGAGGTGAATATATTCCCTCCCGGGTAACCTCCCACCCTCAACTAATGTGGGAGTCCTGGGAATGGGTCCCACCCACAATCCTAGGGTCCACCTGCAGCTGGAGCATTTACACCTCTTTTACGGGTGTAATACTCCTCTGTGACGCCTGCATTTGCGGGGCGCCACACAGGTACACACACACACAATAGTCTCTGTTTTGGTACCTTTTTACTGATGTTCGGTAACAGGCACGGTCCAGGAGGGTAACCAGGTTTCGGTGCAGCTTGGGACGTTCACCTTGGTGAGTTGTGAGGCCTCCTCTGGTAGTGTGTGTGGTGATTGGGGTATGTTCTGCCTGTAACTGTACTTGCCACTCTTTTTCCCTCTCAGGGTACTACTCCACAACCGACAATGAGGACCTTGCTGTGGGAATCTCTATTCTCCTCTTGGGCCCCTGGTACTATGCTTGGTCAGGTTTGGTGTCTCACTTGGTGCAACTTCAGGGGACTAGATCCTCCTGGTTGGTCCGGGCTTTCTCTGCTACACTTTAGATGAATAGCGACTTTGGACTCCGTTATCCGGGTGAGCTAAAGGGATACCAGGTATGTTCCCTTCTTGTTTCTTTTCCACTGGCCTCCGTCCCTCTCCCTAGGGCGTTGCACAGCTGGGTCAAGCTTCCTGGTTCTGGGCCTGGCTTGGTCCCAGCAACCAGCTCCTTTCAGTCCTTCCACTTTACTGTCTAGCTGGAACTAACTAACTGACACCTCCCCTCAGTCCTGGATCTTTATAGGGGATCTGGCTTAAGGGCAGCCAGTGAAGCTCCCCCTCCAGGTCTGGTGTGGAAGGTGTTGGGTGCTGTGTGTGCCAAGGTGTACATCCCTCCCTGCACCGGTGGGTCCTGTGGCAATCCCCCGCAGGGGTGCCACACATCTATCTACTCATCTCTTTTTCTCTGTCAGTCTGTCTATCAATCAATCCATCTGTCCATATCTTTCTATCTATCTATAGGGGCTGTCACACACTGCAATTTTGTGAGCGATCTCACCTATGATCTCAGGGATGCGCGTTCGTGGACAACATCATTAGTGAGGTGTCACATGTATAGTTATCGTTCATGACGCAGCAACGATGTTGCGTGTAGGTATTGTTCGCACAACCAGCGACCGATGCTTGTCAATGTTGTGAATAAGCGAAATCATAAAGGAGATTGTTATCGCGGTGTCACACTGAATGATGCAAGCAGATTGCATGATCGACATGGTCTGATGTGGGGTCCGGATCTCAAATTTGCGATGACCAATCAGACCACTTATCACTTGTAAGATCGACGTGTCACATGCAACGACGTCATTAGTGACTGAAAACCCGTGACGTTTTAGCGATATCTTTAATGATATCGTACCGTGTGATGGCCCCTTAATGGTGCTGTCACACCTGGCGACGTCGCTAGCAACATCGCCGAAAAAGTGACGTATCAGCGATGTCACTAGCGACGTCGCGCTGTGTAACAGCGCGACGCGACCACAAATTATCACTGGTCGCAGGTTGACAGGTTTACGAGGAGGACCGTAAACCTGTCAACCTGCGACCAGCGATTAGGCTGGATCGCGCCGTCTGACACCGCCATAGCGATGTTGGCGGCGATCCAGCCTATACTGCAGCATTGCTGCGAATCGCTCGCTGGGTTGATCCCAGCCCAGCGAGCGATGGCTCCGCCCGCATCGCTGCGGTGTCACCGGCAACATCCTGCCGTGTAACAGCTGGCCTGCGATGTCGGAAGCGAGAGTGCACCCGCACAACGCTTCCGACATCGCAGGCCAGATCGTGCTGTGTGACAGCACCATTACAGAGAGCACATCATAGCACTATACACCTGGAGGCTCTGGTCTTGCAGACAGTGTGTGCAGCACATAGTACATTATCTAGAAGTGATCTATGTCCCAGATATCAGGACATGATCGCCCAGACGGCTGCACCCTCTGATCATCAGCTGGACTCCATCTTTCCCTCCTATCTCTCCGGGACTTTCTCCTGTTTGTTGAAGAGATTATAGGCTCCCTGGGGTCATCAGCTCTAGATATGTGGATCCTTCCTGCAGACAGGCCCAGATCTCACCTCTGCACCAAACACAGAAACAATCCAATGACTGGGATTGGTATATTCAGTGTATTATGTCATAACTGAATGACAGGCAGATCCTCTGTGTGCATGTAACAAAGAATAACTAACATATGAACAACAGCAGCAAACACTGTACACACTGGTGTGTCATTACATGATAGATTACTGCCAGATGGACATATACAGTGAATATCAGCCACATGACATATACAAGTGTATACAGGCTTAGGCAAGGGTCACACTTGCATGTGTTTTTTAAGGTGCTTTTTGGAAGCCTGCGTTTTTGGGCTGCATTTTTGCTGTTAGGTATGGAGAGCCTTAAAAAACGCATGCAAAAACACATGGTACCATTTAGTGCCTTGCAAAAACGCATACGTTTCCCATAGGGCCCATGTTAAAAAAAACGCATGCGTTTTTGAAAAAGCACCAAAAAATGCATCATGCTGCATTTTTTTGTCCTGAGCCAAAAACGCATCCAAAAAAACGCATGCCACTTTAGACATGCGTTTTTGGCATTGGGGCATGCGTTTTTTGTATGGGGGTCTATGGATGCGTTTTTCCATGCGTTTTTCACAAAAGACATGTGAGAAGAACTGCATGGAAAAACTGCAAGTGTGACCCTAGCCTTAGATAGAGATGCTCTATCCTTATATCTAGATAGAAAGGTAGAAAGAAAAGATTTTTAAAACATCCACTATAATCATTTTTAGACTAGAGAAGTTTAGTAAAATGACTATACTAAGAGTTGACTTATTATAGGACTGTATGGGCTCGCTCACATCAGTATATAAATCAGATGAATGCAGTACATTAGAAAATGGTATTGCGCTCGGACCAATCTCAGCCAATACGGAGGGCAGATCTGCAGTTTTTTCCCTCAGCTGTATTCAGCCTGTGAAAAAAATTGCAGCATGCTGTGTTTGCATGTATAAATCAGACAAGACTCGCCAATGCAAGACAAAGAAACAGAACACGGACCGTCCATATGTCTTCAATATCTTACGGATGAGCTATTATTCTGTAGTTCACATGTGGTACAATAGCAAAACAATCTAAGTGTGTTTGTGTGTCCCTATACCACACATTACCCACTAGAGGAACAATCGTTCCAGTCCAATGTGTATATTGCCTTCACTAAGTGGGATTCTTTTAAGTTGGACCAAAATATGACTCATATATGTGCCTGATATATGTTCTCGTTAAAAGAACTATGAGATAATAAAATGATTTATTATATGGCATGTGTTACTTATTGGACCAATACTAAAACTTGCATGCTTTTTGTTGGCATTATAATACTCCAATAAGTCATATAATGAAAGGCTGCTGTTTGTCTTTACATATTTGGAGGAAACATCTTCATAAAACCTCTGTGACCCATTTTATGACTTGTCACTGGTCACTTTTAAGGTTTTTTGAAAAAGACTTCATTCATAATACTAAAAAGATTGTAACTGTTAGTTATTATGATGGGTTTAACATTTCCCAACCTCTTTTTTGCTTATATTTATGACTATTATGGGAAATGCCCTTTGACAAATATCTATACATCGTTAGGTCCCAAAATGTCTTGTTTATTACAATTCTGTAGCATAGAACAATGTAAATGATCCTGTAACTGATTGTAGAGTAATAGTTATTGACAAAAACAGGCATTGCATACGGATATTTACAGAATGCTAGGGAGAAAATTCATCACTCGCATAGCACTCGCATTGCCATATGAAGACTAAAGGCCCAGTTACACGCACAGATAATTGTGCAGATTGTTGGCAGATCTCTGGGTGCCGTGAAATCATGGACACATTGTTCCATTTTGTGGCCGTTACAAATGTAACAATGTGTCCATGATTTCACTGCAACCAGAGATCTGCGAACAATCTCTGCACAATTATCTGTGTGTGTAACTGGGCCGTCAAGGCCACGTCAGACACTTCAATCTGGTGAACAATATCGCTTAAGTGATCTGGAATTTTGATTGCTCAAGCGATATCGTTTGTGCGTCGTTGCGTGTAACTGAGCGATCTGTCAAACGGAAAATCGCTTGATTGTTTGGTGGAAGATTTGTGAGCAGGACCTCAAATCAAGCGGTAATCCGTTGAGCAACCTGCAGCATTGTGGTGTGTGACACCGCGATGAACGATCTCCCAGCGGCACAGCCTATGCTGGTAACCATGGTACACATCAGGTAACTAAGCGCTGTGCGGCGCCTAGTAACCCGATGTCTACCATAGTTACCAGCATTCCCGCTGGTCCACATCGCTGGTGAGTCTGCCTGTGTGACAGCTCACCAGCAGATGTGAATGATGTTGTTAGTGATCGCGCGTGCATGGATCGCTAACAACATTGTTCATTAAATTGAAGTGTCTGACATGTCCTTTAGGGTACCGTCACACTTGGCGATGCACCAGCGATCCCGACAGCGATCCGACCTGCCGGGGTCGCTGGTGAGATGTCAAACAGTCAGATCTCAGCAACAATGCAATGCAGCAATGATACGGCAGTCCTTGAGATTCTGTCACACTCGGACATAGTGTTGAGATCGTTGGTCGATGTCCCTGTCACACACAGCAATGCACGCTGCCCACCGGGAGCCCGATGACCAAAAATTGGTCCAGAATGGTTTGTTACGAGCAGCGATCTCACAGCGGGGGCCTGGTCGCTGCTACGTGTCACACACAGCAAGATCGCTGTTGAGGTCGCTATTGCGTCACAAAATTTGAGACTCAGCAGTGATCTCGCTAGAGATCTCGTTTAGTGTGATGGGGGCTTAAATTATTTCACTCTTCCTCCTCCCATACATGAAAATAGATCAGATTTTTCATACACTCATGTGACCCCAAGCTAATAGTGATAGGCCAGGGTCAGAGGGCTGTATAACTCAGACGATGATCGCACTGCAATGCTTGGACTGGCCGCCGGCTGCCCTCACCCAAGCAAGACAGCTGCATAGAAACACACAAAGCTGTCACACTCGGATCAGGAGAGCGCCGGACACTGCATGCACTGCAATTCTGTCCTCATTCGAGCTATATGGCCGTCTTACCCAGGCCATACAGTGATGCTCTAGAAGGAATCTGGAGGTAGTTTGGTTGTTTAATACTCTAGAATAGGGGTCTCAAACAAGCAGCCCGCAAAGCAATTTTTGTACAGCCTGAGGCAAGGGAAGGATTGAAATGAAGGCAATCTGGGCTAGTGCACATGGCTGAGTCTTTGGGTTGGCAGAGGAGGGTAATGGCCAGATGCCCTCATTGTCTTGTTGCCACCATGGCAACATGCCTTGCAAGCTACAGGCACTATCACATTTTAGAGTTTATGCAGGAAGCTATACTAAAGTGTGGGGGACTTTGGCTACAAAGTAGCCGTGTACCCAAGCCAAAATTTAACATTCTTATGTGAGTTTGAGTCCCCGACTCTAGAATAATTTGACAGTGTAGAATCTAATACTGGTGCAGTGATTAGATGTATAGTATAGTTGTAGTTCAGGAGTAGGATACTCTACTGAGGGAACAGTACCGTAACGGCATCATACCAGTGATCTCATGTGAAATCTGCTGTCCCTCATAATAAATAGGATACGTGAATTAGATCAGGGCTGGCACTGTTCTATCTATCCATGTCCTGAGCTTCCCTCCTAATCCACTTAATGGAAATCACCATAAATCATTGGCGCTAATTGATCAATTACTCAGTGTGGGGGCCGAAACCTCTCCAATCCACAAACAAGCATTACCACCCAACCGTGGGAATTCAGTACAATGTCTTCATTATATTTCTCTGAGTTGATTATAATCACAAGATTAGAGATGAGCGATCCTGTTGAAGTTTGGGTTCTCGTGGTGCTGCCGGACCTTTTTCCATGGCATGTCGGGTCCTAAACTTGACCTCAGCCTCATTTGAAGACACTGATTGGCAGCCATAAGCCATCCTTCTGTCTCATCCGTTATCTGATTTCACCGCTTTGCACCAGTATGGTATGTCATCATGCCCCCTGTACATAGGGAATGTCTCAGACTTTCCCTTTTTATGTTACTCCTCTTCTGGATTACAACATTTTGCATGAATAGATCTCTTATCCCATAGATTATCCGGCTATTTCACAAACCTAGCAGAGAAGGGAATATGTGAGGTCAAATGAAAATCAATTATTTGTCTTAATTTCTGACTGTTTATTTTATTGCATGCATATTATTTAATGGGAAACATCCAAAATGATTTCTGGCAGTTTACGTTGTGTGCTTTGGCGAATTACATGTTCCCAATTGCAATATTTTATCACATTTAAATAATTTGTCCACTGAAATTTCTCTAAATCCGTGTCTAAAAAGGTGTCCATATGTCATATTTGCAACTCTGTGACATACAGGTGCATCTCAAAGAATTAGAATATCATCAAGAAGATAGTTTATTTCAAAGTGAAACACATATATAGAGTCATTACAAGTAAAGTTATCTATTTTCAAGTGTTTATTTCTGTTAATGTTGATGATTATGGCTTACAGCCAATGAAAACCCAAAAGTCAGAAAATTAAAGTAGGGAGGATGAAGGGTCTGAGATAAAATATTACCTTCTTTGAGGAGTTTTTGGAGGAGTTTTTCATTTTCTGAAGTGTTTTCTCGACCAGTTTCGAAGCAGTTTGGATTTTTTTGATTCACAGCCGGCTGTTTCTTACTGTCTATCTCAATTTAGGGCCCTCTGTTAGGCCTCATTCAGAGATCCATGTGGCATGTACATTTTGTATCCTTTTTTTATGGATACAGCACGTGCCCATTATAACGTATGGTGTTATTCACATGTCAGTGTCCATACACAACACATGGAGGTATGTCCTTTTTATTCTGACAGACTTTTTATTTGCTTAATAAAGAGTTACATTTTATTATCTAAGCTGATGTAGTCGCTTTCTATAGGTTATATTCTTGCCAGTTTGTTCATGTGACTACATAGGTGTAATTATTCCTTGTGGCCGCATAGTTTACTGGCAACCGTATACCGTATATACGATTTGTGACTGCTGCAATTATCATAGCAAAGAACATCCCGATGCTTGTACTGGCCGCCGTCCACACTGAATAGCCAAATGAACAACATTGGCCCTAGTGCTGTCTGTGTCACGACAATTTTGTGTACACACAGCGGTTGGACAGAAAATATGCATTTAGGGTGCCTTCACACTTGCAGATGGATCTGCAGCGTTTTGCAGATGCATCTGCAAGTGTGAGCATGCTGACCGCGGCCCCTATGTTTATAATAGGGCGCACCGGGTCTGAACGCTCTCATTCATTCCTATATGTGTACTGTCAGCAGGCGTATGCCTGCTGACAGATCACACACTCCCGCCCGCAGCATGGACGCTACATCTCGCGTCCACAGTGCGGGCGGGAGAGTGTGATCTGTAAGCAGGCATACGCCTGCTGACAGTACACATATAGGAATGAATGAGAGCGTTCAGACCCGGTGCGCCCTATTATAAACATAGGGGCCGCGGTCAGCATGCTCACACTTGCAGATGCATCTGCAAAACGCTGCAGATCCATCTGCAAGTGTGAAGCCAGCCTTATTCTGAGGCTATGTCAACCCACAGTGTATATTTCTGCAATTGGATTTTTAACCACAAATTAAACAGAATCTGTCAGCAGGACTTTTCTACCTCATCTGACAGTAACATAATGTAGGCAAAGTTACCCTGGATCCAACAATGTATCACGTAGATTACTGGCTGCATCTATTCAGATACTATCAAAGAATTGAGTTTTAAGTATGTAGATGAACTGACAGCAGCCCCCCCCCCCACACCAGGCTCTCAATAGAGACTGTACTATAACAGTGAGATGTCTGTCACAGCAGGGGGGGTGTAGTACTGCTGTGCGGGTAACTGCTAGTCCTACAATGCTAATCACAAGGTAATAAACCAATTTGTTTAAATAAACAATAACAGACTCAAAGATAACTGAAGTGCAGTTGCTTATTGTCCTCAGCTTATATTGCAAAATCCTGCTGACAGATCTCCTTTAACCCCTTCAAAACCTATAAAATATAGGAACATCATAAGTCGCCTCCTTCTGACACGCCCACTCCAGGGTCGGGGGTACTTGGGAACCGTGCAGCAGTTGTTCTTCATTCTCGGTTCTTTTCACGGGGACAGACAGGGGCCGAGACCCGGTTCCATGATCCTGGCGGTGTCATTTAATAAAAGGGGGAAGATGACAGGGAAAAGGGGTATTCGTGACGCCACCTGCAGTATGCGGCCATGATGGCCGCCGCTGCTTCAGAACCTCTGGGGATGGTGACCGGCAGCTTGGATGGTTTCGCGCCCAGCAGGTGAAGCGCGATCCCCAGGGCAATGGAGAAGTCAATTCGTACCTTGGCAGATGGTCATTAGGACATCAGCACCCTGGTGGCTCATGCAGCCTCTGTGGCCGGTGATCGCCACTAAGAAAGGTCTCACACACCACAGCTGGAGTTCTGTTACTTTTACTCAGTTGTTTCAGCATGGCCACTGGGTGCTTCCCTTGCCATCCTTCGGTTCAGCGTTGTCTCCAGAATCGGGACAGCGCAATCGAGTCTCTGTTGGTGTTCCTTTCTCTCTAACTAGGTGTTTCTGTCTCTGGTGGTCCCTCACTAGTCTTGCCACTCCTCTCAGCGCTTCCGCACACAGAGCTCGGGAACTGATAGCCACGTGTGCTTAGTTGTACCCTTTCCAGATACTGCTCCCTAGTTCGGCCGCTTTCTCCATGTTGTGTTGGGTGCTCAGCCACAGCTCCCCTTAGGAACTTGAGGCCACCGGTTCAACCGTTTGGGCCTATAGCATCCGTGCCGTGTTCAGGGACGGTTCCCTGTGTCATCCATCAGCCCCTCTGTCTCGCCAGATACAGGCATATGGGGATCTGCATCTCATTCCGTACCCCAAGCGTTACTTTCTTCCTCCACCCCTGTCGCTCTTTCCCTCCCAGAACGAGCGTGGTCATGCTCCAGCCCTTGGGAGTCAACACCACACCGCTCCTTCACTCACGACTTCCACTCCACTCCTTTCCTGCTGTTCTCACTCCTCTATTCTACACTTTCCCTCCCAAGCTACGTTTGGGTCCTCCCTCTGGGTCCACCCACCATCCTGGGGGCCTAAGTGTTGTGTGTGTTTGTGTGAATCTCAACTGTGTCATCCCAGTACCTGGAGACCAGAGGCACAACTCTCCCTCTAATGGTGGAGCATAATACCTCTGGTGGCGGCCTACCCAGTGGGGCGCCACATTCCCCCTTGGCAAAGATTAGCTCGTCCCCGAGCAACCTGGTAACACAGACACACAAAAAAGGGATGTTGTTTTTTTTAACAACAATAACAATAACATTACTCATCACTTTTCTTACCTTTCGGGAAGCACTTATGCTTGAACGTTGCAATGAACACAGTCCAGTCCTTCAGAGTCGTCATAAAAGGAAAAGCCAAAAATATAAAGTACTCATAAAAAGAAAATTGTAAAAAGTGCTCATAAAAACAAAAACACAGAGTCCACAGTCTCATTGAGCAGCATCCCCTACCAGGGTTCACAAACAGTTTTTTGTCAAAGTCATCAACCCGACTACATGGTGATCATGGAGGGTTAACGATATATACACTTTACAATTTACAGTTTCCCGATACCTTACTAACCAGCTGCATACAATATTTGCACGATTCAACATTCTAACTACATTGACTTTCTAGGTCTTACTTTATGGGTAAGGACCGCTTGCCCACAAACCATCCTTCCCACACGAAAGTTCAGCCAGCTCTGCATATGGGGTTCGAGGCTGCATGATCTTGTACACCCGCAACGCGTACCAGCCTCACCGTTCCATACACCAGGTGTAGGCAACCTCCTCTCCGGGGCGGGGTCCCGACCAGGGTGTCCCTTTGGGAGGTACCACTCGACATCTCTTCTGCTGACAAAAACCTCCTGCTCCAAGCCGTACTCCTTTATATAACCCCCAGCTGGTGCGGAGGCTGAAGTCCACAAATACTCCTCGGCGCCGCAACGCCAGGTTGGGTACCAACGTTTTTCACACGTAGGCATTCTCCTCCTGGTTAGCTTCTTCTTGCTGCTGCTAGCGGTCTCAGCGCTGTCGTTGCCCTTCCTCCTCAGCGGCTTGTCTTTGCGCCCAGTAGCCACCATCGTGCCTGCTCTCGACCCTGCTCTCTGCCTGGGCCGCAATTTGACACCCCGTTGTTTGACACGAGAGCTGACAGAGGAGCCACCGGTTGCCACACCAGATCCGCCTGAACCAGCACCTCAGCCAGAGGGTGAAGCCGCTGAGCAGGAGAGCAGAGTGAGCTCGGCAGAAATCCCGGAGGTCAAGAGCAATAGGGCGCATTGGGCATCCTATGAAAGTCTCTGGCTGGCTCTGGCTTAGTGGTTCTACCGCTGGTACTGCCTCTGGTGGTCGAGGAAGCTCCGGCACCTGCACTCGTTGTGCCACTTTTTGTATCTGGGACTGCTTCCAGGCATTAACGGCCCACAACTGCGCACTATTTAGCAATTGGCTCAGTTCTTTCTTTGCCTCTTTGAAGTCGTCAGAACCGGTAAACTGTACCCAGTCTATAGCCTCCCCAGTTACATTGGGAGCTTTCTCGCCCTCTTGTCCGCCAGCGAGAGTGTCCATCCCGCTGCTCGCCATAATGCCCCTTGCTCCTTGTGTGGCGCCCCACTGGTCAGGCGTCACAATTGGGGTACTGCACTCAAAGATGAGCGTGTGGTTACCACTGTCGCAAGTAGAATGCAGAACACTGTGGAAGGATTTGAACCCAACACACACCCACCGATACAACCAGGTGGGAGGTCCCAAAAAGAGAGTTGGAGAGTGGAAAGTGTGAGAGGAGCAGGTAGACCGCACAGGGAGTCTTTAGGAGTGTCTTCCCAGAGGAAAGATGGAGAATGGGAGGTTACCCAAGAGAGAAAGGGGGCTTCAAAAGAGGGCTAGAGAAAGAAGTAGCCCAGACAGAAAGGTCCTGACTTGTTCACCCGGAGTACACGGGTCTGACAATGTGGCCTCTCCAGTTCACCCTTCGACCGATCTCGTCCAGGCTCCGAAGACGTTCTCAGGGTGTTCATCCCCTGGGACATATTTCTTCTCGTGGTCTGCTTCTTGAGCAGTGAGAGAAGGGACAGGACAAGGTTAGATCCAAGAAGGTACCGCCGGAGATTTCCAAAGATTCTGCATTCTGCTGCGACTACCTGGCCTGACAGGGAAAAGGGGTATTCGTGACGCCACCTGCGGTATGCGGCCAGGACAGCCACCGCTGCTTCAGAACCTCTGTGGACGGTGACCGGCAGCTATGATGGTTTCGCTCCCCACAGGTGGCGCGCAGTCTCCAGGGCAGCGGGATATAGGAGTCAGTTCGTACCTTGGCAGATGGTCATTAGGTCATCAGCACCCTGGTGCCTCATGCAGAATCTGCGGACGGTGGTTGCCGCTAAGAAAATTCTCACACACCACAGCTGGAGTTCTGTTACTTTTACTCAGTTTTTCAGCATGGCCACCGGGTGCTTCCCTTGCCAACCTCCTGTTCAGCATTGTCTCCAGAATCGGGACAGTGTAGTCGAGCCTCTGTTGGTGTTCTTTTCTCTATTACTTGGTGTTTCTGTCTCTGTAGGTCCCTCAGCGCTATAAGCTAATCTCGCCACTCCTCTCAGCGTCTCCACACACAGAGCTCAGGTACTGACAGCCACGGGTGCTCAGTTGTACCTCTTCCGGCACTGCTCCCTAGTTCAGCCGCTTTCTTCAAGTTGTGTCGGGTGTTCGGCCGCAGCTCCCTTTAAGAACTTGGGGCCTCCGGTTCAACCATTTGGGCCTACAGCATCCGTGCCATGTTCAGGTCCGTTTCCCTGTGTCGTCCACCAGCCCCTCTGTCTCGCCAGATACTGATCTATGTCTCACTCCGTACCCCAAGGGATCCCTTCTTCCTCCACACTTGTCACTCTTTCACTCCTGGGGCGGGTATGATTGTGCTCCAGCCCACGGGAGTCAACACCACACTGCTCCTTCACTCCCGACTTCCACTCCACTCCTTTTCCGCTGTTCTCTCTCCTCTACTCTACACTTTCCCTTCCGGCTATGCTTGGGTTCTCCCTCTGGGTCCACCCACCATCCCGGGGTCTTAAGTGTTGTGTGTGTGTGAAGCTCAACTGCGCCATCCCCCCCGAGCAACCCGGTAACACAGACACTCACAAAAAAGTTTTTTTGAACAACAATAACAATAACATTACTCATCACTTTTCTTACCCGGTGGGGCGCCCCACTTCCCTCTGATCATCTGATATGCATAGCTAACAGCGCCAATCGGAACAGCGATCGTATCAGCACTGTTATCTGATTGGATTGCGCTTTCAATCACTCAAAAGCACCGCAGTGGTAATTGCGCTATTCCCCACCAGCATAGGAGGTCCCTCAATGTGTTGCCATTGCACCCAGGGTCCTGTGAGGACCCCAAATGCTGTCATTACTCACTGCCTGTGGATGCCCAGCGATGAGACAGTATAGTGCTGAGGTGCCCTAAGAAGCCATGTAAAATAAAGTAAAAGTTCAAAAAAAGTTTGTAAAAATATGAAAAAAAGTTATAAAAGTTCAAATCATCCCCATTTTGCCCCATTGAAAATAAAACAATTAAAAACAACACATATTTGGTATCATCATGTGCTATCAAAATATAAAATCAGTTACCGTATATACTCGTGTATAAGCTGACCCGTGTATAAGCCGACCCCCCTACTTTTGCCCCCAAAAACTGGGAAAACTTATTGACTCGCGTATAAGCCGAGGGTGGACCCCAGCACAGGTATACAGCCCCCAGCAGTGAGGTATACAGCCCCCAGCAGTGTGGTATACAGGCCCTCCCAGTGGTATACAGGCCCCAGTAGTATGGTATACAGCCACCAGGACAGGTATACAGCCCCCAGCAGTGAGGTATACAGGCCTCCCCAGTGGTATACAGGCCCCAGCAGCATGGTATACAGCAGGCCCCTAGGGGTATATACAGCAGGCCCCCAGGGGTATATACAGCAGGCCCCCAGGGGTATGTACAGCAGCCCCCAGGATACAGCAGGCCCCCAGGGGTATATACAGGAGGGCCCCAGGGTATGTACAGCAGGCCCCCAGGGGTATATACAGCAGGCCCCCAGGGGTATATACAGCAAGCCCCCAGGGGTATATACAGCAGGCCCCCAGGGGTATATACAGCAGGCCCCCAGGATACAGCAGGCCCCCAGGGGTATATACAGCAGGCCCCCAGGGGTATATACAGCAGGCCCCCAGGGGTATATACAGAAGCCCCAGTGGCACTCGCCCCCCATCATGATAAGAGCCCCCCACACTTTGCAGATTTCCCCCCGCTGCATTATCTTACCATCCAGGGTCTTCTTCACCACGGGTCCTGCAGTCCATCCTCGCGCGCTGTGTTCCCGGTCTCTTGTGACCCGGCGGTCGCAGTGGAATGACGTCATCGCGCCGGGTCACGTGAGACTGGAACGCGCGATGATGACTGCAGGACCTCCGGTGAAGAAGACCCTGGATGGTAAGATAATGCAGCGGAGGGGGGCTCTGCAAACTGTGGGGGGCTCTTCTCATGATGGGGGGGCTAGTGCCACTGGGGGGCTGCTCTATACACTGGGGGGCTTTATGCACGGCTCCCCCTGCCGCTGTGATGGGCGGGGGGAGCCGTGCATATCTAATGAGCGGCCCCACGTGATGGGCCGCTCATTCAGCAGCCTCCCCCCGCCTCCTCCAGCCTTGTTGCAGGAATGTTACCGTATTGACCCGTGTATAAGCTGAGGGGGCGGCTTATACACGAGTATATACGGTAATCAGATCTGTAAACTGCGTAATGTAAAAAAAAGTCCAAACGCCAATATTATGTTTTTTCGGGTGCCGCAACAATGCAATAAAATGCAATGACAGGTGATCAAAACACACGCATTTAACAAAAAATGGCATAATTAGAAACATCAGCTCACACTGTAAAAAAAAAGCCGTCACACAGCCCCAGATCACAAAAAGTGAGAACGCTACGGGTTAAGGAAAATGGTGCCAAAAGTGCAATTATTTTTCTTTAAAAATGTCTTCATTTTTTTTCACCACTTAGATAACAGTAAAAGTATACATGTTTGGTATCTACAAACTCATACTGATCCTGGGCATTATTCTGACTTGTCAGTTTTACCATATAATGAACATGGGGAATAAAAAAACAAACAAACAATCATGTAATTATGTTATGACTCTTAGAAGAAGGAGAGGAAAAATGGAAAACAAAAAACAGAAAATCGTTGTGGGGTTAAGGTGTTAAAGAGAACCTGTCAGGTCCCCTGTGCACTCGAGCAGTTCTGGGTGCAAATTTCAGATCCCTTTCTGCTAGTTCCAGAATATAGTAGCATACATAAACCGATCTTTTGAAAAAGTATTTTTAAAGTTTGTTTATTATATGATAATTAAGGCTTTGACTAGTCGAGGGGGCGCTACTTCCTCACGCTAGTCAGCCCACATAGGATGTTATTCTCCCCTGTGGGTGTGATAATATGCCTTACATAACATTGTCATCCCAATAGCCCAGCTGTATACCCTTTACCATTGAAAGTCCCTGTACCTGGCTTCGGAGAGGCTCACCATGCATAATTCAAAGTAGTCTGTACTTCCGGTTTTGTGCACGACTCTAAAGCTGGGTGTGTGTATCCTACAAGTTAAACAAAGAATGAGTAGCACCACTAGTATGAATCAATAATAGGGTGAGATGCTCACCATGTCAAGAAACAGGCGTGCGACAAGAAGAGAAGGCTTAAAGATTTGTAATGCCCCACTGGTCAGGCGTGACAAGTGGGGTACTGCACCCAAAGATGAGCGTGTGGTTGTCCCTGTCGCAAGTAGAATGCAGACCACTGTGGAAGGATCTGATCCCAAAACACACCCACAAATACAACCGGGGGTGGTCCCAGAGTTAGTAGTGAGAGTGGAAAGTGTGAGAGAAACAAGGTGGAATTTGACTCACCGTTGCAAGGGTCACAGGTCTCAGGCGAAGCTTCACTTGTCACGGTCCCGCGCTTGAGGTTGTGGGGCCTGGTGGTCAAATTAAAGGGCTTGGGAATGGGGATTAAATGTTGATTGTCTCGTGATGCCACCTGTGGGTGTCCGGTGATGGCACCGGGGCTGCTTGGGTCTCTGGGGGATGTGCGGCAGCTAGATGGAATGCTCCCCACAGGATGAGCAGTAGTCCCCGGGGCCAGGAGCTACACTGAGTGGAATACGGTAGCTCAGGTAGTTCAGTATCAAGCCGGAAGAATGTACAGACACATAAAGTCTTTTTAGTACCTTTTACTGGTGTCAACAGGTACACTCGACCGGGAGATGGAGTAGACACTTGTAGAGGTTCCACAGCAAGCAGTGGTATAGGCTTCCTCGTGTACGTGTTTTCTAGTGAGTCCAGTGGATGTTGAATCCAACTAAACCGGAGTTGCACTTCTTAGTGTGACGGGTTACACCTGGGTTTGCTGCACTGAGGGCACTATAAAGGAATTGTTGTCGAATTCTCGACTCCGGGCTCTCATCTGGCGGTGCTTCAGGTGTCCAGGGAGCTAAACTCCCTTGTTGTGGTGCTGGTTTCTCTGCTGACTGCGCTATGGCTCCTGCAGCTCGGACCCAGTGACCGGATTTGGTAGGGTGAATCAAAGATGACTCCTCTGCCCCTATTCTGTGTTTGTCTCCTGTTCCTATAACCTCTGTTGCAAGGGTCTCACACTTTCCGGGTGTGCTGGTATGGGCCTAGCGTGGCACCAGTATCAGGTCAGCTCTCCTAGCTGTTTACAGTTCTAAAGCGATTGCACACACCGCAGTTTCTCCCTCCAAGACCCATATATATAGGGGGAACTGGCTTAAGGCAACCAGTGGAGCTCCCCCTACAGGCCTGGGGTGAAAGGTGTGTTGTAGTGTTAGTAAGTGGAGGCTGCTTGCTGTGTACTTCTCTATTTGTGTCCTAAGAGTTCCTGTGGTGCCCCAACCAGGGTGCCACAAACACATGTGGAGTCTTTAGGAGCGTCTTCCCTGAGGAAAGACAGAAAGCGGGAGCTTACCCAAGAGAGAAAGGGGGCTTAAAAAGAGGGCTAGAGACAGATGTAGCCTAGACAGAAAGGTCCTGACTTGTACACCCAGAGTGCACGGGTCTGACAACGCGGCCTAGAGTGCTAACCCTCCGACCGTACTCATCCTGGCTCCGAAGTTAACCCTCCGACGTACTACTGCTCAAGAAGCAGACCATGAGAAGAGAGAGAAGGGACAGGACAAGGGTAGATTCAAGAAGGTACCACCAGAGACTTCCACAGATTCTGCATTCTGCTGCGACTACCCAGCCGGCCGTACTGCTGGATTACTGTGAACTGTTTCACCATCTTGTTTAGTTTCCTTCTTACAAGTAAAGTACCTGGAAGAGTGAAGTGCCTCTGTGTCTCTGTACTGCTTTATTGACTTTTCTCAAAGGTTTGCATCGTGTCGGTATCAGGTAACACTGCCCCGGAGGATAAGCTCTACCTGTAGGGAGCTGCTCCACCTTAGCCGCAATACCATCACCCTCCGGAGGACTGTGGCGGCGCTGGTGTCTAGTCACCAGGCACTACAGGTGGCATCACGAGATAAAGACTTCAACCCCTTAATTGAAGGCTGTCTCCCCCTTGGGGCCACGGGTCTGGGCAGGCCACCAGTGAGATCCCCCACTGAAGCTGAGGGCCCAGACATCCGAGTTTCCATACCCTGGGGCAGTACAGATTTAAACCGCGCTGATGTGGTCAGGTGACCTATCAGCTGATCGGTTTGCCCCGCCCCTTCCCAGTCAGCTGATGCATAGGTCCTTTTGCCTTCTGAGATGAAGGCCCTACCACTATACACTACCGTTCAAAAGTAGGGGTCATTTAGAAATGTCCTTATTTTTGAAAGAAAAGTACATTTTTTTCAATGAAGCTAACATTAAATGAATCGGAAATAAACTCAATACATTGTTAATGTGGTAAATGACTATTCTAGTTGCAAACGTCTGGTTTTGCTTTTAATGCAATATCTACAGTACATAGGTGTATAGAGGCCCATTTCCAACAACCACCACTCCAGTGTTTTAATGGTACATTGTGTTTGTTAACTGTGTAAGAATGCTAATGGATGTTTAGACAACCCTTGCAGAAGTATGGTAGCACAGTTGAAAATGGTTTGGCTGATTAGAGAAGCTATAAAATTGACCTTCCTTTGAACTAGTTGAGAATCTGGAGCATTACATTTGTTTGATCTATGAAACTCTCAAATGGCCAGAAAAAGAGAACTTTCATGTGAAACTTAACAGTCTATTCTTGTTCTTAGAAATGAAGGCTATTCCATGCGAGTGATTGCCAAGAAACTGAAGATTTCCTACAACAGTGTGTACTACTCCCTTCAGAAGAGAGCACAAACAGGCTCTACCCAGAGTAGAAAGAGAAGTGGGAGGCCCCGCTGCACAACTGAGCAAAAAGACAAGTATATTAGAGTCTCTAGTTTGAGAAATTGACGCTTCACAGCTCCGCAACTGGCAGCTTCATTAAATAGTACCCACAAAAGGTCTGCAATGCTGTAATTGTTGCAAAGGGAGCATTCTTTGACAAAAGCAAAGTTTTAAGGAGAAAATTATTATTTCAAATGAAAATCATTATTTCCAACCTTGTCAATGTCTGGACTATATTTTATATTCATTTTGCAACTCATTTGATAAATAAAAGTATGAGTTTTCATGGAAAACACAAAATTGTATGGGTGATCCCAAACTTTTGAACGATAATGTGTATATATATATATAATATATATATATATATATATATATATATAATATATATGCGACAGGCGCAGACCGGCCACGATTTGGCGTGGGATTTGAACCACGCACGCCACCGCTACCATCGTGAGTTCAGCAGCTAGCGCTGCTGATCTCCCTACAGCAACCGCGGGTCATCTCCTGCCACACGGAGGTCAGCAGCGACGCAGCAGAGAGATGACTGGTTGGTGCCAGTCATCTTCCAGCTGCGTCGCCGCTGACCTCTGTGTGGCAATAGATGACTCGTGGCTACCATTGGGAGATAAGAGGCGCTAGCAGCTGATCTCCTGATGGTAGCGGTGGTGTGTGTGGTTCAAATCCCGTTGCATATCACGGCTGCTCGCAGCAGAAGTACCCTGACTGGCGCTAGCAATCTCGCTCAGTGTGACCGACAGGGTCCCAACGACCGCCATGCTGCATCGCTGGTGAGATCTGATTGTTTGACATCTCATCAGCGACCACGTAGTGACGCTCCAGCGATCCCTACCAGGTCGTATTGTTGTCAGGATTGCTGGAGAGTCACCAAGTGTGACGGTACCTTACTGATTGCTGGTGAGGTGTCACATGTGCAGATATATTGAACAAAGCCGCGTCGCTGATTGGTCGCTGATAATGTATATATTTTACCCGGAAAATCTTGTGTATTCATTGTATTATTCTTAAATCTTCATAAATAAACTACATACATATTCTAGAATACCCGATGTGTTAGAATCGGGCTGCCAACTAGTATATATAAATATATATATATATATATATATATATATATATATAACACTGCATTGATAACGTCATATATTGATTACATGTAAGAGAATCAAAAAGAAGGATTAGCTCCAACCACCTAATATTCCCAGGACTCCCAGGCAAACCGGAAAGTGGCTTGGCAACCACCAGTAGCAAAGGAATTTTGTGGCACCGGATTCTACACTTTTTTCTATTGCTACTGGTGGTTGCCAAGCCACTTTCCGGTTTGCCTGGGAGTCCTGGGAATATTAGGTGGTTGGAGCTAGTCCTTTTTTTGATTTGCAAACCCTTGGTGGAAGCTCCCACCTTTTCCCGCATCTGGATATAATTCCTTTATCAGGTTAGCGAAGTCTGACCATGGACTCCACGAAAGATTATTTATCTGTCTGTCGGAACCTGCGAGCAAAGAAACTGGAAGCTATTTTCTCCGGGGAAGATGTTTTGTGTAGCGACACAGGCTTTCCATGCCTTGGAAAAAGTCTTAATTCAACACCTGAAAGTATGGTGGGACCATGCATCTTTGGAGAAATATCTATCCAAAAAGATGATCCCTAGAGGTCTCCGTATCAAGAAAATGGCCACCACCACTTTCAACGAGGAATTTACTTGTAAGTGGAATAATATCCTCACAGAATGTTCACTGAGATTGATTACCTTGATTATTTCTGAGGAGGAGGCAAAATTGGAATCCTTAGAAGTATCGGTAAAAACCTTACAAGATGAAGCAGATAAATTTATATCATTGGACACATATGAGGTCTTATATAATAAGATGCATAAGAAAATAGATGAACTAGAAAAGACCATTATTGAAATGAAGAAATCAAAGTTCAAACGGGATCTAAATGACTATGAAAATGATACGGTTTATGCTTGGAAGCAGTTTACACCTAAAAAAACCGCGTTCACCGCATTCGCCGTACACCCGGGACCTCCAAAAACACCCAAGACTCCAGCCCCTAAACCTATTCTAAGGAATCCTGCACAGCAATCAGGTAAGAGGAATGTGAGTTTCTCCTCCCCCGCTTCATCTGGGAGCTCTGAGGGCTCTTTGGACATGGGCCAGGATCATAGCCCGGAGGAAATCCATGCGGGCTATAATACCAGATATGCTTCAGCTCCAAAAAACGGGGGAAAAAGAAAAGGAGGCGGTCAAGGAGAAAATCGGGGGTACAGGAAGAAACAGAAAAAGTAAGTGACTTTAACAATTTTGCGGTGATGAATTTATCTGCCAATATATTATCAGAGCCGCAGATATGGCTTTTGGAAAAAGGACTGAACTTTGTACCAAATAAGGACGCTGATTTCTTTCAGACCCTTAGGGTGCAGTCAGACATAACGATCGCTCCAACGATCCCGACAGCGATAACGACCTGCCGGGATCGCTGGAGCATCGTTACCTGATCGCTGGGGAGCTGTCAAACAGGCAGATCTCCCCAGCGATCAGGCCAAGGGAGCCACCTCCCATATCGCTCCCTGCTTAGCGCTGCGGCAGCGCTAAGCAAGGAGAACGCAGGTAACTATGATAAACAGCGCGTATCCAGGCAGTGCGCGCTGCCTGGATACGCGCTGTTTATCATAGTTACCAGCGTTCTCCATGCTTACAGGCAGTGCTAAGCAGGGAGGACGCTGGTAACCATGGTAAATGCCGGGTATCGGCAGCGCGCGCTGCCTGGATACCCGGTGTTTACCATAGTAACCAGCCCTGTGAGGTCACAGATCGCTGGTGTCTCGCGGTCACACGCAGCGATGCGTGCTGACCAGCGGGAAACCAACGATCAAAAAATGACCCGCAGCACTTTGCAACGATCAGCGACCTCACAGCAGGGGCCTGATCGCTGCAAAGTGTCACACATAGCGACATCGCTGGAGAGATCGTTGTAACGTCACAGTTACAACGATCTCGCTAGCGAAATCGTTATGTGTGACTGGGGCTTAAAGGATGTTAATCATTTCACCAGAAATTTGACAGTGAGAAGACATTTCTTGGACACTAGTGTGAACAGTGATGTAAAGGTGTCTGCTGCTAGTGAGATTCCAAATAGTAATAATGTGGTGGATTGTTTTCCTTTACAATTGAATCTGAGGGAAATTCTGTCAACAAGGGAATTATATCATTTGAATAAGAATGTGGAGGTGAAGGATTGTAGAAGGGTTAAAAATAAAATTGAGGCATCTAAATTTACAGTGTCTAACCCCATGTACTATCCTATCGCATCACGAGCGTCTGCCATGGAGATTTTCCAGGTCACTATGGAAAGAGACCTGAACAGTCTCCTGGAGAATAAAACTTCTACAAGGAGCAATTTATCTAGGGATGAACAAGCCCTTTTCTCCCTCAAATCTAATGACAATATTGTAGTGAGGCCATCTGACAAGGGGGGTACGGTGGTAGTAATGGATTCTGGCTTATATAAAAAACAGATAGAAGAAATCCTTTTTGACAAAACCACCTACCGGCCCCTTTTGTCAGATCCTACTAAGGATTTATCAGTGGATTTGGATAGATTGTTGGGGGAGGGGGTGGCACTTGGTGCAATAGATCAGAAAACTAGGGATTTCTTATATGTGGACAAACCAGTTGTTCCAGTCTTCCATGCCCTCCCCAAGACCCACAAGGCTGCGTTCCCCCCACCTTTGAGGCCGATCGTGGCAGGGATTGGATCCCTTCATGAGAGACTTTCGGGGTGGGTGGACTCAAAATTGAGGGTCTTGGTGGAGGGCACTCCAGGCTTAATAAAGGATACCAAACACTTGATGCAGGCTGTAGATGGAATGACATGGCAGGAGGATTTTAACTGGTTAACTTGTGATGTAGTGCAGCTGTACTCTACTATCCCCCATGGAAAAGCTATATGGGTATTACAAGAAACCCTGAAAGAGACGGATGTATTTACTGACAACCAAAAGGAGTTCCTTCTCATGTCTGTAGAATTTCTCTTGAGAAGTAACTACTTTACGTTTAATGAAAGCTTTTATCTACAGCTGTGTGGTTGCCCTATGGGCTCAAAATTTTCCCCTTCACTAGCAATATTATATATGCGGAAATGGGAGGAGAGCTTTATCTATTCTGAGGACTGTCCCTTTAAGGATTCCATACGGTGGTGTGGGAGGTACCTGGACGACCTGATCTTTATTTGGGGGGTACCATCCTGGATATCTCCCTCACCATCGCCCGTCCAAATGTTGGAATATTTTCATACAAATGATTTCAATCTACGATTTACAATGGAGGTGCACGGAACTGAAACTCCATTTCTGGATGTGTATTTAGTGGGTAATGTAAGAACAGGAAAAATGACATCTAGATTGTATCGCAAACCCATTAGTGGGAATTCGGTCCTTAGAGCAGAAAGTAACCACCTAAGCATGTGATTAAGAATCTGCCGGTAGGGGAATTAATAAGAGCAAGACGCAACTGCACCACACATGTGGATTTCATGAATGAAGCTGATGTCATGACTAAAAGGTTACGATCAAGAGGATACAAAAAATGGATGTTAGATAGAGCAGTGAATATTGCAGAATCAAGGAGTAGGGAATCCCTCCTGGCACAGAAAGAACGAGAAGCCCCTCCGGGACCAATAATACCGACCTTCTCAACCCCCTTTAGCAACCAGTACTATGACATCAAACGCATCTTTTTGAAGAATCTCCCCATATTATATCAAGATAGTAAATTATCAGCTATTTTAGATTCAGGATGTAGGGTGGTCCCTAGGAAAGGGAAAGATTTGGGGAATTACTTGTCTCCTAGTATTTATCTGGAAAAAAGAACCCAAAGGAAGACTTGGTTGAATTATAGGGGGATGTTTAAATGTGGTGAAAATAGGTGCACCATGTGTAAATACGTGGATATGGGTGAAACCTTTTGCAATAATCGAACTGGGAAGCAATATAGAATATCTACCTATATCAATTGTAACACGTCCCACGTAGTATATATGGCTACGTGTAGTAGCTGTAATAAATATTACATAGGTTGCACTATCAGATCCCTTAAGGTAAGGATGTCGGAGCACATTACAGGGGCAAATCCCAATTCAAAAGCCAATAGAACGGGCCTGTCAGGTTTATCGCGCCATTTTAGGGATTTCCATGCAGGGGACCTTAAAACTTTAAAGATCAGGGGCATAGAGAGGATACCCCGTCCATATAGGGGGGGTAATTGGGAGAAAGCACTACATAACCAGGAAAAATTATGGATCCTGCGGCTTGATGCACGGATTCCACAGGGTCTGAACTATAGATCAGATTTGTTATACTTTTATTGATCCTGCACCCTATGGCCCTTTTATGGTATTTGCTCCTTTGTATAATGCATATTGAGTGCACTTGCAATACGATGGCTATACATAATGTATGAATAATTCATTGGGTAAGGAGGTATATGTTTATGTATTCTGTGAATGTAATCTTAGTGGGATCCCCCTACTGTTATGTGGTTGGAGGATTATACCTTATCTTTTGGAATATACTATTTATTTATAAAATGTAATAGCCTTGTAGTTGGTAACTTACAATAAGAAATAAAGATCTTTGTTGTAGTTATCCTTAGATTTCTACACCTGTAAGTTTACCATGTAGTTGCATTACTAATATATCAGTTCTTTGCTCTGTTTTTCTCTCTCTCCTCCCCCCCTTACCCCCCTTTTTTTTTTTTTTTTCTCTTTTACTTTCTGTTATCAGCTCTTTTCCTCTCTTTCCCTCCCTTCCTTTTCTTCCCCATTTTATTTATTTATTTATTTATTTATTTTTCCCCTCTTTTACTTTTTGTTATCAGTTCTTTTCCTCTCTTTCCCTCCCCTCCTTTTCTTCCCCAATTTTTTTTTTTTTTTCTCTTTTACTTTGTTATCAGCTCTTTTCCTCTCTTTCCCTCCCCTCCTTTTCTTCCCCTTTTTTTTTCTTTTCCCTCTTTTACTTTCTGTTATCAGCTCTTTTCTTCTTTTTTCCTCCCCTCCCCTCTTCTTCCCCATATTTTTCCTTTTAACTCTTTTAAAACCTGCAGGTATGTGATTGGTTAGAAATAATTAATGTATATTTGTCACACATGCGAGCGGGGGCTGTTTTTTGCTTTTAAATTGTATATATTCTTTCTGTCTGTATTGCCATTGTACTGACGATTAAGTGGGCTAGACCCACGAAACGCGTCCAGGAGCTCCTTTGGAGCATGTGTGATTTTTAAAATTTTTGAAAATAAAAAAGGAATTTTGTTACACTTTTTTCTATTGATTACATGTGTATCCAGTGCATTTCCACTGTCAAAATGGACTAAAAACATATGTGCGTTTTTTACCTGTAGATTTTTCACTTCTAATGTGAATCAATGGGGAAAATCCATACATAAAGCTGCAGATTAGTGTAAGCAGCATAACTGTCAGGCCATATTTTTCGCACAGTGAGAATACGCAGTCACCAAAAACTCATTGTGGGAACCTAGCCTCCTGCATGTAATGTAGGGTAGACCGATAACACAAAAAGAGTTGTATCACTTGCTTTTTGCATACACTTCTGCTTTGGACCTGTTAAACTGGTCAGGAGATGCTTTAGTTTACAAGTCAGTTGTGTGTTACTAGGTGATGAGAATACGTACGTCTAAAACTAAACCCGGCCTGCAGGTTCCACTAATTCCAGAGACTTAATGTGCCGCTCTTGTGTTTACCAACAATCTTCCTTAGTGATTTCAAAATTCTTCCACACAACGAGTTTAACATTAGTGAAGCAACATACGTGAGTGTCTAAATCCTGTGTATCTTCTAGAAGTGATTTTCACATATAGAACACATTTCAATTATATACTGTTGGGCTTTTTGCTTGTCCATGTTTTTTTGCAGATCAAGTAATGTGCAAAAAAAAAATCAGGCTACAGTCAGACTTGCGTCTGCCCCTAGCCTGCAGGATCCATTGAAAACGTAGAAATTCTGAGGCAGAGCACATAGCGCTACATGCCAGTAACGCTATGCGCTCTGCCTCAGATTTACTAAGTTTTCAATGGATCCTACAGGCTAGGGGCAGACGCAGGAATGACCCTAGCCTCACACATGTCCATTTTTTATTCAAGTCATTAATCAAAATGATCCATAAAAGTCTACGGGTGTTTAGCCTTATATTTAGCCCAGAAATAAATAGGGCCTTTTCACATCTGCGTTTGCCCTGCATGTGGCTGTGTTTGCGTTTCCATTGCGTTTTTACCGAAAAACGTAATGTAAACGCATCCAAAAACGCACCCATTGATTTAAATGCAAAACGCATTGAAAAAGCAATGCAAAACGCATGCCATTTGCAGAAAACGCAAAATACATGTGATCCACCCACTGAAGCAGTGGGGTACTCAGATCCGGGCCCTCTTGTTATCGTATGGGGCTGTAGGATGTCACAGTGTTGTGACCCGGCTCCGTGGTCCCGGGCGGTCAATAAAAGGACATAGCACTTTTTGGGATTTTACATGACGTCACCCGTGGTGCGCGGCTATGGGTAGCTGCCGCTGCATTCGGGACCTCTGAGGAGGATGGGGGTAGCAGCAAAGATGTTGAGCCCTCCACGGGTAGGGCTGGTCCCCAGGGCAACCATGAAGTCTGTGTGTTTGGTGGGGTGCAGTGTTCACAGTTACAGGCTGCCTCCTGCTGCCGGATCATAGCATTAGTCTGTCTCCGCTCAGGCGCAAGAAAACACAGTCTCAAACAGTATCAAGCTTTAACCGGGTTTTACTTTCCTTTCTCAACAGTTGGTACAGCTTACAACAATTCAATAGCGGCCCGATGTGGTTTCAGCAGCCGGGATAGTTTATCTGCGACATTCCCATTTGTGTCTCTTTCGGGTCTTTTCAGTCTGTTCCGCATGTTAGTTACAGTCCAGCGGTCACGGGCTTTCATTGGGTGACTTACTGGGTCCCATAGCCCTAATACGACGGCCTTCCTTTCACTGCACCGGAGGTTGGGTCTCAGGACATAAACACCCCGCACCCCACCGGAGTTTTTGGTTGGGGCATAAAGCTTCCCTGCCTCTTCAGCAGAGCCGGCCCTCTGGTCCCGGCCCAGTCCCTTGGTGTCCCCGCTGACTCGAGCTCACCTTAGACTCCATCTGTCTTTCACCACAGTCTACAGCCCAGGACCCGGGCAAGCCCCATAGTGGCACAGGCCGCCGGGTTCGTATTCTCTCAGTCCTTCCTGATGGTTTCGCCTTTTCTTCTGACTGGTCTGGCTTTGTCTGGGTTGGTCTTGTCTCCTCTACACTCTTCTGAACTAGCTAGCTTAGAACTTGGTGTTGTGTTTCCTTTTTGTTGTCTTGTTCCCACCCCTAACGACTTTCACATGAGCTGTGATCTTATTGATGTCACTAATCATGAGAAATGACCAGGAGTTACCTCTGGAGCCTCATCCTCAGAATGAAAATCCATTGCATACAGAATTGCTGGACGTTACGGGATCTCCATGGATTACGGCAGAACTGGGTATTTGGGGAGCTAATAAAGTGAAGAACAAGGGACTATCTATTGTTTTATTTATTTAATCTCTCTGTGTCTTTCATGTTTCCATTATTGGACTATTGGTGAATGAGGGAATCGGGGAGTGATTTTTTTAAATGATGTTTTTTCAAGTGTCTGCGTTTTTTATAATTCTTGATGGGTTACTAATGGGAGGTATCCGATAGACACCTCTAGATTACGAACACCAGGGCTTGATGCCAGCTGATAATTCACAGCTGACATCAACCCCAGTAATCATTACCCCGATTTCCACCACACCAGGGCAATTAGAATGAGCTGGACAAGTGCCAGATTTCTAATGGAGATGCCAAATCTGGAGCAGCTGTGGGCTGCTATTTTTAGGCTGGAAAGGGACAAATAGCCGTGGCCCACCCCTCCCTGATAATACCAGCCCCAGCTGCCTGCTTTTACCTTAGCTAGTTATCAAAAATATGGCTGAGCTCACGCCATTTTATTAAAAATAATTATTGCAATAATTAAACAAAAAAAAGGCTCCCCTCTATTTTTGATTGCCAGCCAACTTAAAAGCAGTCAGTTGAGGAATGCAGCCTTCCTGGTGACATTACATCATGTAACTTTAGTTAACACCCCATTTATTTATTTTTTTTAACAAAAATGCACCAAAAATGCAATCATTTTGAGACCTGCATATTTCTAGCATTTCCAAATCTGCAAGGAAAAATAAGCAATGTTAAGGCCCTGTCATACACAACGACCGCTCCAGCGAACCCGACAGTGATAACGACCTGCCGGGATCGCTGGAGCATCATTACCTGGTCGCTGAAGAGCTGTCAAACAGGCAGATCTCCCCAGCAATCAGAGGCATGGATGTTACCAGCATCCTCCCTGCTTAGAGCTGCCTGTAAGCAGGGAGGACGCTGGTAACTATTATAAACAGCGGGTATCTAGGTAGCGCGCGCTGCCTAGATACCCGCTGTTTACCATGGTTACCAGCCAGTGAGGTCACTGATCGCTGGTTTCTCGCTGTCACACGCAGCGATGCATGCTGACCAGCGGGAAACCAACGATTAATGACCCAGAGCACTTTGCAGCGATCAGCGACCTCACAGCAGGGGCCTGATCGCTGCAAAGTGTCACACAGAACGACATCGCTGGAGAGATCGTTGTAACATCACAGTTACAACGATCTCGCTAACGATATAGTTATGTGTGACTGGTCCTTAAGGCGTATAGATTTGTGAGAAATCTGCACAAAAAAACCCTCCACTGAGTTCAATGCCTTAGGTCATCACTTTAATTTTCATTTCATAATGCAGTATGTTTTCAAGTGAAGAAAAATTTTTGTGAATTGAGATATTTGAGAATAAAAAAAAATCAATCCTGGACTAAAAAGAAGCAAATTTGTCTGATAAGATTTATTACAAAAGTTGCTTACCGTTACGTTAGGGTACCATTACACTCGGCAATATTGCTTGCAATTTCACTGGCAATTTGCTGGTTGAAGTGAATTCATGGACACATTGTTCTAATTTGTTGCAGTGTACAAATGGAACAATATGTGCATGATTTCACTGCAAACAGCAAACTGCCAGTGAAATTGCATGCAATATTGCGTCGTGTAACGGTACCCTAAGGCTGCGTTCACACATTGTGTATTTTGAAAAGCAAAAATACGCAATGTGCCTTTTGTCTGCCAGCAAAGTGAATGTGAAATTCACTTTGCCGTACAGACACTGGGTAAAAATATACCGCGCTTTTATAGGAAAAAGCACCTGAGTAAAAATAATGACTGTCATTCTTACGCTGCAGCGCCGACCTTTTACTTATAAGGCTGTGTTCACACGGTTTGGCTGTTTTGCTCATCATTTGTAGCCAAAACCGGGAGTAAGCAATCAAGAAAAGTTAATAGAAACACGTCACCACTTCTGATTTAATCACCCACTGCTGGTTTGGCTACAAAAACTGTTGAGCAAAACAGCCCAAAACGCCCAGTGTGAACACAGCCTAAGGGCGGGCGCTGCTTCATCTGATGTCACAGAGGGGAGGAAGAATCCTGGTTCCTCCTCCCCTCTGTGAAACGTGTGACAGCCCCCATTAGATTTCGCAGTTTATTAATATACACTACGAAATCAAAGGTAAATAAAGCAAATGTATAAAAAATAATAAAGAATTAAATACTTACCCTCCGACAGGTGTTTGGGAGCCGCCGCAGGAATTGACCTACTAAGACCTGTCGTGATGTCAGAGTGACGTTCCGAGCTCTGATTGGCCGTTTGCGGACATGTGATATGTATCACATGACCGAGAGCGACCAATCAGCGCCTGGAATGTCCTCCAACATCACGGCAGGTCCTAGCAGGTCAATTCCAGCTGCGGCTCCCAGACACTCGAACACTTGTTGGAGGGTAACTATTTCATTCTTTATTATTTTTCATACATTTGCTTTTATTTAACTTTGATTTCGCAGTGTATATTAATACACTGCAAAATCTAATGGGCGGTCACAGCTGTCACAGAGGGGAGGAGGAAGCAGGATTCTTCCTCCCCTCTATGACATCACCTGCACTTATAGGCAGAAGAAAGCGCGGTATGTGAAAGCACCTGCGTATTTTGTTGCGCTTTTTTGCTTGGCCGAAAATCGCGGCAAAAAAAGTGCAATAAAATACGTTAATGTGTGAACGCAGCCTTAGAAGCCTCAAAAACAAGCACAGCTCCTGCAGCCCCAGTGCCGCCAATACTCAGCATATAGGAAAGGGTTAACGTCGTGCTGCAGTAGGACAAAGATCAATCAATTTTGAAACGTGATTTTATTAACGCATTTTGGTGTTCAACTTCTTCATCAGGAAATACACATTTAGGCTATGTGCCCACTGTGCATTTTTTGATGCGTTCCTCCACCAAAAACGCAGCACCCACAGCTTTGTAATTAAAGTCAATGTGATTTTCCAAAAGCTGTGCTCACGTGTGTATTTTTGTGTGCGGTGTTTTTGTTGCAGAAATCGCTTGCATTTATTTTATGTCCCTGCGATTAACTTGCCTATATTTGGGCTGCATTTTCCCCATAGACTGCATTCTAACCTCGCAAAAAAAAGCACTTCAAAGGGTTGGCTATTCACACAGTCCATTTGTGATGCTTTTTTCCCTACGATTTCCAAAACAAAAACACTGCAATACTCAACCTCCCCGTTGAGACCATGGTGAGCCCGTGAAGAAACGCAGAACATAGAAGGGGACTCACAAACACACACACAAAGACAAGACACAGACACTTTCTCACCCTCCCCGGACAGATGCAAGTCTGACCCTAGCCTAGCTCTTTCAAACACAAGCCCAGCAATAATACCGTTACTTGACCAGCTTGATGCATCAATTAGCCTGTGTTCACACTTGGCCATCAGTTTTTGCAAAAGGCTCAAATACTGGATCCTTTTTTTAAAGGGCGTTTTTTGACTGGTTTTTGACCCTCCTGTGCTGCTCTGCTTTTTTTGGACTGTCATTTTTTCCCAAAAAATGTTAGAAAAAACTGATCAGGGTTTTTTTGTGCCATTAAAAACCTGATCAGTTTTCCCATAGGGTCCCCCATGTTAAAACACCTGATCAGTTTTTTTTACATCACCCAGCGTTATTGGGGTCCAGTTAAAAAACTGTCACACTAGAGTGCAGCATCAGTTTTTGGCATCAGGTTTTGAAAAAAAAAGTGCACAAAATGATGCAATAACCTGATCCAAGGCTAAAGTGTGACCCTGGCCTTATTGAGAAATCAGCATCTGAATTTGAAGCTTATGTCCCCCTAGATGTCTTCCCCACCCAGAGCTGCCTCCTTGTGCTTGACTGGCAGCCTCTATGCAGTGTGACATCAGGCACAGCAGTTAAAAAAGCAGGGATTTACCATAGCCATTTTACATCAATTCAGTTGCTGATTTCTCAATAATGAAGTAACAGACTGGCCATGTAAGGTCTTGCTGGACTTGTCTTTGACTACATGTACATATCAATAGTGTGGGTGTGAAAGCTCCACTCTCAGCACTGTCAGTAGCAGGTTATCCCCACTGTGATGACTGGATACAGGCCATTAGTGACCACTGAGCGGCTGCCACCATGCATTTTTATTCTGGAAGTAAGACCTAAGGACCATTCAAACAAGATTGTCCAAGCCCTTACAAATGTCTTCAAAATTGAAACTTCAAAATACACATTTTGTTTTGGGATATTCTTTGGAGTCGGTGGAGTTTTTATCAAAATGCTGCATGTTTTAGGTCTCATGCACACACAGCATATTTTGATGCATTTGTCTTGTGACTTTTGATGTAGAATTGATGCAGATTTGTCTGAAATCAGCAATCTATGGTCATTCCAGCTGTTGCCTTGATGATGAAAACCACAGGGCACAAATCTGCACCAAATCCACCCTGCAGATTCCTGCCCCAAGGTGCCGCAATCTCTGCCACAAAATACTCCGCGTGGGCACATATCCAGACTTTCCATGAATCCATCAGTTTTCTTGTGCCAATGCTGATGGTAACTAAAGCAACCAGTTCACTTTATGTCACCCCCACCTCATTGTAGATTGTAGGCTCTTATGAGCAGTCATCATTATTTCTGCTTTATTACTTCTGACTGTATATGAACATCTGAATTGTAAAGAGCTGTGGAATATGTTGGCGCTATATAAATAAAGATTATTATTATCAGACTTTTTAAATTAATTATTACTGCAATACTGGTGAGGTAGAAGCTAGATTGCAACATGTGGCATCCTGCTCCTTGAATGGTGTGGCAAAACAATTCCTGCCCAAGATGAATGGAAAGTATCTCACACTAATCTATGGGATCTGTTCTTCAGTTTGCCTTCAGTGTTTTACTTCCACATAAGACATAAAAAAGATAGATGACAACAGAAACTAAGCCTTGATCATGACATATGTTCATAACTCTTTCTCCATAAGATATTTCAATACACTTAAGACATACCTTGAAAAAGTTCCTTCAAATGAGACCTTTGAATTTATAAAACCTCACACAATAAATATATATATATATATATATTATAATTATACAGCATTATTCTAAAGCCAATTTCCCAGATTAAATGCTGTATTTGTTTCTGCTTCATTTAAAACATATTTTATTCGATGAAAGCCTTATGCTCCTTGTGTTTAAAGCTGCGGGTGAATTGGGCATTTTTTTTACTAAAGTGTTATATGGGGAAACTTAAAACCAGAATTACATTTTTTCTCTGCATTACTTCTAAGCAAAGAATCCCATTGTTCCTGCACCAATACATAAAAATCTATCTATACACAAACTATACATATATACAGATACATGAAAAACAAATAGTTTCCATCATCTCAATTATTAGTGGGGGAACAATCAAGGTCATTTATAGCTGGGGAGAAATAATAATATTTTAATATTAACTTAAAAATATATAATCATATGAATTAATATTAGTATATTAATCTTTTAGAATTAATAATTATATTCTATTAATTATTAAATATGAGATGTTGGTAGTTTTTAGCTTTCCTACCACCCCCTGCACATTACAGATCTGTTCACACATTACAGACCAGTTTATATAATAACTTCAATTTTGCCCCACAAAATTCAAATGTATTTGTAGAATAGATTATGGATTCCTAATGTAACTTTGCTTTGGCAAAACTAATGTGTAGCTAGTCTTGTCAAAAAAGATGATTTTACTTTGATTGCTGAAAATATTAATATGAAGGTCAATCTTTGCAGCAGGTTTTCTGAGATTATCGAAATGATTTGGAGCAGCTCAGAAGTCTCTGAAACCTATGGAATAGTGATCTGCTCTTATTATATTTTGAGGGATTATTTTGTATTTGTTTCTGGCTCAGATATATATCATTATATATATATATATATATATATATAATATATATATATATATATATATATGTATATGTATATAATGATGATATGTATTCATTTATATAGCGCTATTAATTCCATAGCACTTTGCATATATTTGCAACACCCTGCTGTGGAATTAATAGCGCTATATAAATGATGAATACATATCATTATATATATATATATATATATATATATATATATATATATATATATATATAAATATATACACACATACATATAAACACACACATGCTCCTCTTGATTATACTATATATACACATACATACACATAATACAACATATATTAATTAGCATGCAGTATATATAATATAGATCTACTATTATACAAATAAAATATACTGTATATTAATCAGTAGATCTACTATATTTTATAGATATAGTGTATACTAATTATATATACACACAGATATTTAATTAGCATACAGGATATATATATATAATATAGTACTGATGTGTGTATATATATTTATACACGCAAATTCAATATATATTAATTATCATATATATAATATATATACACAAATACAATATATATTAATTCGCACACAGGATATATATATTATAATATAGTATGGCTTGAGAAAGGACCTCCGGTCCGAAACGTCGCCACGCCATTGGCAATAAAGGTTCACTTGACATCTATTTGGTGCTGCTTTTTCCTTTTTTGGATTGTTATAATATAGTACTGATAGATATATATATATACCCACACACACACACACAAATTCAATATATATTAATTAGCATATATATTATATATATACACACACAAACAATATATATTAATCAGTATGTATGTATGTATGTAATATCTATATATCCACTAATATCAATTACCACTAAACACCTTATACTATGACACAGGACTGTACAGGGCCAAACCTGTCATTATATAGATGAACAATGAAGGACACATCACATTCTGCATTATATTCACTCTTTATTGCAAAATAAAAATCACTAAAAAACGTTTTGGGGTTTCTAAAAATCATTGGTATATAGAGTGTGTGTACATGTACACATAGGGGCTGCATTGCATTCAATGAAGACAGAGACTTGATCCTGTAATCGCACAATCCAGGGGATCTCCTGTCACTCCTAGAATAATTTACATAAATTAGTCAGTCTATGCATTCTTTCAGTTCTTCCTGCATATCTTGTAAGTCTGAAACGACTTGAAGTAATAGTGGGGATCCCCAAGCTGTGGAAATCCTTGTAGACAGAAGCCGCAGAGCTCATACATTGGAGTAACCGCAGTAATAGACAGCAGTGCTGGCATCTGACAGCACCGAGGAGATGCCGCTGTCTGCAGCCTGCTCCTGCCCATAATGCAGTCCTACATCTTTAGCCATATAAGTAAGATACTTCTCGAATTCAGTCCTGTCCACCTCCCCCAGCAGCTCCTGGTGCTGCCCTGGATCTGCCCTCTGGAGCGCCTCTGGTGGAGGGGAGGGCTGGCTCAGCTGCCCAGGGGGGTGTCTGCCAGCACTGGGCATGTACATGTGGCTGTAGTACATGTGTGGAGGGCTCTGACACCCCATCATCCCCTGCACAGGGCTCCCCTGCCTCATCTGCTCAGTCTGTGGAATATTCCTCCCCAGCATAGAGGAGCCAGGAGGACTCTGCTGCTGGGAAGAGTATGGGGAGTTGTAGGAGTATGGCATCATGGGGCAATCCTCCTGGGCAGGAGAGAAGAAGGTGTGCTCAGACTCCGGGAGATCCAGAGGAGAGGTCTCTGGGGTGGGCAAACTGTACGAGTCATAGTGGCCGCCAAGGGCTGGGGCCTCTCTGTAGTGATGGCCGCCCTGGGGGAGCTGTCCTGGGTGGTAGGACTGGTCGGGATACCCCAGGCTGAAGTTCTCCACACACATCCTGCCATCAGTGGCCATCATGGAGGGGTCAGCCTGCTCCGACATCTGCATGAAGCCGCTGTCTGCCCTCTTCATCCTCTTCACCTGCTTCCTCCTCCGGGGCCTGTACTTATAGTTGGGGTGATCCTGCATGTGCTGCACCCGCAGCCTCTCCGCCTCCTCCACAAAGGGCCGCTTCTCCCCCAGAGCCAGAGACTTCCAGGACTTCCCTAAGGAGACAGGAGACATTATCACCTGATGATAAAGGGCAGGTTACAAAGGGCGGACACATGGGGAGGTTAGAGAGGGATGGGCAAGGGGAAAAAGCCCTAAGAAAGAATCACTGCAATGTTAGTATAATTATGTCATCTAATGATGGAATCAAAGAGAATGTGGATAGAATGAATATTCAATAAACAGGAAATACTAATTACGTTATAATCATGTATTATTAGGGATGTCATCGATACCTTACTGTCTGTAAAATATTTATACAGAAAAGAATTATAATATAGAATTATTTGTAATGAAGTCACTAGCACCGTATAAGAATGGGTAATTGTGAATACGGTGATATATGTACAATAATGTGACATTGTAAAAGTATCAAATATTCTCATAAAGTAAGTGACCCTTCTATCAAGAGGTCATGTGTAGAGGTTACAAGAGGAGATACCCGGTGCCCCTGTAGATGCCCCACATGATGTCCCCGTGTTTGCCCCAGTATATGCTCCTATGTTTTCCCTGTTTGGTCTGTAGATGCCCATATATTTGCCCCAGTTATCCTGTGTTTGCCCCCGTAGTTGCCCCGTGTTTCCCCTATATTTGACCCTGTTATCCCCCGTGTATGCCCCTCTATTTGCCCCGTGTCTCCCCTATATTTGCCCCTTTATTTTCCCCCGTAGTTGCCCCGCGTCTCCCCTATATTTGCCCCTGTTATCCACCGTGTATGCCCCTCTATTTGCCCCGTGTCTCCCCTATATTTGCCCCTATATTTTCCCCTGTAGTTGCCCCGTGTCTCCCCTTTATTTTCCCCTGTAGTTACCCCGTGTCTCCCCTGTAGTTGCCCCGTGTCTCCCCTCTATTTTCCCCCGTAGTTGCCCCGTGTCTCCCCCGTAGTTGCCCCTGTCTTACCCAGCATCTTGCTGAGCTCGGCGTTATGCAGGTCCGGGTTCTGCTGTGCCAGCCTCTTGCGCTCGTCTTTCGCCCACACCATGAAGGCGTTCATCGGTCGGCGGATCCGGGCTTCGGCTTTACTCCTGGAGGTGGAGGAGGCTTCGCCTTTGCCCTTGTTCTCTCCCATGTTAGCAGACAGGCTGTCAGGTGCCCACTGGCACTGGCCCAGGGCTGGCATCATGACTGGCACGGAGCACTTTCCCTGGAGCTGGTCGTCACTGGCGTATCCACCATCAGGACTGCTCATGTCTGTGTCCGGGTGATCGGTCTGTGACTGTGTGTCTGTCCGCAGGGCAAAGCGGCGGCTATAACCACTGCGCCGGCTAATCACCGCCCGGGGGGCGGGGCTACAGAGCAGAAAGGTGTGAGGGGCGGGGCTGAGCGACGGCAACCGGAGTAGAGGACTCCGCCCAGTGTATGCCCCGCCCCCACCTGTGCTGAAGCTGCCTGCAGAGAGCACCCTATGCCGCCTCCACCTCACTATATACAAGGTGGATATATAAGGGGAGGGGGAGCGCACAATAGAGCAATAACTGTGGATACAAGGGGTTAATATAGGAGTAATCCACTCACCTCCTCAGGGTGTGAAGGGTTCACAACCAACCTTGTAAACGTAAAGGGTCGCTGCAGATCCCATCCAGGATAAGAAAGGAAGGTATTTGTATATACGGGATTCCTCCGCGCTCACCTCAGGAGACAATTATGATTTTATTCTATATTCACCCACACAACAAACAAAAGGAAGCCGACACGTTTTGTAGCCATGTGGCCACTTCATCAGGGCGGCCTTTAGTTTGGTGTGTGGGTGAATATAGAGGAAAATCAAAACTGTCTCCTGAGGTGAACAAGGAGGAATCCCTATATACAAATACTTACTTATACAAGGTGGAGGAGAAGGAGGAGCACTGTGTGCTGTATACACTGTATATATATAGGGGAAGATCACTGTGTGCTGTATACACTATATATATATATAATAGGGGAAGAGCACTGTGTGCTGTATACACTGTATATATATAGGGGAAGATCACTGTGTGCTGTATACACTGTATATATATAGGGGAAGATCACTGTGTGCTGTATACACTATATATATATATAATAGGGGAAGAGCACTGTGTGCTGTATACACTGTATATATATAGGGGAAGATCACTGTGTGCTGTATACACTGTATATATATAGGGGAAGATCACTGTGTGCTGTATACACTATATATATATATATAATAGGGGAAGAGCACTGTGTGCTGTATACACTGTATATATATAGGGGAAGAGCACTGTGTGCTGTATACACTGTATATATATAATAGGGGAAGAGCACTGTGTGCTGTATACACTGTATATATATAGGGGAAGAGCACTGTGTGCTGTATACACTGTATATATATAGGGGAAGATCACTGTGTGCTGTATACACTGTATATATATAATAGGGGAAGAGCACTGTGTGCTGTATACACTGTATATATATAGGGGAAGAGTACTGTGTGCTGTATACACTGTATATATATAATAGGGGAAGAGCACTGTGTGCTGTATACACTGTAATATATAGGGGAAGAGCACTGTGTGCTGTATACACTGTATATATATAGGGGAAGATCACTGTGTGCTGTATACACTGTATATATATAATAGGAGAAGATCACTGTGTGCTGTATACACTGTATATATATAGGGGAAGAGCACTGTGTGCTGTATACACTGTAATATATAGGGGAAGATCACTGTGCGCTGTATACACTGTATATATATAATAGGGGAAGAGCACTGTGTGCTGTATACACTGTATATATATAGGGGAAGAGCAATGTCTGCTGTATACACTGTATATATATAATAGGGGAAGAGCACTGTGTGCTGTATACACTGTATATATATAGGGGAAGAGCACTGTGTGCTGTATACACTGTATATATATAGGGGAAGATCACTGTGTGCTGTATACACTGTATATATATAATAGGAGAAGATCACTGTGTGCTGTATACACTATATATATATAATAGGAGAAGATCACTGTGTGCTGTATACACTGTATATATATAGGGGAAGATCACTGTGTGCTGTATACACTGTATATATATAATAGGGGAAGAGCACTGTGTGCTGTATACACTGTATATATATAGGGGAAGAGCACTGTGTGCTGTATACACTGTATATATATAGGGGAAGAGCACTGTGTGCTGTATACACTGTATATATATAATAGGGGAAGAGCACTGTGTGCTGTATACACTGTATATATATAGGGGAAGATCACTGTGTGCTGTTATACACTGTATATATATATAGGGGAAGATCACAGTGTGCTGTATACACTGTATATATATAGGGGAAGATCACTGTGTGCTGTATACACTGTATATATATAATAGGGGAAGATCACTGTGTGCTGTATACACTGTATATATATAATAGGGGAAGAGCACTGTGTGCTGTATACACTGTATATATATAATAGGGGAAGATCACTGTGTGCTGTATACACTGTATACACTATATATATAATAGGGGAAGATCACTGTGTGCTGTATACACTGTATATATATAGGGGAAGATCACTGTGTGCTGTATACACTGTATATATATAGGGGAAGATCACTGTGTGCTGTATACACTGTATATATATAATAGGGGAAGATCACTGTGTGCTGTATACACTGTATACACTATATATAATAATAGGGGAAGATCACTGTGTGCTGTATACACTGTATATATATATATATATATAATAGGGGAAGATCACTGTGTGCTGTATACACTGTATACACTATATATATAATAGGGGAAGATCACTGTGTGCTGTATACACTGTATATATATATATATATATATAATAGGGGAAGAGCACTGTGTGCTGTATACACTGTATATATATATATAATAGGGGAAGAGCACTGTGTGCTGTATACACTGTATATATATATATATATATATATATATATAATAATAAGGGAAGATCACTGTGTGCTGTGTACACTGTATAATATATATATAATAGGGGAAGATCACTGTGTGCTGTATACACTGTATAATATATATATATATATATATATATATAATAGGGGAAGATCACCGTGTGCTGTATACACTGTATATATATAATAGGGGAAGATCACTGTGTGCAATATATATAATAGGGGAAGAGCACTGTGTGCTGTATACACTGTATATATATATATAATAGGGGAAGATCACTGTGTGCAATATATATAATAGGGGAAGAGCACTGTGTGCTGTATACACTGTATATATATATATAATAGGGGAAGATCACTGTGTGCTGTATACACTGTATATATATATATATAATAGAGGAAGAGCACTGTGTGCTATATTCACTGTATATAATATAATAGGGGAAGATCACTGTGTGCTGTATACACTGTATAGGATATATATTATAGAATAGGGGAAGATCACCTGACAGTTATTACATATACTGGGTGATGTGTGCACATATATAGGAGGCTAGGGAAGGAGTTGTTCTCCATACACCGGTTATAGGAGGATAATCAGCACTTGTCCCAGGAGATGCTGAGATATAGAAGAGCATCAAACACATTATAGGGACAAAATCATCAGCAGAAAGGGTTCATTATCGTCTGCATATTATTATTACTACTATCATTATTAGTATTAGTAGTATTATTATCAGTATTATTATTAATGCCAGTCTGATTATTAGTAGTAGATCAGTATGACTAGTTTGACTAGTTATGTTATTATTATTACTATTATTATTATTATCCTAAATAACAATGATTCTTAGTTCTACACCTATTATTAGGTCTTATTCACTATACAAAAAGGTAACAAATCTAATCTTTTACATATAACAATTATTATTCTATTAGACAGAACGAATAAAGTAATGAATCCCCCTGAGATCAGCTCTCCTGTCATCTACAATATTTGATCATTTCTTATTTTTCATCATTTTATATATATAATACAATCAGTTCCTCCTTCTTACATTAAATCCAGATTACTGTTCTGCCTAATATTCCGATTATTTCTACTCACCTGTTAGAAGGGGGGGATGTTAGTGGATGGAATATCAAACTCAATGCCTATAAATCAGATGATCTGTATTATTCTGTGATCTGTATTATTCGGCTTTATGTGATATTTCTTGTTGCCAGCCTTCCTCTGCTCAGGGAACAATGTATAGGAAGAGACTTTACCAGACTCTTATCTTATTTTCCTATGGAGATTCTGTATCAAAGCCTAATAGCGACAATCTAAATACAATGGGGGGAGGCTCAGCTCCTGGCTGGGATAGTGCTCAGTGCTGGATACAAAGTTTACTTTGGGTTTTTAAGCTTTCATGTTCTTTATCAGATGTTAAGATTTAAGATCAGGACTCAGGAGACTCAGTAATCTGCCCCATGGACCCAACAGTGATCAGCTTCATGTCCCTCCTGTGTATCACTATGCCCCATGGCACCACTATGCCACCTGCACTGTAAATACTGTGCTGAGTCCAGGACAGAGCTCACTGAGTGATAAAGGGAGGCAACACTCAGGAACCAGGACACTGAGCGATAGAGGGAGGCAACATTTAGGAGCCAGGACACTGAGTCCAGGGCAGAGCTCACTGAGGCTGGCTTCACATTTGCGTATGGGAAGGCAGCGTATTGCTGCGTTCCCATACGCAGTCAAACGCATGCGCACTGCGTTCCTATGTTTAACATAGGAACGCATGGTGCCTGCGTTTGCTGCGTTCGGGTGCGGATGCGGACGATATCTGCTGCTTCCGGTGTCCAGCATCCGCACCCGGGACGCAGCCAGTTGGGTTTTTTTGTGCGTTTGGGGACCTTGGACAATCAGCAAGCGTCCCCAAGCGTACAAAAAATGCATTGTCTTCAATGGGTCCGCAGTGTCCTCTGCATGACACCGCAGGAGAACGCTGCGGACCCATTGAAAAATCTCCCGGTGGCCGCCGGTGATGTCACAGGAGCTCACCGACGGCCACCGGGAGATCAGCTGAGGCTCTGCTGTCCTCCTTCTCCCCGCCGCCTGTAATCTCCTAGCGATGTCGGCGGGGAGAACAGCTGATCTGAGAGCTGTTTGAATCTTCCCGCGCCGACATCTCCTCTCAGTGTCGGCGCGGGAAGATTCAAACAGCTCTCACATCAGCTGTTCTCCCCGCCGACATGTCCCGGAGCTTACCGGCGGCCGGGGGGGGCGGAGATCTCCGGCGCTGATCTCCGCCCCCGGCCCGCCCCCGGACAGCGCCGATTGGCTGCCGGGCTCCCTAGTGATGTGTCCGCAGGCGGACATTATCCGCTGCGGACACATCAAAGTGTCCCTGCTTTTGACAGCGTTTGTGTCTGCATGCCATCAGCATGCAGACACAAACGCTAATGTGAAGCCAGCCTGAGTGATAGAGGGAGCCAACACTCAGGAGCCAGGACACTGAGTCCAGGGCAGAGCTCACTGAGTGATAGAGGGAGCCAACACTCAGGAGCCAGGACACTGAGTCCAGGGCAGAGCTCACTGAGTGATAGAGGGAGGCAGCACTCAGGAACCAGGACACTGAGTCCAGGGCAGAGCTCACTGAGTGATAGAGGGAGCCAACACTCAGGAACCAGGACACTGAGTCCAGGGCAGAGCTCACTGAGTGATAGAGGGAGCCAACACTCAGGAACCAGAACACTGAGTCCAGGGCAGAGCTCACTGAGTGATAGAGGGAGCCAACACTCAGGAACCAGGACACTGAGTCCAGGGCAGAGCTCACTGAGTGATAGAGGGAGGCCACACTCAGGAACCAGAACACTGAGTCCAGGGCAGAGCTCACTGAGTGATAGAGGGAGCCAACACTCAGGAACCAGGACACTGAGTCCAGGGCAGAGCTCACTGAGTGATAGAGGGAGGCAACACTCAGGAACCAGGACACTGAGTCCAGGGCAGAGCTCACTGAGTGATAGAGGGAGCCAACACTCAGGAACCAGGACACTGAGTCCAGGGCAGAGCTCACTGAGTGATAGAGGGAGCCAACACTCAGGAACCAGGACACTGAGTCCAGGGCAGAGCTCACTGAGTGATAGAGGGAGCCAACACTCAGGAACCAGGACACTGAGTCCAGGGCAGAGCTCACTGAGTGATAGAGGGAGCCAACACTCAGGAACCAGGACACTGAGTCCAGGGAAGAGCTCACTGAGTGATAGAGGGAGCCAACACTCAGGAACCAGGACACTGAGTCCAGGGTAGAGCTCACTGAGTGATAGAGGGAGCCAACACTCAGGAACCAGGACACTGAGTCCAAGGCAGAGCTCACTGAGTGATAGAGGGAGCCAACACTCAGGAACCAAGACACTGAGTCCAGGGCAGAGCTCACTGAGTACTAGAGGGAGGCCACACTCAGGAACCAGGACACTGAGTCCAGGGCAGAGCTCAATGAGTGATAGAGGGAGGCCACACTCAGGAACCAGGACACTGAGTCCAGGGCAGAGCTCACTGAGTGATAGAGGGAGGCAACACTCAGGAACCAGGACACTGAGTCCAGGCAGAGCTCACTGAGTGATAGAGCGAGGCCACACTCAGGAACCAGGACACTGAGTCCAGGGCAGAACTCACTGAGTGATAGAGCGAGGGAGGCAACACTCAGGAACCAGGACACTGAGTCCAGGGCAGAGCTCACTGAGTGATAGAGGGAGGCATCACTCAGGAGCCAGGACACTGAGCGATAGAGGGAGGCCACACTCAGGAACCAGGACACTGAGTCCAGGGCAGAACTCACTGAGTGATAGAGCGAGGGAGGCAACACTCAGGAACCAGGACACTGAGTCCAGGGCAAAACTCACTGAGTGATAGAGCAAGGGAGGCAACACTCAGGAACCAGGACACTGAGTCCAAGGCAGAGCTAACTGAGTGATAGAGGGAGGCAACACTCAGGAACCAGGACACTGAGTCCAGGGCAGAGCTCACTGAGTGATAGAGCGAGGCCACACTCAGGAACCAGGACACTGAGTCCAGGGCAGAACTCACTGAGTGATAGAGCGAGGGAGGCAACACTCAGGAACCAGGACACTGAGTCCAGGGCAGAGCTCACTGAGTGATAGAGGGAGGCATCACTCAGGAGCCAGGACACTGAGCGATAGAGGGAGGCCACACTCAGGAACCAGGACACTGAGTCCAGGGCAGAGCTCACTGAGTGATAGAGCGAGGGAGGCAACACTCAGGAACCAGGACACTGAGTCCAGGGCAGAGCTCACTGAGTGATAGAGCGAGGGAGGCAACACTCAGGAACCAGGACACTGAGCGATAGAGGGAGGCCACACTCAGGAACCAGGACACTGAGTAGAAGAAGCAGCGGTAACCTCCTCTGTGCCCAGCAGCAGGTGTGCAGAGCTGGGACATACAGGCACCATTGCCGGAAATTTATCATGTTATCAGTTTGCATTAGTTCTACAATCTATTGGACCTGATTGTATTTTTGGAACCAGAGACGTTTTGTGGTTTTTTTCTACATAAAATTAAAACTATGAACTTCTTATGTGGTGAAGATATTGGACAACTCATACATCTATACTATATATTACTCCTATGATTACATCATGTTTAGAACTTAAGGGAAAACATAAGAAAATATGGGCAAAGGTAAAACGCAATAATATATAGACAGGTGGATAGATAGCTAGAAAGATTAATATGGAAGAAAGAAGTATGCAGTAGTGCACAAAAAGTACAGTGCAGGTTGCTGCTTCTATTCTCGTGTGTACCTGCCAACTGGACATTAGGAAAGGCAGGCATTACACCCAAGGCGGATTGTGTGTGCTGGTCTTTAGTTTTTTTTTATATATTGAAAGATAAATAAATAGCTAAAGATATGTGAATGAGAAAACATGGGATGGATGAATGGATAGAGAGAGATAGAGAGAAAAAAAACAGATAGCACTTCCATTTAAATTTCAGCCCAGGTGCAAATGTAACTATTGAGTTAAATATATCACATAAAATTTAGCAGCACACTGGTGGAGCCAGTTACAAGCGAACAACGATGTTACTTGATGTTCTTAGGCTGGGTTCACACTTATGTTTGGCACGCAGCGCACCGAACGCAGCCAAACGCTTGCGCATTGTGTTACTATGTTTAACATGGGAACGCATATGCCTGCGTTCAGTTGCTTTTGCGCTCGGATGCGCATAATTTGTGCACCCTCCTCCACACTCTGGATGCAGCATGTTGCATTTTTTGTGCGGGCGCTTGTTTTATCTACAAGCGCCTGCAAGCACACAAACAATGCATTGAAGTCAATGGATCCGCAGTGTCCGCCACATGACAGCGCAGGAGAACGCTGCGGATCTCATTGAAATCTCTCCCGGTGGCCGCCGGTGTCAGCGCGGGAGATTTGAAGAAACAGCTGATCTGACAGCTGTTTAAATCTCCCACGCTGACACCGAATAGGTGATGTCGGCGTGGGAGATTTGAAGCAGCGATCAGCTGTTTCTTATCTCCTGCACCGATATCACCCTATGCTGTGTCAGCGTGGGAGATTTAAACAGCTGTCAGATCAGCTGTTTCTTCAAATCTCCCGCGCTGACACCGGCGAAAGATCAGCAGCGGCTGGGAGGAGGAGATCTCTGCAGCTGATCTCCTCCTCCCGGCCGACCCCCGAGACAGCTGATTGTCTGGCGGGCTGCATACTAATGTGAACGCATGCAGAGATTCTCCGCTGCGTTTGCACTCCGTATGCGTCTGCATGCCATAAGCATTCAGACACATACGCAAATGTGAACCCAGCCTTATACATGATTTTAGAGAAAAAAATTAAAACTAAAAGTTAAAAAAAAAAAAAAACTCTGCTGGAATTTTTTTTGGTTTTTTAAAGTTGTTAGTACATGCATTGGCCGATGTATGCTTGCAGTTCTACCACGGCAAGGTGACTTTAACCTAAAGGGTCCCTGTCTACATTTTAGAACCTTTCTTGTACCCTAGGGGTCTCCGTCACAGTGGGCAATAGCAGAGACCCCTTGATATCATCAAATTTTGGGTCGTAAGGTAGCTCTTTATAAACCTCTGTGTCATACACTTGTTTTTTAATCTCCATCAAATACTTATCCTTGTCTAAAATAACTATGGCACCACCCTTGTCGGCACTCTTAATTAAAATGCTTTCATCAAGGATTCATTCATTCAATGCCACAATTTCTTCCTTTCTAAAGGCCCAGTCACACATAACGACGCACCAGCGATCCCGATAATGATAACGATGTGCAGAGATCGCTGGTGCGTCGGTTTACACTTCGCTGATAAGATGTCAAACAGGTATCTCACCAGCGATCTCTGCACATTGTTGTCATTATCGAGATCGCTGGTGCGTCGTTATGTGTGACTGGGCCTTTAGATTCGGATTTTTGCTTGATTGGTTCTCTTTAAGTAGCTGTATGTCTCTATTTACACAATCAATGAATGCCTCAATATGAGGGGAATCACTTGGAGGCATGAAAAAAAACTTGTTATCAAGACAGATTTTTTGCTTCAAATTCACATCCTTAATGGTACCTTTACACGCCGCGACGGCAGGCTGGATACATCCCGCTCCTTCACGTGCACGAGCACGCTCAAACGGCTACAAACGGTCAACGCACCCTCTTTACACGCCGCCATAAGGTGCGCTACGCCACGCTACATCTGTAGCTAGCTACATCGCCAGGTGTGTCAAGTAGCCAGCTGTAGCTTAGCGTACCACGTTTACACAGCGCTACAATAAGCTAATATGGGCGGACCTGGTACAGCAGGGACAGCACATAGGCGTGCCACAATCTTGGATTACGAGCCGTCCGTACAATTATAGGACAGCGCAATATCATCATGATTGGCCAGGCATCGCAGGAGGCTGAGTAATACAGCACGCTCGAGCGATTGTGTAGTGTGACTTGTCAGCTCCTTAAATATGCCGCCCTAGGCAGCGACTACCAATCGTCATGCAGGAGCTTCCTCCAATGATCGGTGATGGGGCGCGGTATCCCAGAGCCTGGGACACGCCTTAGCTACATTGCAGCTACAGCCCCGGGTGTCCAGAGTTCCCTTCCGTTGCCTCTTTACACGCCGATACAGCTCGCTACAATCGGCTTTGTAGCCATCAGTTTTCGAGCAGACCTAGGAAACAGATGTATCTGTTGCCGGCTGCAGCGTCACGTCTTCAGACGCCGCTACGACGGGCGATATTGGCGCTACAAGCTACATTTGTAGCCTGTAGCGGGATGTATCCAGCCTGCCGTCGCGGCGTGTAAAGGGCCCTTAAGGGTACCGTTACACGTCACAACATTGCATGCAATTTCACTGGCAACTCACTGGTTGCAGTGAAATCATGGACACATTGTTACATTTGTACACAGCCACAAAATGGAGCAATGTGTCCATGACTTCACTGCAACCAGTAAGTTGCCAGTGAAATTGCATGCAATGTTGCGACGTGTAACGGTACCCTTACTATTTTGTACAGTCACATTGCTTTTGTTTAACCAATTTTTAAGTTTTAATCTAAAAAAAAATGATTCAGGTCAACCGAAGTTGGAACCAATCAATATGGGAGTTTATATAAAAAAAACTTAACCCTTTAGGGCAGAGGTCCCCAATGTCAGTCCTCAAGGGCCGAACCAGTGCAGGTTTTCAGGATTTCCTTACTATTGCACAGGGATTAGAATCATTGCCTGCTGTGCAATACTAAGGAGATCCTGAAAACCTGCACTGGTTCGGCCCTCGAGGACTGACATTGGGGACCTCTGCTTTAGGGTATGTGCCCACAGGACGTTTTTAAAGCAGTCCTGAACGCAGCAAAACCTGAGGATCCTAGAGTCCTTGACAGGAGATTAGCTATGATCTTGTCTGCGTTTTTTGCACGTTTTTACTGCTGCGTTTTTCCTGCGTTTTTTCCATTGACTTTAGCAAAAACGCAGGAAAATAATTAACATGTCAATTATTTCCCATCCACACCAAAAAAGCAGGTATTTGACAGATCTTGACACTTGCAAAACAAATGTGTGTGCATAGCGTTTCTGTGAAATACATTGGTTTTGCTGGGAATCAAAACCGCAGGAACAAATTAGCATAAATTACCATAACACCAATGGTTTACTGCTGCAGAAACCGCAGGAAAAACTCAGCAAAAATGTCCTGTGGGCACATACCCTTACTCAGGAGATAGTACCTTATTAGACAGATTAACCACTAGTTGGGATCCCAATTCCTGGTGTTGATATGTCTCTGGGGTTGGGGGTTTTATTTTGTTCTCTATGTTGTCTCCGCCCCCCTCGCCTTTGTTTACGATATTTGGGTTTACTGGATCTAAAAGACATGTTATGCACATGATAACCACATAATCATTGTTAACAACATTATTACAATTATGACCTTTCTTTTTCCATCCATCTGATCAGTCTTTGGCTGCCTTCACACTGCATCTTGGATACGATCCGTGGCTGTCATCTTGAGCCAGACAGGATTTTGGCCCCATAGTATCCTATGGCGCCGGATGCAGCTGGATGGCAGAGATTTTTCTCATGGACACAAAACGTTGCTTGCAATGTTTTTGTGTCCGAGCTGAAAAATCTCCCCTAATTGCCTTCTCCTGGATCCTCCCGGATTCGCCTGGATCCGGGGCAATCCGGCGCTTCCTAACATGGGAGCCTATGGGGCCGGATTGCCACGGTTCGGGAGGATCCGGGAACCGGACCCCTGTGGCTGCACGCCGCTGTTATTTCGGGACTGTGGCTAGCTCCCCGCAGTCCTGAATCATCAGCAGCGGCAGCTGCGTCCGGCTGCACTCTGGGCCAGAGGGCATATTAGCCTTCCGGTTCTGTGTGCTGATCCAGTCTGGGGCTGTCAGGTTCACCCTGAATTCACGGATTGGATCCAAGACGCAGTGTGAAAGCAGCCTGTCAGTTATAAATGTTACCCAGTTCATAATCATCAGTATCCCTCCCCCATTTTTTTCCTTTTCGTCTCTTCCAATTCACTTTTCAATTTCATGACTATTGTCCACCAATTCTCTGAAGGACTTCCACTCTTCTGCAGAGAAGCCGCTCTTTAATTTGCTTTCCAACAAACGAATAATGACCCCTAATTTTGTCACCTTACACCTTCCATAGCAAAAATATCACAAAACAGAAACAACCCCCCACAAAAATAGCAATATTTCACCTAGTGCAGAGTTCCATGGTCAAAAATATAAAGAAATAGAGAAACAGAACAGCACAGGTATACTTAGCACGATGGTGCAATCAGTGCCGAAGACCACAGTGTCCAACTGTGAGATAAATCCATAAAGCAGAAATCCAGGTCGCACACAGCCTCAATGCAAAAAACAGGCTTTAATGAGCCCAAACAGTGGCACAACATTTCGGTGACACAGTCACTTTGTTCAAGTACATTGTGATACAAATAGTGAGGGTTTATAACATGTTTCAGTAATTGCTCTTAATAAGAGATCATTTAATAATTTAGGGATGGGCGAATCTACTCGCTAGGACTCGTTACTCGGCGAGTAGTAAGGGACTCGCAGGACTCGGTACTCTGCGAGTTTCCCAGCGTTTACTCGCACGAGTCCAATGCAAATCAATTGCAAATGCTGACAAAACTAGGATTGTCATTGTTTGCATTAGACTCGGCTACTGTGCCAGTGATAGCAGGGAAACTCGCAAATAACTGCTGTTACATTGCGAGCCGATTCCAGCTGTCTTCTCTGTGCAGCTCCAGGGTCCTAGAGCCCGCCTGCTCACAGAGATGATGTAGCAGTGCTGAGATTGTTCTCAGTCTACTCATTCCCTGTGCATAGACATCTATATCTATGCACAGGGGATGTAGCAGAGAGGACATCGCGTTTTGGACTACGTCGGACGGAAGAGGATTTTTTTAATTAAAGATGGAGTCCCTAATGGCTTTTTTTTTTATTTCAAATAAAAATTTTTCTCTGTGTTTTTTTAACCCTTTATTGGAGATTCTTAGTGGCTGGGTCAAACGTGGCCTGACATTAAGAATCTCGGGCTTAATACCAGCTTGTATAACAAAGCTGGTATTAACCCCTTTATTACCCAGCATGCCACCGCCACCAGGGCCGCTGGAAGAGCGGGGTTCAGCGCCAGAGGATGGCGCTTCAATGAACATGTGGCAGCCAGCACACTGAGCAGACAGGACTCTTATCTGTGCGAGTTTCCCAGCGATTATAGTTGCAAAGTAAACGAGTCCAATGCAAATAAATGACAAAACTAGGATTGCTTCAGGCTGAAGCTTCCGAGACACATCTGCGATTTGTAAATCTCACACTACTCGCTATTACTCGCTTCCCCATTCATTAACATTGGACTCGCTAGACTCGCAACGAGTAGCGAGTCCTGTGCTCGGACTCGCTAGAGTCAAGCGATTCCGAGTAATTTAGGATTCGCCCATCACTAATAATCATCATAAAAACATTGCTAAATATGCAGTACATTATCTCCATATAAATATATAAAGTGCTAGATATTTCAGTATAGTGCTTTTAGTGCAAAATTACACTGTATGTAATACATCCAAAGGTTAAAATTTCATAATTGTGTTCATTAGGGCTGAATTTCACCTGTGAATGATAAGAAAAACGTGTTTAAAAACTCACTGATTATACAGTCTGCAGCTCCTGCTTCCGCCCCCATCATCCCCACTGTGGCTTTTACGGGATGGCTATTGAGCATGCTCAGTATGCTGCGCTCCGATAGGTTCAATGTCCGCTCATGCTCACTGGTGTCTACCACTATTTCCTCAATTTTAGGAGAGGGCAGAAAGTGCCAGTAACTCCAATATAGCAGCGGAAAAGCTTTAAACTATGCAATTTTCTACTTTTTACTCAGCAGTATTGCTGGGAATAGACTATAAATGCTATAACAAATGTTAAATAGAATAATCTTTACATGCATATAACAATAGTCCTCTCATCCAGCATCTACTAAGGGCATGTCCCAAATAGGGTTATGCGGCTCCAGTACACAGACCATACCCACTGCGCTCCATATTCCATTAACCAAGTTCCCATTACATGGTGAACTCAACTATATAAAGCACTGGAGTCTACAAAGTATCAATAAGTAAAAAGACTCCTTCCATTAGACCAGGACATTTTCTATATATATACAGGGAGCAACAGGACGATCATCTGGGGGTATCTCAAATCCAAGCCACAAACAGAACCCCATAGTTATCGCTGAGATAGGCCAATAGATGTAATAACTGTATGGGCAATTTTTGAACCTTCGGAGATTTAGAAAACACCTTCTTTCTAAAATATAAATAATAAATCTCTTTAAGGCGGCCGTCACACGCACAGATATCTTTAGCGATATTGTAAGCGATCACGTGCACGCGCAACCGCTTACAATGTCGCTCATATCGCTGGTGAGATGTCACACAGACAGACTCACCAGCGATGTGGAGCCGCGATCTCGCTCGTTACTATGGTACACATCGGGTAACTAGGGCCGCGCGTCGCTTAGTTACCCGACGTGTACCATAGTTACCATCTCCCAGCATAGGCTCTGCCGCTGGGAGATGGTTCATCGTGGTGTCATACACCACGATGAAGGAGATCGTGAAATCGATCATCGCTAGATCTGAGAACCGGAGCTCAGATCAGCGATGTCACGATCAAGCGATTTAACATCGTAAATCGCTTGATTACATGCATCGATTTTAAGCCCGATATCGCTTAAGCGATCAAAAAGGAGATCGCTTAAACGATATCGGGCAAGATATCTGTGCGTGTGACGGCCGCCTTAAAGAGCCAAAATAGTTTAACAACAATGTTTCACACCATAGACCCAGAACCATTAAGTAAGCAATAAAAAGGATGAAGGTGTTTTCTAAATCGCCGAAGCTTCAGAAGTTGCCCATACAGTTATTACATCTATTGGCCTATCTCAGCGGTAACTATGGGGTACTTAACCCTATTTGGGACATGCCCTTAGTGGATGCTGGATGAGAAAACTATTGTTATATGCATGTAAAGATTATTCTATTTAACATTTGTTATAGCATTTATAGTCTATTCCCAGCAATACCGCTGATTAAAAAGTAGAAAATTGCATAGTGTAAAGCTTTTCCGCTGCTATATTGGAGTTATTATACAGTTGTGGCCAAAAGTATTGACACCCCTGCAATTCTGTCAGATAATACTCAGTTTCTTCCTGAAAATGATTGCAATCACAAATTCTTTGGTATTATTATCTTCATTTAATTTGTCTTCAATGAAAAAACACAAAAGAGAATGAAGCAAAAAGCAAAACATTGATCATTTCACACAAAACTCCAAAAATGGGTCAGACAAAAGTATTGGCACCCTCAGCCTAATACTTGGTTGCACAACCTTTAGCCAAAATTACTGCGATCAACAGCTTCCGGGAACCATCAATGAGTTTCTTACAATGCTCTGCTGGAATTTTAGACCATTCTTCTTTGGCAAACTGCTCCAGGTCCCTGATATTTGAAGGGTGCCTTCTCCAAACTGCCATTTTTAGATCTCTCCACAGGTGTTCTAAGGTGGCCAGCAATGAGTCCAGACCTGAATCCCATAGAAGTCTCCAGTGCTTTCTCTCAAACCATTTTCTAGTGCTTTTTGAAATGTGTTTTGGGTCATTGTCCTGCTGGAAGACCCATGACCTCTGAGGGAGACCCAGCTTTTTCACACTGGGCCCTACATTATGCTGCAAAATTTGTTGGTAGTCTTCAGACTTCATAATGCCATGCTCACGGTCAAGCAGTCCAGTGCCAGAGGCAGCAAAGCAACCCCAAAACATCAGGGAACCTCCGCCATGTTTGACTGTAGGGACTGTGTACTTTTCTTTGAATGCCTCTTTTTTTCTCCTGTAAACTCTATGTTGATGCCTTTGCCCAAAAAGCTCTACTTTTGTCTCATCTGACCAGAGAACATTCTTCCAAAACATTTTAGGCTTTCTCAGGTAAGTTTTGGCAAACTCCAGCCTGGCTTTTTTATGTCTTGGGGTAAGAAGTGGGGTCTTCCTGGGTCTCCTACCATACAGTCCCTATTCATTTAGACGCCGACGGATAGTACGGGTTGACACTGTTGTACCCTCGGACTGCAGGGCAGCTTGAACTTGTTTGGATGTTAGTCAAGGTTCGTTATCCACCATCCGCACAATCTTGTGTTGAAATCTCTCGTCAGTTTTTCTTTTCAGTCCACATCTAGGGAGGTTAGCCACAGTGCCATGGGCTTTAAACTTCTTGATGACACTGCACACGGTAGACACAGGAACATTCAGGTCTTTGGAGATGGACTTGTAGCCTTGAGATTGCTCATGCTTCCTCACAATTTGGTTTCTCAAGTCCTCAGACAGTTCTTTGGTCTTCTTTCTTTCCTCCATGCTCAATGTGGTACACACAAGGACACAGGACAGAGGTTGAGTCAACTTTAATCCATGTCAACTGGCTGCAAGTGTGATTTAGTTATTGCCAATACCTGTTAGGTGCCACAGGTAAGTTACAGGTGCTGTTAATTACACAAATTAGAGAAGCATCACATGATTTTTCTAACAGGGCCAATACTTTTGTCCACCCCCTTTTTTATGTTTGGTGTGGAATTATATCCAATTTGGCTTTAGGAAAATTCTTTTTGTGTTTTTTCATTGAAGACAAAGTAAATGAAGATAATAATACCAAAGAATTTGTGATTGCAATCAATTTCAGGAAGAAACTGAGTATTATCTGACAGAATTGCAGGGGTGTCAATACTTTTGGCCACAAATCTATCAATCAATCTATCTATCTATCTATCTATCTATCTATCACTATCTATCTATCTATCTATCTAATGTATATAGCCTTTATTGGCCTTCAGGCAATGTTGCAACGTTTCAGTCACATGGAGTTTCTTCCAGCAGCATGTGACTGAAACGTCGCAACATTGCCTGAAGGCCAATAAAGGCTGAATACATCTGGAAGGAGTGCTGCAGTCCCTTTATTACAATTTATTATGGACTATATACAAAAGTGACTGAACCCCACTGTGGACTGAATTCGCACCCACCTTTAAGGAAGAAGTGCTGCTCCTATTTTTCTATTCCTATCTATCTATCTATCTATCTATCTATCTATCTATCTATCTATCTATCTATCTATCTACTTTTGTTCTATTTTTTTTATATGTTTGATTGTATTAAGTGTATTAAGTTGCCGCTGCTGCATAAAGCACAAATGCCATGAGCACATTGTGTAATGAGGAGATCGGCCTTAAGGGGGCGCGATTTGCACAGTGACTGTCAGTACAGGGACAGTTTTTTGACAGCTCTACAGCATCAGGCGATACATTTATTTCAGGGCCAGTCAGGGGCTGTATGAGGTTACTCTGCAGGATGGCTGATATTACTGGGGTGAACAGCTCCTTTACCTGACAGCCAACACATACTAACACCGGCCTTTAATGCTGCATTCTCCACCTCTCTGACATTATATCTCTTCATCTAGAATAATCATTCCTCTTCTCCCTCTATCACATAACATTCCTCTTCTTCCTCTTTGATATAATCTCGCAGATTTCCCATTCTGATTTAAGATTTTCTCCACTTTTCCTTCTATAATTTTAATATGATATATATAACAATCTACCCTTTCCTCTGCTTTATAATTATCCTCCTTTTTCTTCATCATTCATAATAATTTTTCTTCTTCTCCTCCATTACATTCTCTCACCTTCTTCCTCCATAAAATAATAATCCCCCAACTCCTTCCTATATGTAATCTTTGTCCTTCTTAAGGTACCTTTACACGCTGCCACTGTGGCTAGCAACAGGTATCCACTGCACGTGCTTGCGCACGTTTTTAACGGTGGATACCGATCGCCGATGCCGCATATACACGCTGCCATTGTGTTCTCCACTGAAGGTATCTTTGTTCCCCGGAAGTGCCGACAGATCCTGCGGCTTACTTCCTGTTGAATACCTTCCCCGCTTTACATGCCGCTACCACAAAGGAATATGGGTGTACATCTTTCACGCCGCAAGTACATAGGCGTGACAGTTGTGTATTCCGCGCCCCAAACACGCTGATTGACAACACAATAGAGTCATGATTGGCCAGTCTGCGCAGGAAGGCTGGCTAATACATGACGCCATTACAATTGTGTAGTGTGAATGGTCAGCTCTTTAAATATGGCGCCTTGAGAGGGGGCAGCCAATTGTAACACAGTAGCCCCCACCAATGATCGCTGATGGGGTGTGGCATCCATGACGCTGTGGCACGCCCCTGGGAGTTCACTAGGCGACGCAACATCCATGCCTGTGCCCCGTTTAGACGCCACTACCATGGCAATTGTGCCTTTGTGTTGCCTTCGGTTTTTGAGCACGGCTCAGCAACAGGTATCTGAGTCAACTGCAGGACACCGGGAGGAATTACCCTAAATACACGCCGCCATTTCGTAGCAATTCCATGGCAACAGGCACAATTATCCCCAATGCCCGGCAGTTGCTACCTTCCAGTAGTGGCGTGTAAAGGGGCCCTTACAGAAACATTTAAAGTTCAAGATAATTGACTGGGTACCCCCGTTGAGGAGGGGTGGAGATAGAGTGAAGGTTCTCAAAAAAAAAAAGAATTGGAGTGGATCCATAGGCTGGACACATTGAGGCCAAAGGGGCTCAATGAGGATTTTAAAATAAATGCAGTGATTTAGATCTTAATCTTGAGAAAATTCTCTGAATTATTGAGTGGAGGATTGATGTTGTATAGTAACAACAAAAGTTTTTTAAAACTAATTTAGTTTTTTATATATATCATTACATGCGCAACGGGAATTTGAAAAGGAAGACTCACCCATCAGAAATTTTTTTGTATTTATGATAATTTGTAATTTTGTGTTGTCTGCATGCTCAGGGGCCATATATAGCCAAAAGGTTAGCGTGAATATGCCAAAATTCGGATATAGTTGTGTGTTATATAATTAAATGTGAATATGATCGATGAGCCATATATAGCCAAATTATCCCATTATATGATATAGAATGGAATGATCTTTATAGGTTAAATAGCATGGCTATAATGCCCAGTGATGGTCTCATATGTACACAGTAGAGCTGTTAAGTTTAAAAGCCTGGGCGCTATGAGTGACATGGAGGATTTTGGCTGTCCCCGGAATGGGGTACTCATTTTACCTCAGAGACTTAGGGCTTAATGAACTGACGCTCTTTGGGATATAATTGCATATTGATATATGGATTATGTTTCTGCCTAGTTCTTCTAGTTGTTCTTTTTTGGGGTACTATATGATATTATGATAGATATGAGGAGTGACTATAGTTAATATGAGAGAAGAGATCCTTGGTAACATAATGGCTGCCGGGATTTTTTGCACATGCGCAGTAATGTACACCAGGATGAAGCCATTAGTGAGTGAGCACAAAGATGGTCGCGGGTGCCCAGTGTGCATGCGTGCATCGAAATTACCCGGAAATTACTATTGTAACCCCGAGCAAGCGCAGAACAACCAGTAAGACGCCAATAGCGGTGTTTATGAGACCAATGAGTGGATTGGTGAGCCTCCATAAGACTGTAAAGTAATTATTGCAAACACGTGAGTCATTATGTGAATAATATAGCACTCTGTCACTTTATACACAGGCTGGCACTGTATTTTATGATATGATTGCACATAAATCTTATATGATGGAATATGAAAAGCATTTATGTAATATATAATGGATGTTTACATTGGATCTTTTACTATAATCACTATTATTGTATACTACATGGTGGCCCAATTCTAACGCATTGGGTATTCTAGAATACCTTGTAAACAGGAGTGAACTGCGTCACACTATGAGTGACAGCCTTGTAAACAGCAGAGAACTGCATCATACTATGAGCGGCAATTCAAATTACACACCAATCAGGGGCGGACTGGCCCAGGTGACGGGGGCAAGAGCCCCCCAGGCTGGCTGTAATGGGCTCTTCCAGGGCCGCCCCCATTCTAAAATGGGCCAGTCTGGGAACTGCTTTGCGGCCGTAGCCGCTCATCTCACAGCAGTCGGCCAGGCGGCGCGCAGCAGACTGGTGAGTATGTCGGCACCCCCTCACCCCCGCTCCTCACCCCGCCAATCTTCACAAGCACATCCACCCCCCGGTCCTCCCCTCACCCCGCCAAACACTGCTTGCTTCTGGCAGCACCCCCTCCCTGCTCCTCACCTCACCAAACTCTGGTAGCACAAGCTCCTCACCTAGGGCTGACAGGGAGAGAATGCCTCCCTAAGCCAGGTGCACCAGCCCACCCCTGGCGCCAATATACCAAGCCGTGCTCCGCTTTGCTGACTGGTCACCGCCAGCCGAGACGACCAATCAGCGCACTTGGTGCGTGTTTTAAAAAAACGCTTCACTGATTGGTCGCCCACGGCCGGATGAAGCCAGCGGTGTCGGTGTTCAGTGGCCGGGTGCGACTTAACAGTGGGGGCAGGATGGAGCGAGCGGGGCAGGATGGGCCCGGGGGGGGAACAGGATGAAGCCGGGGGGTCAGGATGGAGCTGGCAGGGTATGGAGCCAGGGGGGCAGTATGGAGCCAGGGGAGCAGGATGGTGGTGGGGTGGCAGGATGGTGGCGGGGGGGCAGGATGGAGCGATCAGGGCAGGATGGAGCCAAGGGGGCAGGATCGTGGTGGGGGGGGGCAGGATGGAGCGAGCGGGGCAGGATAGAGCCTGCGGGACAGGATGGTGGCGAGCAGGGCAGGATCGTGGCAATCGGGGCAGGATGGAGCCGACGAGGCAGGATGGAGCCGGTGGGGTAGGATGGTGGCGGAGGGACAGGATGGAGCCGGTGAGGCAGGATGGAGCTGGGGGGGCAAGATGGAGCGGGGGGGATCAGGATGGAGCCGGGGGGCCAGGATGGTGGCGGGGAGGGGGCAGGATGGAGCCGGCATGGCAGAATAGAGCGGGGGAGCAGGATGGAGCCGGGTGGGAGCAGAATGGAGCAGGAGGGGCAGCAGGATGGAGCCGTGGGGGGCAGGATGCAGGTGGGGGGGCAGGATGGAGCCAGTGGGGGGAAGGCAGGATGGAGCCGGCAGGGGGGGCAAGATGGTGGCGATTGAGTCAGGATAGATCTGGTGGGGCAGGAAGGGGCAGGGGGGTAAAGTGGAGCCCGTGGGGCAGGATGGAGCCGGCGGGGGTGGGGGGGCAGGATGGAGGCGGGGGGGGCAGGATGGAGGCAGGGGGGCAGGATGGAGGCGGGGGGGCAGGATGGAGGCAGGGGGGCAGGATGGAGGCGGGGGGGCAGGATGGAGCAAGCAGGGCAGGATGGAGCCGGCGGGGGACCGGCTGGATGGAGCCGGCGAGGGGGGAGGGGCAGGATGGAGCCGGCAGGGCAGGAGGAGTGAAGGGGAGCGCGGGCAGGACAGGAGGAGCAGGGGGGAAGAAGCACGGGCAGGACAGGAGAAGTGGGGGGGACCGCGGGCAGGACAGGAGGAGCGCCGGGGGAGTGTGGGCAGGACAGCGGAAATGGGGGGGAGCGCGGGCAGGGCAGAGGAGCGGGGGGAGCGCGGCAGGACAGGATGAGCGGGGGGGAGCGCGGGTAGGACAGGAGGAGCGGGGAGGGGGCACGGACAGGACAGGAGGAATTGGGGGGAGCGCGGACAGGACTGGAGGAGCGGGGGGGCTTAGAGGAGAGTTGTGCGGTGCGTGAATTTTGAATTTGCGTGCCGCACGGCTCTTTTGCATGTGCTGCGCTTATTGGCCGCCGCGTGTGCCAGAGACCAATGAGCGCTGGCGTGCGATTTCGGCGTCAGACAGACAATATTAGGAGATTCTATAGTAGATGAATTGGATAATTGATTGTATTCTATGGAGCACTATAAAAAGTCCACTGATGTAACACTATGCACACCACTTGAGAAAGGTCAGAGGACTGAAAGGTTCTGGTAAAGAATGGACCAATAAAAAAAAACATTTTTTGAGATTTGGAGTGCTGTCTCACTATTTTTGGATAGATAGTGTGGCGCCCGACCTGGTCAGGCGTCACAATTGGGGTACTGCACCCATAAATAAGTGTGTGGTTACCCCTGTCACCGTGGAATGCAAATGTCTTTGGGAGGTTCCCATCCTAGCACTCCAATACACACCCACTTAGGCAGATGGAAGGAGCCCATACCCTAGGGGGGGAGTTAGGGGAGGAGGGAGGACAGACAGTGAGATTGAGTCCGCACTGAGGAAAGACGGAGAATGAGGATCCTCCGAGTGAGAAAAGGAAAATCCCAGTGAGGGAGCCTGGAGAGAGAGAACAGGCAGCCCAGACGGAAGGAGGGGACCCCCCGAGCATCCATACTCAGGGAGGGAACCCTGGTCCATCTTACCGGAGCACCGGTTCTGAAGACGGGGAGGGAGTTCAGCCCCTCACCGAGAACACCGGAGGTCGCGGTCTGTTTACCGACCACGGCACCCTGTCTGTAGACTAGACACACCAGGATCACCCTCCGGGGTCGAGTCCCAGTGCAGGAGGGAGAGAGAAAGAGTAGAAGCTGGGATCCTCAGAGCACATCAACGGACCTGGTACTAAGCGGGCTACCTCAGGACAGGCAATGACAGAGCAGGACACAGGGTAAATCCAAGAAGGCATTCCACGGTAGACTTCCAGAGGCTTTGCAGCCCACTGTGACTACCCGGCCAGCTACTTTATCCTATGACTGTTTTCTGCTGTGAACTGTATCATCATCTGCATCGTTCCAGTAAAGTACCCGGGTAGAGTGATCAAGTCTCTGTGTATTTGTTTTTTCACTACACCGTGCTCTGCTCATCACTCTCACCAGCATCTCTATCACTCTATCATCACCGGTGCATCCCTGCCCTGGAGAGTTAGCTCCACCTGCAGGGAGCTGTACCATCAAGGCCGCTATACCATCACCCTCCGGAGGACTGAAGCGGTGCTGGTGCTCAATCACCAGAAGCTGTGGGGGCGTCACGTGAACTATATTATAAGTATTATTTCCCCTGTACATATATTCCCCTTTTAAAGTTCGGTTTCCAGGGCCACGGGTTCGGGCAGGCCACCAGTAACATCCCCAACCACAGCAGAAAGGGCCCGGATACCTGAGTCCCCACTGCCCTGGGCGACTCGATAGATAGACTAGCTGTAGGGCCAGGCATTGCCTGTGCATAGTGACTGTTTTTAGTTTTAACAAAATAGAATGATTATTTTGCACATAATCATCACAAAGTAAATAGACAGAAAATGTATTATTATAAATCAAAAGCTCTACCTCCTCCCCTCTATAGAATGTTGTCTAGTTCTGCCTCTAGCTCCTCCCTCTTCATAGAATGTTGTCTGGTTTTGCTTCTAGCTCCTCCCTCTCCATAGAATGTTGTGTGGTTCTGCTTCTAGCTCCTCCCTCTACATAGCATGATGTCTGGTTCTGCCTCTAGCTCCTCCCTCTCCATAGAATGTTGTCTGGTTCTGCTTCTAGCTCCTCCCTCTTCATAGAATGTTGTCTGGTTTTGCTTCTAGCTCCTCTCTCTCCATAGAATGTTGTGTGGTTCTGCTTCTAGCTCCTCCCTCTACATAGCATGATGTCCGGTTCTGCCTCTAGCTCCTCCCTCTCCATAGAATGTTGTCTGGTTCTGCTTCTAGCTCCTCCCTATACATAGAATGTTGTCTGGTTCTGCCTCCAGCTCCTCCCTCTCCATAGCATGATGGCTGGTTCTGCTTCTAGCTCCTCCTTCTACATAGAATGTTGTCTGGTTCTACCTCTAGCTCCTTCTCCTCCATACAATGTTGTCTGGTTCTGAATCTATCTCCTCCTCCTCCATAGACATACAGTACATACACACAGACAAATATATATATATAATATATATCCTACCCCGATGATAAAAACAGACACATGAACCATATATTGACGGTAAAGTCAGACACGCGGATCATACACTGATGGTAAGATCAGACACATGGACCATACACTGATTCTGAAATCAGACACACAGACCATACACTGATGGGAAAATCAGACACATGGACCATACAAAGATGGCGCACTGATTCAAAAAAACTGATGACATCGGTACCAATTGTTTATGTACATGGATGAGTGAATGAGGCCTAAGTGATCAGAAGGAAAGGCAGCCAGGTTGAGGGTGAGCCACATCTTTTAAAGCAGGATGGCTGCCTCTGAGTCCACACTCAGCGTCATCTGTGTATTTCCACACACTTCTATTAGAATAGATGACATCAACACTACGTGCCATTCACAGGTGATAGCTGAAAATTTCCTAGCGTACTACAGTAGTAGCATTTTGAATAAGCTTTTACTGAATCTACTGCATGCCAATTTATGCTGCAATTTTTTTCTGCAGATTTCACCTTTTTAACATCAAGGGGAAATTTGTGGTAAATTTTACTAAACAAAATCTGCACATCCTGGGTCCCTTCCTGATATATATGCCCCCCATCCTGGTATACTGTATATGCATCACATTATGGGTCCCTTATTTGTAAATATGACCCCCTTCCTGGTATATATATATATATATATATATATATATATATCTTCCATCCTGGATCCCTCCATCGCAAATATGACCCTCATCCTGGTATATATCCCCATCCTTGGCCTCTACCTGGTATATATGTCCCCCATCCTGGTATATATAGTATGAATGGACAAATGTACAGAGACATTTGTGATAAATAAAATCTGCTGCCATCTGCCAGGATGATGAAAATGAAATGAGAGTTGACATTTCAGCAAGACAATGATCCCAAACATAAAACCCATGAAACTCTTCTGGTTTCAAAGAAAGAAAATAAAGTTGCTAGAATGGCCAAGCTGATCACCTGACTTGAATCCAATAGAAAATGCATGGAATTCAGTATTTGAAGAATGTTTGTGTTGAAGAATGGGCTAAAATCACACCTGAGCAATGCAGGGACTAGTTTTTCTATACAGGAGGCATCTTGAAGCTTCATCACCAACCAAGCCTTTTGTATGAAGCATTAAATACATTTCAGAAATAATTTTCACTACTTTTTCCCTGTGTCATTTCTCATTATTTTACATAACTTAATTTATGGACATCTATGGTTTGATTTCTTTGTATGTGAGGATTGGATGGATTGTTACTGACATCTGGTGAGAATTTCATGTCAACAGCACCTATAGAAATATATTAACTTAGAAAATTGTTGACATGTTGAATACTTATTTCACCACATGTTCCCCATCCTGATATATATGCCTCCTATCCTGGTATAAATGGGCCCATCCTGGACCCCTTCTTCCCCTGTTTGGCTGGCGGCGAGCATTGTGATGCAGGGACTCAATGCATCTCTGTGCAGCAATCCATTTCAGTCGGATGTGAGTCCTTGAACATTGTGCACTAAGGCTAGGGTCAGATTATCGTTTTCAGCTGTGCCCCGTGGTGTCGCGCTAAAAACTTAGACATTACCACTGCCAATACTTACCTATGGAGATCCCGTTGTTAATGCTGCTCCCACGCAGACACCTTAGTGAAATCTTGCGTTATTTCCTAACGCAATCAAAGACGCGCTCTGCAGCATCTTTGATCACGTTAGGAAATGACACGAGATTTCATTCTGAGGCGGCTTGATATCGTGTTTGGGGCAGGATCTCCAAGTATTGGCAGTGGTAACGCGATGCTACCATGGCATTAGCACCGTGTAATTGCTGATGGGGCACGTCTAAAAACGGTAATGTGACCCTAGCCTTACAGTAAACTCTGCTCGATTTCCAGCTCTACTGATGTGAGCCGACAACACAGAGCGCACTGTCACTATGCAAATCACACAATGACAGTGCGCAGCGACACAGCAAGGACTAGCCCAGCTTCTGGAATGAGCATTTGACATGCCCACTACAGGGCCGGGGAAGACTCGGGAACCAAGCGGTTACTCGTTGTTCTCTTCATCTTTCGGTTCTTTTCACGGGGACAGACGGGGGCCAAGACCTGGTCCCGTTACCCTGGAGGTGTCATTTTAATAAACAGGGGAAGATGACAGGGAACGTCAAAGTGGGATAGGGGTATTCATGACGCCACCTGGGGTATGCAGCCAGGGCGTGCTGCCGTTGCTTCAGAGCCTCTGGGAATGGTGACCAGCAGCTTAGATGGTTTCGCTTCCCGTAGTCGGAGGGCGGTCCCCAGGGCAGTGGGATGGAGGAGTCAGTTCGTACCTTGGCAGATTTACTGGGTCGTCAGTACCCCGAAGTCTCATGCGGCCTCTGTGGCCAGTCGTCACCGTTAATAAAAGTCTCACACACCACAGCTGGAGTTCTGTTACTTTTACTCAGTTGTTTTGGCATGGCCACTGGGTACGTCCCTTGCCAACCTCTGGTTCAGCGTTTTCACCAGAACTGGTTTAGTGCAGTCTTGCCACAGTTGTTGCCCTTTCATTTCTCTCTAGGTGTTCTTGTCTCTGGTGGTCTTTCTCTTTCTCCCACCACTATAAGGGGTAGTTCTCTTCTGGGGCGAGCGTGACACCACTCTGCCCCACAGGCTCTCAGCGCCTCCGCAGCACAGAGCTCAAGTACCAGCGGCTACGGGTGCTGTTGTGTCTCCTCCCGAGCGCTGCTCCTTAGTTCAGCCACCTTCCCCAAGTTGTGTCGGGTGTTCAGCCACACCTCCCGTTAGAAGCCTGGGGCTCCGGTTCAATAGCTCGGGCATACAGCTTCCTCACCGTGTTCAAGGCCAGGTCCCTGTCCACCAGCCATTCCAGTTCATCAGATTCGGGCATACAGAGATCGATGTCTTCCGCACCCCAAGGACTCTCGTCTTCTCCCACCTGTCGGTCTTTCCCTCCCATGGGCAAGCATGGTGGCTCTCCAGTCCCCCGGGAGTCGACACCAAACCGCCTCTACACTCCCGACTTCCACTCTACTCCGTTCTCTCCTTTCCTCTCTTCTCCTTTCCTTCTTTTTCACTTCCCTGTCCCCCTTTTTGACCTGGGTCCTTCCTCAAGCACCACCCACTGTTCCAGGGGCCTATGGGTTGTGTGTCTTTTTGGGCTCAACTGCACCATCCCGGCAACTGGAGAGCAGAGGCACTACTCCCCTTAACCGCAGGAGTGCAGTACCATTGGTGGTGGCCTACCCGGTGGGGCGCCATACATTACTGATGACGTTTTTAGGGATGGGGCAGAAACTGCAGTATTGACTGCTGTCTCTGCCCCCTGATGACACTTTGAGTATCCCAGCATGCACTGGGGTTCTCAAATGAAGCGACATCAGACAGAAAATAGAGTCAAAAAAAGTGATAGTGAGGTGAGGGAAGGAGAAGAAAATTTTAATGCAGCCGTAATAGAAATTTGTCTAAATTGGAGCAATAAATACATAGGGATATAGATGAAAATTCCTTCAGTCTTCAGTTCCTTCAGTCTTCAAACCACCTCTTTAACACATTCCATTTTTATTAGGATTGAGTGATCTGTGCCAAATTGTGGAGACTTGTTCTATATTGACTCTACTGTCGGATCAAAGTAAAAAATGCCATTCTGTGGGACTGTGAACAAAATCAAACGGCATTCAGATGCCATTCAAGTGCTGTCTGTTTTTCATTATAAAACTGATTATTAACTGACAAAATTCTGATCAAAATGATTAATGAAGCTAGAACCGTTTTTCTCATAAGTGAAAAATGGACATCTGAATGAGCCCTAATTTACAGGGAGAAAGAAAGGAGATCAGTGGCTTGTAGTTATGATGATGGTGTTTATTGAATCTAATGGATAAGATTCAGGGAACCTACTGTGCTCACAGCCATAAAAGTGTCAATGCAACCTGTTAAAATTCTCAAGTTTTGACAGCATTTTTGGACACATTTACACAATGTGATCCCCAGTATCACCAGACTCACACCTTATTTCCATACCTACTCTTATCTCCTTCATCACCTGCAGTCTGACTCACTGTCTGGCTCCAAAGATTAATTAAATTAAAATCATTAACCACTTGCAGATGGAGACAATTCTGACCTTAATGACGGTTGGTTTCACATTGCAATTTTGGAGGATCCGTGGCTGTCCGCTGGAAAACGGACAGCCACGGATTCGATTTGGCCCCCATGTTATCCTATGGGGATCGGATCCGATTTGGCCTAATTGCCATCCGATTTTGTGTGATCCGATTTGTGTCCGATTTTTTGCTGTACCCAAAGTCGGATAGTGCTCCAATTTTAGGCACAGAAAGAAATCGGACACAAATCGGATCTGACAAAATCAGATGGCAATTAGGCCAAATCCGATCCTCGGCCTTTAACATAGGGGCCAATGGAGCACGGGTCCGAGAAAACACAGGATCGTTTCTCGGACCCGATTTTTAAAACTGCTACTAACCATCTAATTTCACTTCCGCAATGTATATATATACATTGCAGAAGCAAAATTAAGTATAAGCAAGTGTTAAAAATAAAAAATCTTTATGCTCACCTTTCCAGCGATCCCCCGATGGCTGCAGCAAGCTCCAGTGGGACTACAGGACCTGCCGTTACGTCACAACCCGATCAGCCGATCGGGTCACATGACCAATTATCGCGGTAACTGTGGTCATGTGACCCGATGACGCTGCTGGGTTGTGACATCACGGCAGGTCCTACAGGCATCAGGAGATGCTGGATGCGTCCGTGGATCACCGGACAGGTGAGCATAGAGATTTTTTTATTTTTAACCATTTCTTTTACTGCATTTCACTTCCGCAATGTATATATAAACATAATGATTGAGCCCGGCCTGTACCACGTGATCATCCCCACTTTTGCATTGCGTTTTTTGCGTTGGAGTCCATGGGTGTGTTAACGGATGCGCTTTTTACGCCTTTCCACATGTCAAAAAGGGATCGAGTTAGCAGATTCATGACGCCAGTGTGACACTGGCCTTAGGGTATCTTCTGAATTACGTTTTTTAGGAATATACATGGAAACCCCAATAAAAATGCTCAGCATCAAGTAAAGGATAAATATGAACTGAACCTTGGTTACAATTGCTGTAAGTCAGAATGAACAAATAAGAGCAGTTCAAGAATTGTTTTTATTTATTTTTTTTATGCTGTTAACCATCCAGTGATGAGACAGCATTGGGTCAATGTGATTAAAACAATACCATATTTTATATCTTTTTTTATATTATGGTACTTTTACACACTAATGTTAAGTGCCTAATGTGCATAATTGTGTTGCCTGTTTTTTTCTAGCATCAAAAACGCAGAGTCAGAGTCAGTAAAAAATTGATTAGGACTCATCCGATTAAGACACTCAAGTGCATGAGTCCTTAAACTGCAATCTAATACAAAATAATGTCTTAGGGCAGAGACATTCTTTGTGAGATGCATGCAAGATACTCACATGAGTCTCGCATGACTCACCTAGAACAGCCGCTGGCTCTCTGAAGAGGAGCGTTTCAGCTGCTTGTGTTTCTATGGAGCTGACACACTATGCGAGATGCATGAGAAATACTTGCACAAGTCTCCCATGACTCACCCAGGATGGCTGTCTCTACCCTTAGTTACAATATTAATGATATAGGGAAGGAGCACCATTTAACTTTTGGAGCACAAAATTTGCTAGAATAGATAGCGGACGCCATGTCCTGTTTCCAGAGCCCTAGATGTGCCTAAACAGTGGAAATCCCCCACAAGTGACACCATTTTGAAAACTACATCCCTCAAGGAATTTATTTAGACATCTCTGAACATCTCTGACATCTCTTTGAGCACCTTGAACCCATAGGTGCTTTACAGAACTTTATAATGTTGAGTCATGAAAATGGAAAAATACAATTTTCCCACAAACATGTTGCTTTTGCACCCAAATTTTTCATTTTCACAAGGCTAACATGAAAAAATGGACCACACAATTTGTTGTGTAATTTCTCTTCAGTATGATAATACCCCATATGTGGTCGAAAACTACTTTTGAGGCACAGTGTAAAACTAGGAAAGGAAGGAGTGCCATATTGGAGTGCAGATTTTGCTGAAATGGTTTGGAGTGCCATGTCAGAGCCTTGGTAGAGCCTTTGAGGGGCCAGAAAAGTGGAAACCCACATAAGTGGCTTCCCTTTACACAATACACCCGTAAATCAATTAATCTAAGCGTACAGTTATCATATTGACACCACATACATGTCACAGAATTTAATACCATTGGGCAGTGAAGGAAAAATAATTATTTTATTTACCACAAAAATGTAGTTTCAGTCCCAGATTTTACACTTTCACATGGAGAATTGAGTAAAAATGGCACCAAAATCAGTCACACAATTTTTTTTATGTTTTGCAGCTTTTACACAATAAAAACAATTTTACAGAAAAAAGAATTGTTTTTGCATTGCTGTATTCTAAAAGATACAAAGTCTGAGCTGGGTTAGGAATTGTTTTTTTGAGGGACTAAATAATGTTTTCAGTGGTACCATTTTCATTTACGTTCAAATGTTTTTTTGTACTTTATTCACATTTTTTTTCAACAACATGGTGAAAAGACATTGATTTTTGTCACCTTTTTTTACACTGTTCAATGAAGGGTCTAAATAGTGTATCAGAATTATATAATGGATTGTCCACATGACATGGCGATACCAGATATGTGTAATGTTTTTGCTTATTTTTGATTTCAGATAACATATATGTATTTATATTTATAATATTTTTTTTTTTGTCTATTTTGTGCACTCTATCCAGTGGTGGATGCCGCGGTTATGTCACAGCGCTAACCCTACTATACAGTAAGTAGTAGCTCTATACAACAATTGCATACTGATGAAGGTCTGAATTGTAAGATCCAAGCCGTTAACTTGCAATCTTGTTATCACAACATGAAATAAAAATAGGCATCACTAAAAAATGAACTTTGAGTGCCATGTTATTCTCTATATGGTTTAACGGTTTGGTCCCTACTTGAGCACCACTTACCCAGAAGTGCCGTAATATCTCTATTACCATTAATAGGATTTAGAATGCTACAAGGGCTCATACATCTGACCAATGTGCGGAGGAGGGTGGGGGCAGGTCCAAATTTCACACCGGGGCCCATTGGCATCAGACTATTTATGTCACTGAAAACATTAATTAATTCACATAACCCAAGGATGCTGATTCCAGTTGTGAATCTTGTGGGAGTTAGGATGTTTCCCTCTCCCATGTCCTCAAGAAAAGGTTTGCATGGGATGAAGCACATGATGCCCCCATGGCAGTATCTTGAACTTGTCGATACATTCCGACAAGATGTGGTAAGTAAAGACAAATTCCATCAGAATGAGTAATAACTCAGCCAAGTGTTTCTTGACCTTAAATATCATGCAGTGGCGGTATAGAGAGATTTAATGTCCACAGTCACCATGATCATGTTTTCCTCAGATTGATCTGGTCTAGACGTCTGTGAGCTGACATGGTGTCCTAGATGTAGGATAGTAATTCACTTACCAGTGGTTTTAAATCTTGATCAGTAACTATTAGGTTATGTGTAGTAATGAGAAATGACACAGTAAAAGTATTAAACACAACCAGAAAGACATCCAAAAAGCCATGGAAAGTCATGACACCAGCTGAAATCTATCATGATGAAACATTTCTTGATGGGTAAAACCAGTGAGCTGTCTCAAGACCATCTTAACCTTACTGTTGCAAAACATACTGATGGCATTGGTTATGGAAGAATTTCTAAACATGATTTTTAGGAGCAAAGCAGTAACAGTGCAGCAACATGACAAGAATCTGCATAACTAATCATATGCTAAATAGTTGCAAGTCACATTTATGTATGAGATAGCCAAGATGATTGCCAGAAAATTGAAGGTAGTCTCACACTCAAAGCTGTAATGGATGGTGAGATATGGAGCCTGAAAGTGAAAAGTTCTAAACATTGTTACCCGTCTGCTCATCAGTGTAGCCATCTGCTCAGCAGTCTTGGGCATCTGTTGGATGTCCCTCACTGCCATGGCCCTGATGATATCTCCTATTGCCAAGAAAAAAATAAATGGGTGTGGCTTGGGGTGTGGTCAGGCACATGGTCAAAGTGGTACAGACATAACGTACAAACATTGGTTGTTACACACACACTGCATGTTACATGAAGCCAATGAATATGAGTCTGCACACATTGGAAGCAGCAGTGTGAACTGCGACCAATCCCCACCAAAAACATGAAAAAACAAATTTGTTTTTTCACTGCATGTTACATGTTACACACTGCCTGTCACACACACTGCATGTTACATGTTACACACTGCCTGTCACACACACTGCATGTTACACGTTACACACTGCCTGACACACACACTGCCTGTCACAAACACTGCATGTTACATGTTACACACTGTCTGTCACACACACTGCATGTTACATGTTACACACTGCCTGTCACACACACTGCATGTTACACGTTACACACTGCCTGACACACACACTGCCTGTCACAAACACTGCATGTTACATGTTACACACTGCCTGTCACACACACTGCATGTTACAAGTTACACACTGCCTGTCACACACACTGCCTGTCACAAACACTGCATGTTACATGTTACACACTGCCTGTCACACACACTGCATGTTACATGTTACACACTGCCTATCACACACACTGCATATTACATGTTACACACTGCATGTCACACACACTGCATGTTACACGTTACATACTGCCTGTCACACACACTGCATGTTACATGTTACACACTGCCTGTCACACACACTGCATGTTGCATGTTACACACTGCCTGTTACACACACTGAATGTTACATGTTACACACTGCCTGTCACACACACTGCATGTTACATGTTACACACTGCCTATCACACGCACTGTATGTTACAAACACACTGAATGTCACACATACACTGTATGTTACACTCACCCACAAATCTAAAGTGTAGATAAAGTGTTGTTCCTCTCATATTTTTTCAGGGTGTCATCAAAAGTCCCTCTACACCTTACACCTTGGGAATTGCACTGATAATGCAGATATGGGCACAAAGAGGGAAATTACTGCTGTGTGGGGGCACAAAGTACTTTAAGAGGGATATGCCATAGATGTGTGTATTACATTGTGCAGAGAAGAGCTTTGGCTGGAAGAACAGTGCCGTAACTATAAACTTCAGGGCCCCGGGGCAAAACTTCATAGTGGGGCCCCTCAATATTTCATTTACTAGAGGTTGTGTGGAACGTGGTGAAGCCTGCTACGCATTGTTGTATACAACACACAGGCTTCACCGCGTTCCGCAAGACCTTTAATAGATTTTGTTTATGGCTTTGTTCACACTCAATTTGCGTTTTTTTTAGCAGGGAAAAAACCACCAGCGTTTTTCTAGAAGTGCCAAAAAGTGTCCCTTGTGTGTCTGAAAGGATTTGACACTTTTTTGGAGTTAGTCATTTTTTGGCGCAAAATGCAGGCAAAAACGCATGCGCTAACGCAGGGTGCCTAAATGTGCCATTTAAAAATGCATGCGTTTCCCATAGGGCCCCATGTTATAGAAACGCATGCGTTTTTGAAAACAACCCCTGCGTTTTTTTCCAGCACCCAAACAACGCTGCATGCAGCGTTTTTTGGACTGGGGGAAAAAAACGCAAGTGGAGCTGAAAAACGCATGTACACTTAAATGCACCCTGCGTTAACGCACCTGCGTTTTTCAAAAACTGCAGAAAAACGCAGAGAGTGCCAAACGCGCAGGTGAGTGTGAACAACGCCTATGATGCAAGTTTTAGAAGTTAAACATTCAGTGAATATGTTTGGAAAATTAATAAAGTGAATAATTCCAAATATTGCACAATTTTCAAATAACTGTACATGTTTATATGTATACATTATGCTGCTATCAGATGGGATGGCAAACTCCTGGTGACAGTGTCCCTTTAAGGCTGTGTGGGGGCCATAATACTGTATGAAGGGCTGTGTGGGGTTCACAATGGGAATCATACCGTAGAAGAGGGGTAGTCTTATACGGCGAGTGTATTCTAAACTCTATATGTTAACTGGAAACGTTGGGGGTCGCCCAGTTGTCTTATACGCCGGAAAATACGGTAATACTAAATACTATCTACCTACACAAGCAATACAACTACTATATGTGACACAGACTGCATTGACGATCCAATACTGGCCACTGACCGATGAGCAATGGCCAATGAGCAGTTCAGCAGTTGGGTTAAACAAGACCTCAGTGTCGGTGCACGTCACGTCACGGCCGCTGCCTGAACTATTGGCTGAGTCACCACCTGGCGCGACACCACACGGTCAGCTAACAGTCTACTGTCTGCCATAGAGCTCCTGTTACTAAGCGAAATAGTGTTTCCCTGTTTAAAGTATAAACAAACAAAAAACATTTACGCTTGCACTTTCATTCATCTTTTCATTATTTTTATTAACTTTAAACTCAAATAATATAGGAGCTGGGTATTTTATGAGAAATTAAAGTATTAAAATACAATTTTACCATCATTTTGGGGCCCCTTGGGTGGTTGGGGCCCTGGGGCAGTGCCCCGGTTGTAGTTATGGCCCTGTGGAAGAAGCCATAGCGGTCTGTGCATAGAACAGTTGCTAATAATTTTTCTGAGCTCATAGAATATCATTGTTCTCGGCAGCACTTGTCTTATTCGCATAGTGTAATGTGCTGCTGAGAATGATGACAAGCTTAAAAATCATAATTCCTGATGAATGAGCATTTTGCATGCTAAGTGGGTGATTGCAGGCTTATTCCCTAATTATTTCCTTTTTACAGCAGATCAAAATAGTTAATGCAAAACTCATAGGCTTTTCATGTGGAAATTGTTAGGCTCATAATAAGATTTAATTTCCATTCATTGGTTTAATAAGGAGCTCAAGTGATAATGTTAGACTAAGGCCGGGTTCACACCATGGCACAATCCGATCCGGGGCTGTCCTATGTGAATCGGACAGCCCCGGACCAGATTTGCAAACAGAACCGGAGGGCTAATATGCCCTTCGGTCCTGTTTGTAGCCGGATTCAGCCAAGCACAGCTGTCCCCTGCTGAAATGGTGCTGAACCGCTTCACAGGGAACAGCTCCCTGGTTCTGAAGTTCAGCGTAGCTCACGCTGAACTTCAGCTGCCGGTGTCCGGTACCATAGACTTCCATGTTAGGGAGCGCCGGATTGCCCCAGATCAAATATGGGCAGATTTTTCGCAAGCAGCATTTTTGTGTCCGGGAGAAAAATCTGAATATACCCGATCCTCCCGGACAGATGGAAACCGGATGGCAGATAGCTGCCATCCGGCTCCATCCGGCCCCATAGGGTTGCACTACAGGAAAATTGGGTCCGAGACTCAGGTTCACCCCGGACAGCCCCGGATCGGATTTAACCGTGGTGTGAACCCGGCCTTAATTTACATTAGCCTGATAGACATTGTATGGAGAGGCAACAAAGTTTCTGATGGAGAACTTGGGACCACTGTTTTAATAAATAGTGGGGTCCCAGGTTTGGGGATAAGAAACATCATAGATACAGATGCACAGTAAATGTCTTTTTTAGAAGGAAAGTACCTTAAATTGTAGTAAATGTTCTCCTCCTAAGGGCCGCTTTACACACACCAACTTCTGTGTCCAACTTCTGAACAGATCTCTGGTTGCAGTGAAATCATGGACACATTGTTACATTTGTACACAGCCACAACATGGAACAATGTGTCCATGATTTTACTGCAACCAGAGATCTGTTCAGAAGTTGGACACAGAAGTTGATGTGTGTAAAGCGGCCCTGACTTCTTAACAACTGCTGATATGAGTTTTAACGGCAGTCATTATGTGACCTTGTTCATCAACGCCGCTTTCTCCTGGTGATGAGGAAAAATTCGATAGTGCTCCACTATGAGTGAAAATGCCACGGGTGTATATGAGAGCTGACAGTTGTGATAGTGGCTTCTAAATTGTTAAAAAGGAGAGAGGACTTCCTCTTTAACCTATCGGCTACCTGTGATTGTGATTGAGCTGGCCAATAATTACTATCGTAACAGGTCATCTTTTGACTTCAGGGTACAGTGGCCTTTTCATCCCTGCCACTAGCAGGGTCTAAGAGGCTGGGACAGTGAATAACTGACAGCCACATAAATAAAGGGAAATTCTGCACCATGCAGTGAAATGGGGTCGATTATACAGATATACAGCAATGGATCACAAAGTTCGGTTGAGCATGTGAATGGCAACAGGTGGTCCTCGCAGGAGTAATCGGAATATTTATAAAAAGAAAGCGTCACTCACCATGCTTTGCCTCAAAACAGAGTCCTTTATTTCAACTCCATTAAAAATACTGCCGTTGCAGAAAGGCATGTCAGGGAGATATTCTGGACAACAGCTGTGTTTCATGTGATTCCCACACTTCAACAGGTCCTATCAACCTGTTAATGTGTGGAATCGCACAAAACAGCTGTTGTCCATAAAATCTCGCTGACATGCCTTTCTGCAACTGCTGTATTTTTAATACAGTTGAAATAAAGGACTCTGTTTTGAGGCAAAGCATGGTGAGTACCTTTTTCTTTTTATGAACACATGAATAACTGGCAGGTATCATGTGTTGTAGTACATGAGAACTGCAGTGCAAGAGACCAGTGATCAAAATGAAAAATATTGATATCCGCACAGGGATTAAATAAAAAAAAATAAATAAATAAGATGTGTCAATGAAATCCAGCTTCACATACTCACAAACGTCTTTATTGGATAAAATATTCAGTGAACAGCATTGCCAAGACTTCAGTTGGCAGCCTTGCATATTTGGTCAGTGCATATTTCACTAAATATTTTATCCAAAGAAGTTTGGGCATCTGTGAAGCCGGATTTCTTCTATATATTTTGTGAACGTCGGGGGAAGAACGGTCCCGTGCTCCAGATTGCTGTTCAGACGGAAAAAATCATGGAGAGCTGTCTTTCTCCCACTTACCTAAATAAAATGTGCAAAAAGCTGAAAAAACACATACACATAATGAAGCCCAAAAAAAGTCACAAAAATCTTTTTTGCCACTAAAAACAAAGTTTTTGTGTAAACACAAAAATAACAAAAAAAAGCACATAACTGGTATCGTTACATACAGGATGGGCCAAAGTATGAAACTTATAAAGTGATGATGCTATTTATTCTCCAAACACAGTAAAAAATAAATAAAAAACATGAAAAAATAGGCTTTTTATCATCATGACACACAAAAAAAATTAATTGTTATAGGCAACCGAAAAAATCATGTAAAGAAAAAATGGTATCAATGAAAACGTGAAATCTTGAGCAATTTTTACAGACTGTCCTGGAATTTCTGGACAGTTGGCAACCCTGTCACTAAGTGGTTAAGTAAGGAAACTCACAGGGGTCATTTTATGATAAATCCTTAGCATTCTTGAGGTCAGTTCTATGTCTATTCATTTCCATCTCTACTTTTGATAAGTAAACTAGACAGCCTTCAGAGTAGGCTTGATATTTGGAAGTCAATCCATTTACCCCAATGTTTTGTAATCTATAGAAAGCAAACCAAGTATATTGACACCTCCAAGGGTAAACAATAAAAGAGGTGTAAATGGAGGCGAAACTGTAGCAGTCAAAAAGCAGTTGGGATCCTCTTAAGAAAGAATTGGTGATAAAGTAATGGAACTGGTATGATAATTGTTACTTATCACTGTCTACTCCCTGTTTTGTTTTCACACTTATACTAAGCCCAATACACATCTGAATAAAGTCAGTCCAAATTTCCAGTATCAGTGTGGTCTGTTAACCATCTAATTCAACTCACCCACTTCCCCAGCAAATGATAGTAAAGGCCCTGTTACACGTAGTGACACACCAGCGATCCCGACAACGATCCGACCTGCCCGGGATCGCTGGTGCATCGCTACGTGGTCGCTGGTGAGATGTCATACAGGCAGACTTACCAGCGATGACCCAGCGATGCGCCGACAACTCGACGGTCCTTGGATCTGTCAGGTTCTCAGCCGCAGAATGGGGATCGCTGGTCGTTGGCCGTGTCACACACAGCGATCCAGCATGCCTAGCGGGAGATCGCCGATCAAAAAATGGTCCAGGCCATTCATTAACGATCAGCGATCTCCCAGCGGGGGGCCGATTGCTGCTAAGTGTTACACACTGCGATGTCGCTGGCGAGGTCGCTGCTACGTCACAAAACCTGTGACGTTATGGCGATCTCGTTAGCGATATCGCTATGTGTAACGGAGCCTTAAGAAAAATAAATGCCATACCCTCCAGGGATCTTATACAACCTCTTGAAGAGCTTATTATGTAACAAATGTAAATATATATAATAATCTAAGAAAAAAATTCAAAGTTAAATAAATCCACCCCTAGGGTGCATTTGCACGAGAGAATAGTGGTGCTTAGTTTTGGAGACAAAAATGTGCACCTTCAGACATAATACGCACCAAAAAAGATGTCAGGCACATGATGCGATTTTTTTTATTTGGTGCGAGAAGGTCCAGATTTTGTCCTATGTGTCATTTCATGTTAGTGACACCTAAAAAACTGGGCTTGTACCCTACATCAATGAGTGTAAATGTGTTAAAAATTCATATGGAGTATGTGTATAATATGTGGGGACCTGGTGAGGGCATGATTGTGTGAAAATTACTGCTTTATTATAAACACTGATGAAGTCCCTTCGTCTTTTGCAGCCAGAGCGGGGACTTCTCTGCCTCTACTACACAATTTGAGTAGGAGCGCAAGCTAGGCCTATTGTGAAAGTCCTCTACACAGCATAGAGCGCACAAATTGCATAGAAGTATGTTATATACACACGCTCAATAAATTTTAATCACATTTACACACAATAACATAGGGCATAAGCCCTGTTCCTGAGGTGGGGTTGGGGAATTTGTTTATGTAGTGCAGGAAAACCTGCAGCAAAAATTGACATGCTGCAGATGTTCCCTTACTAAAATACACAGCATATCTGCTATGGAAAAATACAGTCATGGCCAAACGTTTTGAGAATGTTACAAGTATTAATTTTAACAAAGTCTACTGCTTCAGTTTTACTAATGGCAATTTGGATATACTCCAGAATGTCATAAAGAGTGATCAGCTTAACAGCAATTACTTGCAAAGTCAATATTTGCCTAGAAAATGAACTTTAACCCCCAAAACACATTTCAACACATGCATCTGCCTTAAAAGGAGCAGCTAACATCGTTTTAGTGATTGTTCCATTAACACAGGTGTGGGTGTTGATGAGGACAGGGCAGGCGATCAATCAGTCATGATTAAGTAAGAATGACACCACTGGACACTTTAAAAGGAGGCTGGTGCTTGGTATCATTGTTTCTCTTCAGTTAACCATGGTTATCTCTAAAGAAACACGTGCAGCCATCATTGCACTGCACAAAAATGGCCTAACAGGGAAGAGTATCACAGCTACAAAGATTGCACCTCAGTCAACAATCTATCGCATCATCAAGAACTTCAAGGAGAGAGCTTCCATTGTTGTCAAAAAGGCTCCAGGGCGCCCAAGAAAGACCAGCAAGCACCAGGACCGTATCTTAAAACTGTTTCAGCTGTGGGATTGGACTACCAGCAGTGCCGAGCTTGCTCAGGAATGGCAGCAGGCTGGTGTGAGTGCTTCTGCACGCACTGTGAGGTGGAGACTCTTTGAGCAAGGCCTGGTTTCAAGGAGTGCAGCAAAGAAGCCACTTCTCTCCAGAAAAAACATCAGGGACCGACTGATATTCTGCAAAAGGTACAGGGAGTGGACTGCTGAGGACTGGGGTAAAGTCATTTTTTTCTGATGAATCCCCTTTTCGATTGTTTGGGACATCTGGAAAACAGCTTATTCGGAGAAGAAGAGGTGAGCGCTACCACCAGTCTTGTCTCATGCCAACTGTAAAGCATCCTGAAACCATTCATGTGTGGGGTTGCTTCTCAGCCAAGGGAATCGGCTCACTCACAGTCTTGCCTAAAAACACAGCCATGAATAAAGAATGGTGCCAGAATGTCCTCCAAGAGCAACTTCTCCCAACCGTCCAAGAGCAGTTTGGCACCCAACAATGCCTTTTCCAGCATGATGGAGCACCTTGCCTTAAAGCAAAGGTGATAACTAAATGGCTCAGGGAACAAAACATAGAGATTTTGGGTCCATGGCCTGGAAACTCCCTAGATCTTAATCCCATTGAGAACTTGTGGTCAATCATCAAGAGATGGGTGGACAAACAAAAACCACCAAATTTTGCCAAAATGCAGGCATTGATTATGCAAGAATGGACTGCTATCAGTCAGGATTTGTCCAGAAGTTGATTGAGAGCATGCCAGGGAGAATTGCAGAGGTCCTGAAGAAGAAGGGTCAACACTGCAAATATTGACTTGCTGCATTAACTCATTCTAACTGTCAATATAACCTTTTGGTGCTCATAATATGATTGCAATTATATTTCTGTATGTGATATAAACATCAGACAAACACAAATAAAAACCAGAGGGCAGCAGATCATGTGAAAATATAATTTTGGTGTCATTCTCAAAACTTTTGGCCATGACTGTACACACCATGCGGACAGAAACTAGCAAATCCCATAGGCTGGGAAAACACGCTGGTGCAGATTTGGTGCAGATCTGCTGTGTATACACACCAAATATGCAGCAAAGTATGCATTATGCAAACCGGCTCTTAGGCTAGGGTCACATTAATGGTAAAGGTGGGTTGCGTTAAAAACTTAGAATTTGGCAGCATAAACGTGGTGTTAACGAAATGTTAGCACCGCGTTAGCGCTGCCATTGTTACCATGTGGTGACGTGGCCCATAGCGTGGCTCCAACGCGGCCATCTGAATTAAATCTCAAGCTTTTTCCTAATGTGAGAAAAGAACGCGATCACCCCACCTCTAGATAAATTCAGTGAGATGTGTAGTTTCCAAAATGTGGTCTCTTGTAGGAAATTTCCTGTTTAAGCACATAATGGGCTCTGCAAACACATAAAGGCATTTGCTATCTATTTCAGACAGTTTTGTGCTCCAAAAGTAGAATGGTGCTCCTTCACTTCCGAGTCATGCCGTGCAGCAACCATACAGTAAGGCTGGCTTCAGACTTGCAGATGCATCTGCAGCGTTTTGCAGATGCATCTGCAAGAATCTGCATGCAGACCGCGGCCCCTATGTTTATAATGGAGCGCACGGCGGTCTGCAGATGCTTGCAGACCGCCGTGCGCTCTCACTGCCCGCCATTAGTGATCTGTGCGCACGCGGATGCCTGCGCACAAATCACACACTCCCGCCCGCACCATGGACGCGAGATGTTGCGTCCCTGGTGCGGGCGGGAGTGTGTGATTTGTGCGCAGGCATCCGCGTGCGCACAGATCACTAATGGCGGGCAATGAGAGCGCACGGCGCTCCATTATAAACATTTGGGCCGCGGTCTGCATGCAGATGCTTGCAGATGCATCTGCAAAACGCTGCAGATGCATCTGCAAGTCTGAATGCAGCCTAAGGCCCCTTTCACATCTATGTGCCCAGCGTTTGCCTTCCCTGCGCTAGCGCAATTGCAAGCGTAGGTGTATTCACAGGGAAGCGCAGGCAAGCGCATTAGTGCATAAATGCAGAGCTTCATTCCGCGTTCACCGCCATTACCTTCTGAGACGAGTGCACGGGAGCGGAACCCAGAAGGTCAGGTCTGCAGAGGGGCTGAGTCGGAGCACATACGTCGGAAATGCATAATGTGATGTTTCCAGCGCATCCAAAATGACGCATGAGCTCTGACTCAGCCCCTCTGCAGACCTGCGCTGCTGGGTTTCGCTCCCATGCGCTCATCATAGAAGATAATGGCGGCGAACGCGAGAGCAAGAGCAAGGGCTCTGCATCTATGCGCCATTGCACTTGCCTGCGCTTCCCTGTGAATCCACCTGCCCTTGCAATTGCGCTAGTGCAGGGCAGGCAAAGACTGGCCGCAGAGATGTGAAACTGACCTAATTTTTCACCACTTATAGGCTATTGGTGCATTCAGAAGAAATTGCACAACAAATCGTTTGAACCTTTTTCTCCTGTTATGCCTGTGAAAATGCAAAATATGGGGTTAAAGCTATATTTTTGTGGAAAAAAAAGTAAAATTAACATTTTTATCTTCAACATTGCTTTAATTCTTGCAAAGCACTTAAAGGGTTAATACAAGTCTTGAATGTCGGTTTGAGCACTTTGAGGAGTGCAGTTTTTAACATGGTGTCACTTTTGGGTGTTTTCAGTCATGTAGGCCCCTCAAAGTCACTTTAAGGCTCCATTCATACTGTGCGTTTTTGGTCTGTTTTTGCTCATCAGCTTTTGTAGCCAAAACCAGGAGTGGGTGATAAATACAGAAGTGGTGACATGTTTCTATTAGGTCCCTTTCACATCTAATGCAGGGCTGTGTTTTGCTTCATTTGCGTTTCTATGTATTTTTACAGCTAAAAACGCATCAAAACGCATGTGTTTTTGCCCCCATTGATTTTAAAGGAAAACGCATTAAAAACGCATGTGTGTATGCAAAACACATGCGTTTTTGCAAACACAGCCCAAAACTTGGCCTGCACTGTATGGCCTGTTCCACACCTCTGCACCTGACCACATCACCTGCGCCAGCCTGGGCGCGATGGCGCAGGTGCAGAGGTGATTGGGGGCACTGTGGGGCCGCATTTACAGTTACTGTAAACGCATACTAGTACCCCCTTAGCGCTTAGCTGCTCTCGGTGCCCCCATTATCTCCTATGGCCAAGCACAGCTGAGCGTGCGCTCTGCCAGTGAGAAGCGCAAGTGAAACTGGCAGAGCGCATGGCGCATGCGACTGGTCTTGACGCACCCGGAAACGCCCTATTGAGGTGTTTCCAGGATTGTCAGAGCCGGTGCATGCGCCGTGCGCTCTGCCAGTTTCACTTGTGCTTCTCCCTGGCAGAGCGCGCGCTCAGCTGTGCTCGGCCATAGGAGATAATGGGGGCACCGAGCGCAGCTGAGCGCTAATGAGGGCTTGTATGCGCTCCATGTGCTAGGCTGCCCCAGGCCCCTAATGCCCCTGCACTTGCATTTGCACTGGCGCAGAGCAGGCAGGGCAGCCTAGCGCATGGAGCGCATAGATGTGAAACAGGCCTATGTCTCTTGTGCTCCCGACGCGTAAAGAAAGTTCACAGACACAGCGGGTTGCAGTCTTCAGATCTTGTACTCACTGTTACTTGTGCAGCAGCCCGCTGAGTGCTGGGTTCTCAGAGGCAGGGATCCAGCTACTCCCGGGTAGTAGGCTGACACATAACTGGTTCCCCTTCTCTTTCCTTCCTCGGTTGTCTCACCCTACGCTTGCTTCGCCCTCCAGCCTTGCGCCTCACCACACAGAGCTCTGAGCCAGCAGCTTGGGTTTTTCTTAGGGCCACATTGTAGTATCTCATTTAATCCTCTTTATGCCACCTTTTAAGCATATGTGTGTGGTTGTCGACTGTGTCACTCACGCGCACCCAGGGCTATGGGGTACTCGGCTCTCGGGCTCTTCAATCAGGGAAGTCACGGATGGCCATCTCGAAGCCGTGGCCCTGGGGTCAACTGAAAAGTTTTTGAGGGGTTTCTATTTACAAGGGATTATTTACAAGTTGTTGTCTTCGTGACGCCACCTGCTGAGTCTGGTGATGCTCACCAGCGCAGCCACAGTCCTCCGGTGGTCGGTGGTATTGCGGCTTGGATGGAATAGTCCCCGCAGGCAGGGCTGGACCACCGGGGCAGCAATTCTGTAACAAAACAGGTTGTATAGAAAGGATGCAGCAGAGTCAAAACTTCACTTCACCGGGTAACTTTGCTGAACTGTAAAGCTGAATGAGAGTGTTCAAGTAGTTTGTCAGATGGTAAACTGGCGAATGCTCTAAGGCTGCAATTAGGATTTCTGGCTTGAGATAGAACCCTCCTTTATGTTCCTTTCCTTTGCTTCTTTTCTGTTCCCAGTGTTTAGAAGCCTGATCTCCTATAGATAATCTGCCTCCTGATAATTCTGCTTTTCTTCCCCTCCCTTGTACCTGTCGGGTCAACCTTCTGTCTGGACTGCAGCGCCCTGTCAGTCCTGGCTTCCCTCTCGTGGGATCTATGGGAGTCAGGGCTGTATTTGCAATATCCCTGTTGTACGGATTTTCTGTGAGACTTAGAGAACTCACAGGTGCGGGCTCCGGTACCCAGTTTGCTTCCTATGGGGCAAACTCTATCCGTTACTCGCTCCTCACTCAAGTTAACTCTGCGCTTCTGAGTTTCCTTGCTTTCTTTCTCTGTTTCTTTTTGGGATCTTTTCCTCTCTTGGGTCTCTCAGCCGAGATGGCCCTCTTGGTTTCCTCAGGCTGGCTGCCTGGTTCTTTCCACCTCCTCTCACTCCGACTCCCTCACAGTCTGAGCTCCAACTCCAACTGCAACTCCAACTCCGACTGCTCACTAGTTCCCCCTGGAGGCCACTATCTATCCTCCCGGGGTCCCTACCACCTACTGTCCTAGTGTGTGGGTGCTGCACTAGGGTTCCATCTAGTGACCATTGTCCCAATTGCAGTGGAGTACTACACCACTTTTCTGGTTGCAGTACCCCTTTTGTGGCACCTACGTAGTGGGGCGCCACATCACCATGGAAGTACCACAGCCTCCGGGTTGCTAGCTGAGCCTGGTCTGTCTTCTCGACTATAATATAAGAAAAACTCTGGCACACCTGGTGTGCCAGAGTTTGCTCTTATATTATCATTGATTTTACCTCTGAGCAACCTGTTGCCTTAAAGGGTGGGCCAAGCCTTACATTGATGTCTTCTCCTCTAGTATTGATGTCCTGGTGCTCCTGTATCCCTCCTCCTGCTCCCAGCATGCACATTCTAGTGTGGAGCTGACAGCTGAAAGTCACAGCAGATTTCTCTCTACCTCTCCAGAAACCAGATTGATCCTATTCTCATGTTGTAAGCTGGATGTTGTTAATTCTGAATAAATGAACATTCTCTGTTGCTCGCTGTGGATATCACGCTGATTAACGTGCTGCTAACTGGTTATGGGCCCAGGAGTCACAGAAGTCCCAAACCTCCAGAGCACAAAGATAGAAAGACAACAGCAGACTGAGAAGAAGTAAAGATGGCCACTACCAGCAGCTCAGCAAAATTTACAGTGCCAAGCCTGAATAACCAGAACTACCAATCCTGGAAATTCAAGGTGAAGATGCTGCTGATAAGAGAAGGTACGTGGAAATATACTCAGGAGCCCAAGCCTTACCCAATACTACAGGACTGGCTAGAAATGGATCAGAAAGCACAGAGCACCATATCACTCAGCATAGAGGATGATCAGATCGTGCATGTGTGTAAGTGTGAATCTGCAAAGGAAATGTGGGAGCAGCTGCAGAAAGTACATAAGAGGATAAATCTAAGTAACAAACTCTATATAATGAAAAAGCTATATCAGTCTAAGCTACACAGTGACCAGGACATGCAGGACTACATTAGAAGCACTCTAGAGACTGTAGAGCGCCTGCGGGGCATTGGGGAAGATATGAAGGACTTCCATGTAGCAGCACTACTACTTAGTGGTCTCCCAGAAAGCTATGACACGCTTGTAACTGCACTAGATGCACATCGAGATGATGAGCTTACATTGGAGTACGTCAGAGGAAAGCTTGTAGATGAATATAAGAGAAAGGCAGAAAGTATGAGCAGCAAAATATGCAACAAGGAAACTGCTTTAGAAACACAGGACGTGCCCACCAGCAGAAACCACCCTAAAGAAACACGTGAATGTTTTGTATGCAAGAAGCCAGGTCATTTAAAAGCTGAATGCAGAGTCTGGAAAGCTAAAATGAATCAGCTAAAGAAGCAAAACAGTAAACAAAGAGTTAAGAGCGCTGTATTTGAAAATAATGATCCTGGAAATACTGAGGCTGCATTCACATTAGTCAATGCATTTAAATCAAAGCATGCGTGGTGTATAGATTCTGGTGCAACCAGTCACATGACCAATGACAGAGACTTCTTTACTAAGCTTAACCAAAGCAAGTCAGAGAAAGTGATAATGGCGAATGGTCAGTGTATGAACTCAGAAGGCATAGGAGATGGTTATATTGATTGTAACATCTCTGCAACGCAAAGCAGAAGGATTCCTGTAAAGGATGTGCTATATGTGCCTAGTCTTGAAAGTAATCTATTATCCGTGAAAAAGCTTACAAAACAAGGGAATGAGTTACGTTTAAGCACGATAGCTGTATCATCTCTAAGGAGGGTCACACACTAGCAAAAGGAAAAATCAAAGATGAACTGTATCAGTTGAAATGCAAAGAGTGTGTATACACAGCTAAGCAAGAAATGCACAAGAACTGTATTCATGTATGGCACAGACGGCTTGCACATAGAGACCCAGAAGCAATAAGAAAGTTATTTCAAGAACACTTAGCTGATGATATTACAATTGATCCATGTAACCAGACAATGAGGTGTACCAGCTGTATCAAAGGGAAAATGTCCAGAAAGGCCTTTCCTAAGAAAAGTACTACAAGAACAGAACAATCACTAGATTTAACACACACAGATATCTGTGGTCCAATGCGTATTCAGACCCCTGGAAAGAAGAGATATTTTCTTACATTTATTGATGACAATTCAAGATACACAGTTGTCTATCTACTTCACAGCAAAAATGAAGTTCCAGAGAAACTTGAAATATATCTAGCTGAAGTATATAACAAGTTTGGGAGAATGCCGAAAATTCTACGTGCATATAATGGGACTGAATATACAAGTAATGAGACACATAGCATTTTAAAGAGAAATGGAATCATATTTCAGACTACTGTACCATAAAACCCTGAGCAAAATGGTGTAGCAGAAAGAAGGAATCGAACACTCTGTGAAAGCGGAAGGAGTATGTTATTTGATGCAAATCTGCCTACAGAATATTGGGACGAAGCTATTATGACAGCTTGCTATCTTCAGAACAGACTACCAGGAAAAGCGACAGAGAAAACTCCATTTGAGCAATGGAATAGTGCAAAGCCAAAACTACAGCACATAAGGATTTTCGGAAGCAAAGCATTTGCACACATTCCCAAAGAAAAACGAAACAAGTGGGAATCTCACGCTAAGGAAGGCATTCTGGTAGGTTACAGTGAAACCCATAAAGGTTATAGAATTCTACACCCAGAGACAAACAAGGTCACAATAAGCAAAGATGTAGTGATTGATGAAAATTTTGTATCACCCAAGTTTTGTGATATTATGCCAGCAGTCCAGATGAAGTAACAACAACAATCTCAGTCACAATCACAAGACAACGAAAGGGAGAATGTAGAAGTCTGGCTAGATTCTTCAACCACTGAAGGAACAACAAAAAGCCTAAGTGAACCTGAAATCAGACGATCGTCAAGATCAAACAAAGGAATACCAGCTAAACGTTTATCCTACATTGTCAAGACACTACCTGAGTCAGAGCCACAGTCATGGGATGAAATGCAAAAACTGCCTGCTCATGAAAGAACAAAGTGGATCAATGCTGGTAATGAAGAAATGAACTCGCTTCATCAACTTCAAACTTGGAAACTCACTGAGTTGCCACAGGGTAAAAAGGCAATCAAGTGCAAGTGGGTATTTAAAACCAAATATGACTCTGAAGGTAAAGTCCACAGATTTAAAGCAAGGTTGGTCGCAAAAGGATATTCTCAAAAATATGGCGAGGACTATTATGCTACTTTTTCCCCAGTCGCCAAGCAGACAACATTCAGAGCCTTGATGGTCGTAGCTGCTGTACAAAAGATGTTTGTCAGACATTTGGATATCAAGACTGCATTTTTAAATGGTGACATTGAGGAGGACTTCTTATACATGACTCAACCTGAAAGTTATATAAAGGAAGGTGAACAGAATCTTGTTTGCAAACTACAAAAATCTCTTTATGGTCTTAAGCAATCGGCAAGAGCATGGAACACCAAAATGAACAAAGTCTTGTTGGAAGAAGGATTTAAAAGAGGTCAAGCGGATCCATGCTTATATACGAGATATACAGATGGAAAGTGGATGTATATTCTCTTATATGTGGACGATGTAATTGTAGTTCATCAAGAAGAAGCCGAAATTGGGAAAATTACTAAGATGTTGAACCAGCATTTTGAAACAAAAGACCTTGGAAATGTAACATATTATCTAGGAATCCATATCCAGAGAGAGGAAGATGGAAGTTTCCTTCTAATCAAAGTGCAAAAATTAATTCAATTTTTAATCAGTTTGGAATGACAGAAGCCAAAGGTGTATCAACGCCAATGGAATCATCCTACCTGAAACTGGAAAAGATGACCTGTTGCCTAACAATGAGAAATATCGACAGGCAGTTGGGGCACTTCTATACATATCGACTATAACTCGACCAGATATTACAACAGCAGTTGGAATATTGTGCAGATATATGGAGAAACCGCGCCAAAAGGACTGGAATGCCGTTAAAAGAGTTCTCCGATATTTAAAAGAGACACAAGGGGTAAATTTAAAATTATCTGCAGCAGGAAATCTAAAACTCACCGGCTATGCTGACGCAGATTGGGCTGGTGATTTGCATGATCGTAAATCCACAAGCGGATACGTATTTAAACTTGGAGAAAGTTCAATCTCCTGGTCTAGTAGAAAACAAGTATCTGTTGCTTTGTCATCCACAGAAGCTGAGTATGTGTCCGCAGCCTATGCAAGTCAGGAGATCATTTGGCTAAGACAACTGATGGATGATCTTGGTAAACCGTTAACTCAGCCAACGGTGATATATGAGGACAATCAAGGATGCATTAAACTTGCATGCAGTGAGAAGATCAGTGCTAGAACTAAGCACATCGACGTCAGATATCATTATCTACGTGATTTGATAGATCATGGCATAATTCAGTTTGTTTATTGTGAGACTGATAAGATGGTAGCTGACATTTTGACCAAGCCATTGCCACGACCTTGGTAGGATTGAGAACCACTATGGGACTAACAGAATAAGTAGTTGTTGAGTGGGGGTGTTGGCCTAATGCAGATTGATCTGTATGTATTGCAACAACTATTGTTTGTTTAATAAGATGTGATTTTATGTCTGCATGCATATTGTTCAGATGTCAACAAAGTTAAAAAAAAAAAAAAAAAAAAAAAAAAGGTCCTCAGTCAGAGACAGGATGTCCCTTCTCCTTTCTCCTGCTCCCAGCATGCACATTCTTGTGTGGAGCTGAAAGCTGAAAGTCACAGCAGATTTCTCTCTCCCTCTCCAGAAACCAGATTGATCCTATTCTCATGTTGTAAGCTGGATGTTGTTAATTCTGAATAAATGAATATTCTCTGTTGCTCGCTGTGGACATCACGCTGATTAACGCGCTGCTAACACTGGCCCCTCTACTTCCCTGCGATCGGCAATGGATGCGAGCCCCACGGATGGATCTCTCACTTCCTCTGCCTCTGAGACCCTCTCCTTCTCCTGGAGCCACCTAGTTCTCCTTCTCTGCTCTTTAGTCAGGCCTCAGGATGAGCTCCCACTTGCTCCAGTCCTCTGGACACTTCTCTCAAGTTCTTTCCTCTCTCTGACTAGTTTCTTTCCTCTAGCTTCCCTCCAACTCGACTCTTGCTGTTGAACTGTCCTGCTTCTACATCTTTTCCACTTTATTTATACCCCCTGTCATGTGTCCCACATCATCTACTGTATGTGTGTGCTTCCTAACTTCACTCCTCCCTAGTGCTTCCTCTAACTACTTCATCTCTACCCATCCCCACTACCCTGGTTTCTCCTTCCAGACAGGTTCAAGGAATGTGCTCTCCCATAGGAGCAATCTCGCCCTAACCCAGACCGAGACCTAGTGTAGTGTGTGTCCTGGATGTCCTGGCACCGGTCTGTGCCCCTCTTACCCGAGAGTGGGATACTACACCCTAACAGGGGTGCAGTACCTCTGTGGCGACTGGGTCTGCAGGTGCGCCATACGGTCACATGAGGACTAGTCATGCCACCACAAAAAGGGGAGACAAACTGAATTCTTGTCCTGGGTGCCAGAAAACCTAGATTCGTCTCTGGCACTTCTGCAAAGAGGGCAGCAAAGGGATCAACATGTCTGTGATAATTTCTGGCTAATAAATCTATTTAAGTGTATTCCAATTGTTAATTACATAGTTTTAGTCATGTCTTTCACTAGGACTATGAGCCTTTCATAATAAATGATTGAATTCTACAGGAACCATGGCTTCCTTTTCACAGGAGAGGATGTTCCCCTGAGACTTGCTCATTGTGCCAGTGTGCCTGAACACTGTACATACTGTACATCTATGTATCAGTCCTATCAGTGAGATTGAACTGATAACACCATGCATAGGATTAGCTTCCTGTGCAGGTGTGCCATTTATTTGTTCCCAAGAGTCACATTGGATTACTCCATATGGAGCTAAATTGAATGAAAGAAGCAGATGCATGTTTAGCTCTACGATTTAGATTACTGTTGTCTGAACATTACTTTAGCCAATAGCTATGTCTCCAGACGTCTCCAAACAAATGCACATTTGACTTGACCAAGTCTTGATGTGCTTTTAATGGGGAGAGGGGTATAAGCAGCAACTCCTCTCCTATAGAAACAAAGTACTCTCCATGTTTAAATCTTCCATGTCTGGTTTTCTTCCTATTTTTTCTTGGAATACCCTCATGCTTCTTAAGGCCGGGTTACACATAGCGATGTTCCAGTGACCCGACAAAAGATCGTGATCGCTGGAACATCGCTATGTGATCACTGGTGAGATGCCAGGCAGGCAGATCTCACCAGCAATCACCCAGCGATGCGCTGACACCCGACGGTCGCTGGGATTGGTCAGGGTCTCGGGAGCACACTGAGTGTCGCTGATCGTTGCCCCTGTCCCACATGCCGATGCATGCGTGATAGTGGCAGACCAACGATTGAAAAATGGTTCCGGCCATTCCACAACGATCAGCGAGCTGATCACTGGTCGCTGCGGCATATCACACGCAGCGACGTTGCTGCCAAGGTCGCTGCAACATCACAAAAGCTGTGATGTTCCAGTAACATCGATAGCGATGTCGCTGCGTGTAACCCGGCCTTTAGATAGTTTGCAAATTTTTCCAAATTGACCTTTTCGTCCCACTTTCTCCTAATTCAGGGAACCTGCTTATTTGCAAAAACTGGACGCACAACACTTGCATCAACATTGCGTTCAGGCTAATGCATTTTGAATTAGAGTTGTGGACATGGGTGACATTTGCTTTTTCATCGCGATCGGCAAATCCGGCACTTCCCGCACCGGAAAAATACCGCTGCTAACTGCGGTTTTAAGACCAGCCTGAAGTACCGGATTTGCCGCTAATTCAAAATGCATTAACCCAAACGCAATGTTGCTGCAAGTGTTGAGCATCCGGGTTTTTACAAAAAAGGTGAAATTCCTCCAGATTTGCAAAAATGCAAATGTGAAAGTTACCCTTATAAGAGCAGGTTTCCAGATGGTGACTTTTGTGAGGTGCAGGTAGGGATGCACTTATACTGGCCTTGGGGCCGGAGAAAAAATTAAGTATGGTTGTCTGCTTGAGATGGTTGAAGCTGAATGCACTTGGCATGCTTCATATGAGAATATCCAATGGGGTAAAATGGGAACTCATCAATGACTTCATAGGGGAAGCATTTGCTGCCATTGCATCGGTAATAGAGGCTCCATGTGTCACTATTTCAAAGTGAATTCAATTATTTATTCAAATAATTATTAAAACAGACAAGTCAGCAGTGATGACAAGTTGCCTTTAAAAATAATCATAATTTGTGGTGACCAAAAAGTGGTCATTAGGCTCCAAGGGCATCTTTCCTTATCTCACATCTGTCCCTTCCTGTGCTCAGATGTACTTTTTCCTTGTTAATAACATAAAAAGTTAAAAGGTATGACACATAATCTCTTCAGAAACATCTGCCATCTCCTATCTCAGTAATGGGAAAGTCTTCACTGAATACAGATTTTTGTCAGAATTGAGTTTTGATAATGACTGATCACTTCTGGCAGAGAAAGAACCAAATTTGTCTGATAAGATATATTACAAAGTTGCTTATTTTCATGTGTTCTATTCATTTATGAGAGAGCAATTAAAACGATGGTTACACTTTATCAACTGCAGTTTTTCCTCATTTCCTATTCACCAGGCTAGCCCAAATGGTGACTGCTTGTACTTGGTAGTTCCATATATGGCAGATTACTGCAGGAGACAGTTCATTTATGTACAGTGCAGGAGATTTTATTGTGTGTTTGCTGAGGGTTGTTTGATTTTTCAAATGGTCCTTGTCTACTTTTAAATGTTCTCTTACATGGATCTCTAAAGGCCCCGTCACACAAGGCGACGTGACTGGAGATGGCGGCAACTGGTGGGTGCGCGCACGTTTTTGGTGCCCCGCCAGTGTCGCTGTCCCCCATTTACATGGGGTTATATCTCCAGCCCCGCGCCGGCAATCTGACAGGCGGCATCACCACTGGGGTGTCTGAAAACCCCAGTGGCGATGCAGGACAATGGGAGCCTATGGCTCCCATCGCCTTACATGGGGCGATGTGTGCACATCTCCCCAGATCAGTCGCCTGGTTTCAGAGCACTGCTTTACATGAGGCGACGTAGGGGTGATGTTGCCGCCGATAGGCCATGCCCCTACTTCGCCTATGTAATTGGTGGCGATTTCGCCCCGTGTGACCGGGCCTTAATATCAGCATGATATAAACACCTGGAGAGATAGCCATAAAGAAGCAAAAGTCTTCATAGACTCTTTATACAATAAGATATAGATGATTTAATTTTTATACAAGCTTTATTATTACTTTTTATTCATAGCCATTAGACTGTGCAGCCCCATGTAATGACAGTATAGTATAATAAACACATCCACCCATCTATTAGCCAATCACACATAGTCATGAGTCCGGTGTATACATAGTGTTGTACTACCTCACCTCCCCTGCCCCTTACATAGTGATTGACAGGCTATTATCTATGCAATTATCCAACCATCAGGCACTAGTAAGGGGTTAGGAGAGGTGGGGGGAGCGCTCCCTTCCTGAATACAACAGACTCATAAACTCTCTGCTGCCCTTGTGATTGCTTTTATTAGCCAAATGTAACATTACATATTTGTAGTGATGAACAAGCAGTAAAATGCTCGGGTACTCGATGCTTGGGTCAAGCATATCGAGATGCTTGGGTTCTCGACCCGAGCACCGAGCCCAATGTTAACCCGAGCATTTTTCGGTGGCACCCCCGGCAGCCTGGGTAAGCCCTAAAAAAGTGCTCAAATGACATGGGAACAGCATGGGGAAGACCCCTATAATCATTTCTGACTCCCAGGTCACTGCTGTGAACAATGTTGTCTGTGTATTACACCACTTTTACGGACTCACAATAAACATCCAAAAACAAAACCAAAATGGATTTTCCCGGGGAAAATGTTAAGGGCTCATACTCACTTGTGAGACAGTGTTGGTGTATTATATTTTTTTTATTACATTAAAACTTAAACAAAAAAAAATTGGGAGGCACTCCGATGCCCCTTTTAAGAGACGTGGAGGAGGGCCTCATTAAATATTGTATGTTCCCATTATTAGGAAGTAGGTCTTCTATAGTGTTGCCCTATGCAGGCTGACAAAACTTGGGAGGCACTCCAGTGCCCTTTTTAAGAGACGTGAAGGAGGGCCTCATAAAAACAACATTCCATTACAAAGGAGTGGGTCTCCTATACTTGTAATGCCCATGCACTAAGTATGGACTGAAACATTTATCCCTGGGCGATATACATGAATATACTGTATAACTTTTTTTGGGTTACGGGCATCATAAACACCATTTAAAAATATTATGTGGGTGTTGCATCATGTGCCACAGCCACCCTGGTGATATGATTGGGGAGGATGAGGAGAAGGAGGACTAGTGCTAATAGCCGAAATCAGTAAGCATATAGCCGTGTGGGGGTGAAGAGGAGCTTGGGAATATACCTCTCCAAAAAAGACACTGGTTTTGAGTTTATAATACGCTGCTATCATTTGGTGGTGTTGAAAAGTCTGGCCCAATCCAGCCCCTGTTCATTTTAATAAGAGTCAGAGCATCAGCATTTTTAGTTAACAGGCAGGTGCGCATATCAGTAATAATTCCCCATGCGGCCCCAAAAACCAGCTCTGACAAAACGCTAGCGGCAGGGCAGGCCAGGACTTCCAAGGTGTAGAGAGCCAGGTCATGACACGTGTCCAGCTTGGATACCCAATAATTATAAGGCACAGAGAAATGACAAGGTCGGCAAGGTACTCCTTCAGCATCTTCCCAAACTTTGCAGTCCTTGTGAGAGTACCCCGCGCCTCAGGGCATGTGCCATGGGAGAGGCTGAGAAAACTCTCCCAGAACTTTGAAAGTGTTCCCCTGTCTCTGCTGGATTGGAGTTGTGTCTCTCTTGCCTGTACTCCTTGGTTGTCCACCGAACTGAGACCTCTGCTTCCAGCAGTATCAGAAGGGAAATTTTTTAATAATTCCACCACAAGGGCCTTCTGGTACTGCCCCATTTTTGTAGACCTCTCCGCCTCGGGAATAAGAGATAAAAAGTTCTCCTTGTAGCGTCGGTCTAAAAGTGTCACCAACCAGTAATGAGTGTCACCCAAGATTTTGATAACGCGAGGGTCACGGGACACGCAGCGTAACATAAAGTCAGCCATGCGCGCCAGACTTGTAACAGGTCACCAAGAGGACGACTGACCATGCTCTCCTCCTCCTCCCTGTCCTTTGGCCATCCACACTGAACAGATGGTATGACAGTTGTGCAGGTAGTACAGTCTATAGCGCATGAAACTAGTTCCTGTTCTTCTTCCACCTCTTCATTGCTCGCCAATCCACATTGGGATGAGATGAGGCTGGGCTGTGTGTGATTACCCTGTATTGTTCCTTGCTCCATCTCATTGTGCTCTGCCTGCAATGCATCCTCTTTGATTTTGATCAGAGAGTGCTTCAGAAGACAGAGAAGCAGGATGGTGATGCTAATGATGGCGTCATTGCCGCTCACCATCTTGGTGGAGTCCTCAAAGTTTTGGAGGACGGTACATATGTCGGACATCCATGTCCACTCCTGAGATCTTATATGTGCAGTCTGAACCAAATACTGATGACCTTGTTGATGCTGGTAGTCAACAACTGCCCTCTTCTGCTCACAAATCCTGACCAACATCTGCAGTGTCGAAATTCAACACTTGGGGACATCACACACCAGTCTGTAATCCGGGAGCTGTAAACGCTGCTGAAACCCGGCAAGGGCGGCCGAAGCAGTAGGTGACCTTCTAAAATGGGCACACAGGTGGTGTACCTTGACGAGCAGATCCGATAGCTCCAGGTATGATTTAATAAACCGCTGAACCACGAGGTTGAGCACATGGGCCAGGCATGGGTCATGTGTGAGCTCGCCTAGCCTCAGAGCCGCCACCAGGTTCCAGCCATTGTCACACACGACAATGCCTGGATGTAGGTTCATCGGTGTGAGGCACAGATCTGCCTGCTCTTTCAGAGCTGTCCACAACTCTTCAGCATTTTGTGTTGTCACCTATGTATAAGCTTCAGCACAGCCTGTTGCCGCTTGGCCGAGTCAGTGCAGCAGTGCTTCCAGCTTCTGACTGATGTGGAGGGTGAAGAGGAGAAGGAGGCGGCTGAGGAGGATGATGTGCAGGAGCTGTAGACTGTGGGGGCAACCCTGATTGAGTTAGGGCCCGCACTCCTTGGCGTCGGGATGAAGAGTTCCATCCCAAGGTCCGACTGGGTCCCGGCTTCCACTATATTAACTCAGTGTCCCGTCAGCGAGATGTACCGTCCCTGCCCACAAGCACTTGTCCACATGTCCGTGTTAGGTGGAGTTTGTGAGAAACTGCGTTGTTAAGGGCACGGCTAATGTTTTGGGACATGTGCTTGTGTAATGTGGGGACGGCACACCGGGAGAAATAGTGGAGAATGGGGACCTAGTAACAAGGGATGGCTGCCATCAGTTTGTGGAATGACTCTGTCTCCACTAGCAAGCACAAGCAGTTGCAAAATGTGCGAATTGAGTAGTGTGGCCTGTGGGGCATTGGCTGCGTATTTGCACTTGCGTTCCAAGGACTGGAATATGGACAACTGAACACAGCACTTGGACAAGGACGTAGATGTGGTTGCTGATGGTGGTATGTCCGATTGTGCAACGTCAGGTGCAGGACAAGAGGCATTTTAGCATGCACTATGGACAGGGGATTGCCTTGCACGCACAACAGTGGAAGAAGCAGTGGTGTCACCCGCAGACACTGCTCTTGGACCCTGGGGTTCGGCCCACAAAGTCGGGTGCTTTGCTGCCATGTGCCTGATCATGCTGGTGGTGGTTAGGCTGGTAGTTTTGCTACCCCTGCTGATGCTGGCATGGCAGATGGTGCTAATGGCCTTTTTGGAATTATCAGCAGACTCCTTCAAAAAAAAGTCAGACTCGGGAAGTCCTAACAGTTGTGCTGGCAACTTCCGTCGTGATGCGTTCCCCTGTGCGTGGTGCAATTTGCACTCCCCACAGCCCGCTGTGTAGCTGTTATCCAGAGAACACAGCGGGTTGCTAGAGGTCGCGTTCGCCACTATGCAGCCTGCGTGAAGACTGCGTCGTGAGGAAAAAATTCTAAGTTTTCTGCAAACAACGCAGGAAACTTAGAATTGTGCAAGTGTGACCCTAGCCTTACAGAGGCTAGGGTCAGATCTCCGTCTGCCCTGAGCCTGACGATTTCGTTTAAAGTTTAGTGCCAGGCAGGCAGAGCGTATAGCGTTAACGGCATGTAACGCTATGCGCCACTTGCCTATGGATCTCTACGGCAACCGGATGCTTACCGCAGCCGCCAGCTCCACAGAGAATCCCCGGATATTTGCTATTGCAGGGCGCACAGGAAAACGCGAACATGCGCTATTGCAGAGGGCACAGGAAACGCAGTTTGCAGGGTTATCCTGTGCGCTCTGCAATAGCGCATATCCGGGAATTCGCTGTGGAGCCGGCAGCTGCGGTGAGCACCTAGTTACCATAGAGATGCATAGAGCAGGCAGCACATAGCGTTACATGCCGTTAACGCTATGCAATGTACCCTGCCAGAGGCTACGTTTTTAATGGATCCGGCAGGCTGAAGGTAGCTGCAGGCATAGCCTTAGCCACTGGTGAATTAAACTTTTTTGGAGGATAAAATCTTTCATATTCTTAATACTTGTCCTGACAATTAACAGATGTTGGTAAATAACCCGGGTCCCCCAATGTACTTTAGATAATTGAATTACAGTACATTTACTTAAAGAGTTGATTAAAAAATGTAAAACAACATTTATGGCACGTAAAATAACTGAAGATTAACCGTGATCTGGGTCATGAAACCCCCACCAAAGACTGATCAACAGTGCAAAGCTCAGAAGTGAGAAGCACCTAATTTCTGCTGAATCCATACTCGGGGCGGTGTGCATTCTCAGGCCGGAGTGTGCGTGGCGTATTTTCTCAGGCCTGATGTGTGCGTGGCTTGTATTCTCAGGCCGGATGTGTGGGCGACCTGCATTCTCAGGCCGCATGTGTGGGTGGCCTGCATTCTCAGGTCGGATGTGTGCGTGGCGTACATTCTCAGGCCGGATGTGTGCGTCACTTGTATTCTCAGGCCGGATGTGTGCGTGGCTTGTATTCTCAGGCCAGATGTGTGCGTGGCTTGTATTCTCAGGCCGGATATGTGGGCGGCCTGCATTCTCAGGCCGGATGTGTGCATGGCGTACATTCTCAGGCCAGATGTGTGCTCAGCATGCTTTCTCAAGTCGGATGTGTGTGTGGCATACATTTTCAGGCTGGATGTGTGTGTGATATGCATTCTCAGGTCAGTCATGTGCATGGCGTACATTCTCAGGCCGGATGCATGTGTGGTGCGCATGCTCAGGCCAGATGTGTGCGTGGTGTGCATGCTATGGCCAGATGTGTGCATGGCATGCATTATTAAGCTGGATGTGTGCGTGGCATGCATTCTCAGGCGGGATGTGTGCTTCGCCTGCATTCTCAGGCCAGATATGTGCGCAGCCAGCAAGCATTCTCACGCCGGATGTGTGCGTAGTGTACATGCTCAGCTCAGATGTGTGCGTGGCATGCATTCTCAGGTCATATGTGTGCTTCGCCTGCATTCTCAGGCCGGATGTGTGCGTGGCCAGCATGCATTCTCAGGCCAGATGTGTGCGTTGTGTACATGCTCAGCTCAGATGTGTGCGTGGCATGCATTCTCAGGCCAAATGTGTGCTTTGCCTGCATTCTCAGGCCGGATGTGTGCGTGGCCAGCATGCATTCTCAGGCCAGATGTGTGCGTGGTGTGCATGCTTAGCTCAGATGTGTGCGTGGCCTGCATTCTCAGACCGGATGTGTGCGCGCGGCGAGCATGCATCCTCAGGACGGATGTGTGCGTGGTGCGCATGCTCAGGTCAGATGTGTGCGTGGTGTGCATTCTCAGGCCTGGTGTGTGTGTGGCGCCCCTGCGTCCAGGAGGCCACAAAGGGAACTGCAGCCAGGCAGGTAGGACACTTGTTGCACACCAACACCCTCACAGTCCACATAACCCACGTGTAAGAGGCGGTAACATCCAGCCCTGAGATTAGAGACTCTATGAGATTGAGGGGTGGTGGATTTAGAGGAGTGGGTTGGGCACACCAGAAGTCAGGTGACTTGACAGTATATAGGAAGGGGGAGGAGTGAAGGTGTTCAGTAGGCCGAGGTAGGCTGAACAGCAAAGACCAGGAGTAGGCCGTAGTGAGCTGAAGAGAAAAGACCAAGAGCATCAGAGAAGCTGAGATGCAAAGGCCAGAGAACAGCAGCAGGTTAAGCTGAAGCTGAGCAGACAGAAAACCACACGTTCTGGAAGAGTGAGGGCAGAAGGACGCAGAATCTGTACTGAGCCAGAGGAGAGAGAAAGCCTATCCAGAGCCGGATCCCCAGAAGTGTGGGAGAGCAGAGAGGGACGGTGTAACCCGGGCCCTAGGAACGCAGCTAAAGCAACTGACTGCAGGCGGAGTAGCCCTCCTATACACCGAGAGAAACAGAGAGAAAGGAGCCTGGTAGAGCCTCGTGCTGGAGGACTGCTGGAGGCTGGGCTAAAGTAGAGTGTCGGCTCTAGAGGGGACCATAGTTTACCTGGCATCCCCAAACAACACGACGGGGGTCTGAGTTTCAGATTGAGATCCCTACCCAAAGGACAGGCAGCTCAGTGACAAACTTAGGACTCACAGAAGCCCGAGTCACCGCCATACTGTCCAGCGTTTCACACACACCCGTGGAGGCGGAGACCGTTATATCCCGGAAAGGACACTGCAGACTGTGTGAGGGGTCACAGAGAGAGAGAGGCCTGGCTGCAGGGAGCAAAGGGAACCCAGAGAGGGAGAATGTGCCCGTGTACTAAGAACTGAACTTGAACTGTGTAAGAACTGTAACTGTGCTGTAAAGTAACTTGAAGAGCTGAGAGTAAAGCTTTGGAAAACCCGGGAGCTGCTTCCCTTGTGTCTCTGCGTGAAAGTTATTCCCTCCTTACAGGATACAGCCTGTCAGCACCAGCCAGGAGGAGAGATCCCTGCAGCGTCTGCAAAGTAAGTGTGCTACACACTCCACAATAGACTTAACCCTTACTGCCCCGGGGAACACAGTTCTACCCACTGGAACTATACCACCTAAGCTGCCATTACATCATCCCCGGAGGTTCTGCAGCAGCGGCGGCCCCCACCACTGGCCGCATCAAGTGGGTTGCGTCACGACTGACAATCCCCTGTAAATATTCCCCTTTATTTGCCAGGGCCCAGGACACGGTCCGGACCAGGACCACCCGTGACTTCCCCAGTAAAGACCCGGTCCGTTACCAAGTACCCTCGTCCCAGTGGGCTCGACAACCTGGCATCACGAACAGGATCTACCCGGTCCAAAAGAATTTGACCCCGTGCGCCTAAAGTACGTGTTCTGGACTTTTCCCGCCAAAATATGACCTTAATGGCGGCCAGGGGAGACTAACGCCATGTGCAGAGGAGGCGTTCCCGAAACTCCCACTGTGGGCCGGCCCGTTCCAAGGCGTGAAGAGAAGGACCCGCCCTGGCTCCCCTTAACTCCGGGAGAGCCAGCCGTCACTCTCAAAGAAGAGCCTCCGCCCCTAGACCCTCCTCCTAGCAAGCCGGTGGAACGAAGAAGGAAATCGTCATCAGGAGGGGGCGGAACGAAGAACCGGAAGAGAAGCAGTCGCCATTCCAGTACACGAGGACGGAAGCCGAGGGCGCCCAGAAGAACGCTGCACCCGGAAGAACACAAGTGATCCCGGAGGGCCCACGGAGTGACCCAGTGGAGGAACCCGGCGGAGGAGAGACCCTGTGTGACCAAAGTGAGATGGCGGAAGGCGGCAGAGAGCGTCCCCACGTCCAAGACACCAGGCGGGGTGTGATGCGACTGTTGCCCCAGCAGATGACCCGTGTTCAGGAGCAGCGTACCCGGATCCAGATCAGCGTGGATCACCACTAGCAGACCTACCAGTCAGTATCTATGCAACCCGGCTGGGTTGAGGACACCCGTGACCGCATGAAGAGCGAGGGTGGATGCCGTACTGCAACGTTAGTGGATCTGACCGTGCCACGTACCGCACTGCGTGCTGCCAAGAGAGATACCGACCCACTCGGAGCCTTACCAGAAGGATACCTGGCGTTGCCGCAGCCCCTGATACCACCACCGACTACCACCGAGGTGAGAGGAGAGCAGCTCCGTTGCTGGTGGGAGCGAGATCAAGAAAAGAAGGAGTGAGACCCGTGTCCTGCATCAAGAACAGATGAAGACTTGAAAGTGTGAATGAAGCGTTTTCCTTAGTGACTCCATAACTTACCTGAATGAATGCTAGCATTCCCCTGTATGTCTTGTATGTGTTGAACTGAACATTGATATCATGAACGATGACGTGATATAAACTTTGAACTGTATATAGTTGAGCACCTTAGTGTGCTCCCCTTTGGTTTTAAGACCAGTGTACACATGCGACGTAGTGCATGAGACTTTGACTACTCTGGATCGTGAACTTTGCACTCGGAACTGTTTTTGAGAATTTTGCACTTTTTCAGAAAAGAAGAATATTTGTATACTTTTTGAAAGAAAGTAGAGCTTATAATGTGTGTTTTAAAGAAAGTAAATGCGTTGTAGCATTGGACCCGGCAAAGGTCTAGAAGGGTGGGGGAACTGGATTAACCCCCATGTATATTAAGTTAGGGAAAGCAAGTGCCTGGGGGGTGGTGTAGCGAGAATCCAGGCCTCCTAAGCCGATACACCCGCGAGCCAATGTATATAGTTAATTTAATGTAACGTTTAAGAAGAATCGAACCTCCCGGACGGGAAGGAACCAAGAATGCTTACTGTTTATTGTTGTTATAATATAAAATGTTTTCAGGGGGACCCATGACGGGCAGCGCGGGGACGCGCTAGTTAACTCCGGGAGAGTGTGGCGCCCCTGCGTCCAGGAGGCCACAAAGGGAACTGCAGCCAGGCAGGTAGGACACTTGTTGCACACCAACACCCTCACAGCCCACATAACCCACGTGTAAGAGGAGGTAACATCCAGCCCTGAGATTAGAGACTCTATGAGATTGAGGGGTGGTGGATTTAGAGGAGTGGGTTGGGCACACCAGAAGTCAGGTGACTTGACAGTATATAGGAAGGGGGAGGAGTGAAGGTGTTCAGTAGGCCGAGGTAGGCTGAACAGCAAAGACCAGGAGTAGGCCATAGTGAGCTGAACAGAAAAGACCAAGAGCATCAGAGAAGCTGAGATGCAAAGGCCAGAGAACAGCAGCAGGTTGAGCTGAAGCTGAGCAGACAGAAAGCCACACGTTTTGGAAGAGTGAGGGCAGAAGGATGCAGAATCTGTACTAAGCCAGTGTGAGCCAGAGGAGAGAGAAATCCTATTCAGAGCCGGATCCCCAGAAGTGTGGGAGAGCAGAGAGGGACAGTGTAACCCGGGCCCTAGGAACGCAGCTAAAGCAACTGACTGTAGGCGGAGTAGCCCTCCTATATACCGAGAGAAACAGAGAGAAAGGAGCCTGGTAGAGCCTCGTGCTGGAGGACTGCTGGAGGCTGGGCTAAAGTAGAGTGTCGGCTCTAGAGGGGACCATAGTTTACCTGGCATCCCCAAACAACACAACGGGGGATCTGAGTTTCAGATTGAGATCCCTACCCAAAGGACAGGCAGCTCAGTGACAAACTTAGGACTCACAGAAGCCCGAGTCACCGCCATACTGTCCAGCGTTTCACACACACCCGTGGAGACGGAGACCGTTATAGCCCGGAAAGGACACTGCAGACTGTGTGAGGGGTCACAGAGAGAGAGGCCTGGCTGCAGGGAGCAAAGGGAACCCGGAGAGGGAGAATGTGCCCGTGTACTAAGAACTGAACTTGAACTGTGTAAGAACTGTAACTGTGCTGTAAAGTAACTTGAAGAGCTCAGAGTAAAGCTTTGGAAAACCCTGGAACTGCTTCCCTTGTGTCTCTGCGTGAAAGCTATTCCCTCCTTACAGGATACAGCCTGTCAGCACCAGCCAGGAAGAGAGATCCCTGCAGCGTCTGCAAAGTAAGTGTGCTACACACTCCACAATAGACTTAATCCTTACTGCCCCGGGGAACACAGTTCTACCCACTGGAACTATACCACCTAAGCTGCCACTACATCGTTCCCGGAGGTTCTGCAGCAGCGGCGGCCCCCACCACTGGCCGCATCAAGTGGGTGGCGTCACGACAATCCCCTGTAAATATTCCCCTTTATTTGCCAGGGCCCAGGACACGGTCCGGACCAGGACCACCTGTGACTTCCCCAGTAAAGACCCGGCCCGGTCCGGTACCGAGTACCCTCATCCCAGTGGGCTCGACTTTCTCCTAATTCAGGGAACCTGCTTATTTGCAAAAACTGGACGCACAACACTTGCATCAACATTGCGTTCAGGCTAATGCATTTTGAATTAGAGTTGTGGACATGGGTGACATTTGCTTTTTCATCGCGATCGGCAAATCCGGCACTTCCCGCACCGGAAAAATACCGCTGCTAACTGCGGTTTTAAGACCAGCCTGAAGTACCGGATTTGCCAGCTAATTCAAAATGCATTAACCCAAACGCAATGTTGCTGCAAGTGTTGAGCATCCGGGTTTTTACAAAAAAGGTGAAATTCCTCCAGATTTGCAAAAATGCAAATGTGAAAGTTACCCTTATAAGAGCAGGTTTCCAGATGGTGACTTTTGTGAGGTGCAGGTAGGGATGCACTTATACTGGCCTTGGGGCCGGAGAGAAAAATTAAGTATGGTTGTCTGCTTGAGATGGTTGAAGCTGAATGCACTTGGCATGCTTCATATGAGAATATCCAATGGGGTAAAATGGGAACTCATCAATGACTTCATAGGGGAAGCATTTGCTGCCATTGCATCGGTAATAGAGGCTCCATGTGTCACTATTTCAAAGTGAATTCAATTATTTATTCAAATAATTATTAAAACAGACAAGTCAGCAGTGATGACAAGTTGCCTTTAAAAATAATCATAATTTGTGGTGACCAAAAAGTGGTCATTAGGCTCCAAGGGCATCTTTCCTTATCTCACATCTGTCCCTTCCTGTGCTCAGATGTACTTTTTCCTTGTTAATAACATAAAAAGTTAAAAGGTATGACACATAATCTCTTCAGAAACATCTGCCATCTCCTATCTCAGTAATGGGAAAGTCTTCACTGAATACAGATTTTTGTCAGAATTGAGTTTTGATAATGACTGATCACTTCTGGCAGAGAAAGAACCAAATTTGTCTGATAAGATATATTACAAAGTTGCTTATTTTCATGTGTTCTATTCATTTATGAGAGAGCAATTAAAACGATGGTTACACTTTATCAACTGCAGTTTTTCCTCATTTCCTATTCACCAGGCTAGCCCAAATGGTGACTGCTTGTACTTGGTAGTTCCATATATGGCAGATTACTGCAGGAGACAGTTCATTTATGTACAGTGCAGGAGATTTTATTGTGTGTTTGCTGAGGGTTGTTTGATTTTTCAAATGGTCCTTGTCTACTTTTAAATGTTCTCTTACATGGATCTCTAAAGGCCCCGTCACACAAGGCGACGTGACTGGAGATGGCGGCAACTGGTGGGTGCGCGCACGTTTTTGGTGCCCCGCCAGTGTCGCTGTCCCCCATTTACATGGGGTTATATCTCCAGCCCCGCGCCGGCAATCTGACAGGCGGCATCACCACTGGGGTGTCTGAAAACCCCAGTGGCGATGCAGGACAATGGGAGCCTATGGCTCCCATCGCCTTACATGGGGCGATGTGTGCACATCTCCCCAGATCAGTCGCCTGGTTTCAGAGCACTGCTTTACATGAGGCGACGTAGGGGTGATGTTGCCGCCGATAGGCCATGCCCCTACTTCGCCTATGTAATTGGTGGCGATTTCGCCCCGTGTGACCGGGCCTTAATATCAGCATGATATAAACACCTGGAGAGATAGCCATAAAGAAGCAAAAGTCTTCATAGACTCTTTATACAATAAGATATAGATGATTTAATTTTTATACAAGCTTTATTATTACTTTTTATTCATAGCCATTAGACTGTGCAGCCCCATGTAATGACAGTATAGTATAATAAACACATCCACCCATCTATTAGCCAATCACACATAGTCATGAGTCCGGTGTATACATAGTGTTGTACTACCTCACCTCCCCTGCCCCTTACATAGTGATTGACAGGCTATTATCTATGCAATTATCCAACCATCAGGCACTAGTAAGGGGTTAGGAGAGGTGGGGGGAGCGCTCCCTTCCTGAATACAACAGACTCATAAACTCTCTGCTGCCCTTGTGATTGCTTTTATTAGCCAAATGTAACATTACATATTTGTAGTGATGAACAAGCAGTAAAATGCTCGGGTACTCGATGCTTGGGTCAAGCATATCGAGATGCTTGGGTTCTCGACCCGAGCACCGAGCCCAATGTTAACCCGAGCATTTTTCAGGTGGCACCCCCGGCAGCCTGGGTAAGCCCTAAAAAAGTGCTCAAATGACATGGGAACAGCATGGGGAAGACCCCTATAATCATTTTCTGACTCCCAGGTCACTGCTGTGAACAATGTTGTCTGTGTATTACACCACTTTTACGGACTCACAATAAACATCCAAAAACAAAACCAAAATGGATTTTCCCGGGGAAAATGTTAAGGGCTCATACTCACTTGTGAGACAGTGTTGGTGTATTATATTTTTTTTATTACATTAAAACTTAAACAAAAAAAAATTGGGAGGCACTCCGATGCCCCTTTTAAGAGACGTGGAGGAGGGCCTCATTAAATATTGTATGTTCCCATTATTAGGAAGTAGGTCTTCTATAGTGTTGCCCTATGCAGGCTGACAAAACTTGGGAGGCACTCCAGTGCCCTTTTTAAGAGACGTGAAGGAGGGCCTCATAAAAACAACATTCCATTACAAAGGAGTGGGTCTCCTATACTTGTAATGCCCATGCACTAAGTATGGACTGAAACATTTATCCCTGGGCGATATACATGAATATACTGTATAACTTTTTTTGGGTTACGGGCATCATAAACACCATTTAAAAATATTATGTGGGTGTTGCATCATGTGCCACAGCCACCCTGGTGATATGATTGGGGAGGATGAGGAGAAGGAGGACTAGTGCTAATAGCCGAAATCAGTAAGCATATAGCCGTGTGGGGGTGAAGAGGAGCTTGGGAATATACCTCTCCAAAAAAGACACTGGTTTTGAGTTTATAATACGCTGCTATCATTTGGTGGTGTTGAAAAGTCTGGCCCAATCCAGCCCCTGTTCATTTTAATAAGAGTCAGAGCATCAGCATTTTTAGTTAACAGGCAGGTGCGCATATCAGTAATAATTCCCCATGCGGCCCCAAAAACCAGCTCTGACAAAACGCTAGCGGCAGGGCAGGCCAGGACTTCCAAGGTGTAGAGAGCCAGGTCATGACACGTGTCCAGCTTGGATACCCAATAATTATAAGGCACAGAGAAATGACAAGGTCGGCAAGGTACTCCTTCAGCATCTTCCCAAACTTTGCAGTCCTTGTGAGAGTACCCCGCGCCTCAGGGCATGTGCCATGGGAGAGGCTGAGAAAACTCTCCCAGAACTTTGAAAGTGTTCCCCTGTCTCTGCTGGATTGGAGTTGTGTCTCTCTTGCCTGTACTCCTTGGTTGTCCACCGAACTGAGACCTCTGCTTCCAGCAGTATCAGAAGGGACATTTTTTAATAATTCCACCACAAGGGCCTTCTGGTACTGCCCCATTTTTGTAGACCTCTCCGCCTCGGGAATAAGAGATAAAAAGTTCTCCTTGTAGCGTCGGTCTAAAAGTGTCACCAACCAGTAATGAGTGTCACCCAAGATTTTGATAACGCGAGGGTCACGGGACACGCAGCGTAACATAAAGTCAGCCATGCGCGCCAGACTTGTAACAGGTCACCAAGAGGACGACTGACCATGCTCTCCTCCTCCTCCCTGTCCTTTGGCCATCCACACTGAACAGATGGTATGACAGTTGTGCAGGTAGTACAGTCTATAGCGCATGAAACTAGTTCCTGTTCTTCTTCCACCTCTTCATTGCTCGCCAATCCACATTGGGATGAGATGAGGCTGGGCTGTGTGTGATTACCCTGTATTGTTCCTTGCTCCATCTCATTGTGCTCTGCCTGCAATGCATCCTCTTTGATTTTGATCAGAGAGTGCTTCAGAAGACAGAGAAGCAGGATGGTGATGCTAATGATGGCGTCATTGCCGCTCACCATCTTGGTGGAGTCCTCAAAGTTTTGGAGGACGGTACATATGTTGGACATCCATGTCCACTCCTGAGATCTTATATGTGCAGTCTGAACCAAATACTGATGACCTTGTTGATGCTGGTAGTCAACAACTGCCCTCTTCTGCTCACAAATCCTGACCAACATCTGCAGTGTCGAAATTCAACACTTGGGGACATCACACACCAGTCTGTAATCCGGGAGCTGTAAACGCTGCTGAAACCCGGCAAGGGCGGCCGAAGCAGTAGGTGACCTTCTAAAATGGGCACACAGGTGGTGTACCTTGACGAGCAGATCCGATAGCTCCAGGTATGATTTAATAAACCGCTGAACCACGAGGTTGAGCACATGGGCCAGGCATGGGTCATGTGTGAGCTCGCCTAGCCTCAGAGCCGCCACCAGGTTCCAGCCATTGTCACACACGACAATGCCTGGATGTAGGTTCATCGGTGTGAGGCACAGATCTGCCTGCTCTTTCAGAGCTGTCCACAACTCTTCAGCATTTTGTGTTGTCACCTATGTATAAGCTTCAGCACAGCCTGTTGCCGCTTGGCCGAGTCAGTGCAGCAGTGCTTCCAGCTTCTGACTGATGTGGAGGGTGAAGAGGAGAAGGAGGCGGCTGAGGAGGATGATGTGCAGGAGCTGTAGACTGTGGGGGCAACCCTGATTGAGTTAGGGCCCGCACTCCTTGGCGTCGGGATGAAGAGTTCCATCCCAAGGTCCGACTGGGTCCCGGCTTCCACTATATTAACTCAGTGTCCCGTCAGCGAGATGTACCGTCCCTGCCCACAAGCACTTGTCCACATGTCCGTGTTAGGTGGAGTTTGTGAGAAACTGCGTTGTTAAGGGCACGGCTAATGTTTTGGGACATGTGCTTGTGTAATGTGGGGACGGCACACCGGGAGAAATAGTGGAGAATGGGGACCTAGTAACAAGGGATGGCTGCCATCAGTTTGTGGAATGACTCTGTCTCCACTAGCAAGCACAAGCAGTTGCAAAATGTGCGAATTGAGTAGTGTGGCCTGTGGGGCATTGGCTGCGTATTTGCACTTGCGTTCCAAGGACTGGAATATGGACAACTGAACACAGCACTTGGACAAGGACGTAGATGTGGTTGCTGATGGTGGTATGTCCGATTGTGCAACGTCAGGTGCAGGACAAGAGGCATTTTAGCATGCACTATGGACAGGGGATTGCCTTGCACGCACAACAGTGGAAGAAGCAGTGGTGTCACCCGCAGACACTGCTCTTGGACCCTGGGGTTCGGCCCACAAAGTCGGGTGCTTTGCTGCCATGTGCCTGATCATGCTGGTGGTGGTTAGGCTGGTAGTTTTGCTACCCCTGCTGATGCTGGCATGGCAGATGGTGCTAATGGCCTTTTTGGAATTATCAGCAGACTCCTTCAAAAAAAAGTCAGACTCGGGAAGTCCTAACAGTTGTGCTGGCAACTTCCGTCGTGATGCGTTCCCCTGTGCGTGGTGCAATTTGCACTCCCCACAGCCCGCTGTGTAGCTGTTATCCAGAGAACACAGCGGGTTGCTAGAGGCCGCGTTCGCCACTATGCAGCCTGCGTGAAGACTGCGTCGTGAGGAAAAAATTCTAAGTTTTCTGCAAACAACGCAGGAAACTTAGAATTGTGCAAGTGTGACCCTAGCCTTACAGAGGCTAGGGTCAGATCTCCGTCTGCCCTGAGCCTGACGATTTCGTTTAAAGTTTAGTGCCAGGCAGGCAGAGCGTATAGCGTTAACGGCATGTAACGCTATGCGCCACTTGCCTATGGATCTCTACGGCAACCGGATGCTTACCGCAGCCGCCAGCTCCACAGAGAATCCCCGGATATTTGCTATTGCAGGGCGCACAGGAAAACGCGAACATGCGCTATTGCAGAGGGCACAGGAAACGCAGTTTGCAGGGTTATCCTGTGCGCTCTGCAATAGCGCATATCCGGGAATTCGCTGTGGAGCCGGCAGCTGCGGTGAGCACCTAGTTACCATAGAGATGCATAGAGCAGGCAGCACATAGCGTTACATGCCGTTAACGCTATGCAATGTACCCTGCCAGAGGCTACGTTTTTAATGGATCCGGCAGGCTGAAGGTAGCTGCAGGCATAGCCTTAGCCACTGGTGAATTAAACTTTTTTGGAGGATAAAATCTTTCATATTCTTAATACTTGTCCTGACAATTAACAGATGTTGGTAAATAACCCGGGTCCCCCAATGTACTTTAGATAATTGAATTACAGTACATTTACTTAAAGAGTTGATTAAAAAATGTAAAACAACATTTATGGCACGTAAAATAACTGAAGATTAACCGTGATCTGGGTCATGAAACCCCCACCAAAGACTGATCAACAGTGCAAAGCTCAGAAGTGAGAAGCACCTAATTTCTGCTGAATCCATACTCGGGGCGGTGTGCATTCTCAGGCCGGAAGTGTGCGTGGCGTATTTTCTCAGGCCTGATGTGTGCGTGGCTTGTATTCTCAGGCCGGATGTGTGGGCGACCTGCATTCTCAGGCCGCATGTGTGGGTGGCCTGCATTCTCAGGTCGGATGTGTGCGTGGCGTACATTCTCAGGCCGGATGTGTGCGTCACTTGTATTCTCAGGCCGGATGTGTGCGTGGCTTGTATTCTCAGGCCAGATGTGTGCGTGGCTTGTATTCTCAGGCCGGATATGTGGGCGGCCTGCATTCTCAGGCCGGATGTGTGCATGGCGTACATTCTCAGGCCAGATGTGTGCTCAGCATGCTTTCTCAAGTCGGATGTGTGTGTGGCATACATTTTCAGGCTGGATGTGTGTGTGATATGCATTCTCAGGTCAGTCATGTGCATGGCGTACATTCTCAGGCCGGATGCATGTGTGGTGCGCATGCTCAGGCCAGATGTGTGCGTGGTGTGCATGCTATGGCCAGATGTGTGCATGGCATGCATTATTAAGCTGGATGTGTGCGTGGCATGCATTCTCAGGCGGGATGTGTGCTTCGCCTGCATTCTCAGGCCAGATATGTGCGCAGCCAGCAAGCATTCTCACGCCGGATGTGTGCGTAGTGTACATGCTCAGCTCAGATGTGTGCGTGGCATGCATTCTCAGGTCATATGTGTGCTTCGCCTGCATTCTCAGGCCGGATGTGTGCGTGGCCAGCATGCATTCTCAGGCCAGATGTGTGCGTTGTGTACATGCTCAGCTCAGATGTGTGCGTGGCATGCATTCTCAGGCCAAATGTGTGCTTTGCCTGCATTCTCAGGCCGGATGTGTGCGTGGCCAGCATGCATTCTCAGGCCAGATGTGTGCGTGGTGTGCATGCTTAGCTCAGATGTGTGCGTGGCCTGCATTCTCAGACCGGATGTGTGCGCGCGGCGAGCATGCATCCTCAGGCCGGATGTGTGCGTGGTGCGCATGCTCAGGTCAGATGTGTGCGTGGTGTGCATTCTCAGGCCTGGTGTGTGTGTGGCGCCCCTGCGTCCAGGAGGCCACAAAGGGAACTGCAGCCAGGCAGGTAGGACACTTGTTGCACACCAACACCCTCACAGTCCACATAACCCACGTGTAAGAGGCGGTAACATCCAGCCCTGAGATTAGAGACTCTATGAGATTGAGGGGTGGTGGATTTAGAGGAGTGGGTTGGGCACACCAGAAGTCAGGTGACTTGACAGTATATAGGAAGGGGGAGGAGTGAAGGTGTTCAGTAGGCCGAGGTAGGCTGAACAGCAAAGACCAGGAGTAGGCCGTAGTGAGCTGAAGAGAAAAGACCAAGAGCATCAGAGAAGCTGAGATGCAAAGGCCAGAGAACAGCAGCAGGTTAAGCTGAAGCTGAGCAGACAGAAAACCACACGTTCTGGAAGAGTGAGGGCAGAAGGACGCAGAATCTGTACTGAGCCAGAGGAGAGAGAAAGCCTATCCAGAGCCGGATCCCCAGAAGTGTGGGAGAGCAGAGAGGGACGGTGTAACCCGGGCCCTAGGAACGCAGCTAAAGCAACTGACTGCAGGCGGAGTAGCCCTCCTATACACCGAGAGAAACAGAGAGAAAGGAGCCTGGTAGAGCCTCGTGCTGGAGGACTGCTGGAGGCTGGGCTAAAGTAGAGTGTCGGCTCTAGAGGGGACCATAGTTTACCTGGCATCCCCAAACAACACGACGGGGGTCTGAGTTTCAGATTGAGATCCCTACCCAAAGGACAGGCAGCTCAGTGACAAACTTAGGACTCACAGAAGCCCGAGTCACCGCCATACTGTCCAGCGTTTCACACACACCCGTGGAGGCGGAGACCGTTATATCCCGGAAAGGACACTGCAGACTGTGTGAGGGGTCACAGAGAGAGAGAGGCCTGGCTGCAGGGAGCAAAGGGAACCCAGAGAGGGAGAATGTGCCCGTGTACTAAGAACTGAACTTGAACTGTGTAAGAACTGTAACTGTGCTGTAAAGTAACTTGAAGAGCTGAGAGTAAAGCTTTGGAAAACCCGGGAGCTGCTTCCCTTGTGTCTCTGCGTGAAAGTTATTCCCTCCTTACAGGATACAGCCTGTCAGCACCAGCCAGGAGGAGAGATCCCTGCAGCGTCTGCAAAGTAAGTGTGCTACACACTCCACAATAGACTTAACCCTTACTGCCCCGGGGAACACAGTTCTACCCACTGGAACTATACCACCTAAGCTGCCATTACATCATCCCCGGAGGTTCTGCAGCAGCGGCGGCCCCCACCACTGGCCGCATCAAGTGGGTTGCGTCACGACTGACAATCCCCTGTAAATATTCCCCTTTATTTGCCAGGGCCCAGGACACGGTCCGGACCAGGACCACCCGTGACTTCCCCAGTAAAGACCCGGTCCGTTACCAAGTACCCTCGTCCCAGTGGGCTCGACAACCTGGCATCACGAACAGGATCTACCCGGTCCAAAAGAATTTGACCCCGTGCGCCTAAAGTACGTGTTCTGGACTTTTCCCGCCAAAATATGACCTTAATGGCGGCCAGGGGAGACTAACGCCATGTGCAGAGGAGGCGTTCCCGAAACTCCCACTGTGAGCCGGCCCGGTCCAAGGCGTGAAGAGAAGGACCCGCCCTGGCTCCCCTTAACTCCGGGAGAGCCAGCCGTCACTCTCAAAGAAGAGCCTCCGCCCCTAGACCCTCCTCCTAGCAAGCCGGTGGGAACGAAGAAGGAAATCGTCATCAGGAGGGGGCGGAACGAAGAACCGGAAGAGAAGCAGTCGCCATTCCAGTACACGAGGACGGAAGCCGAGGGCGCCCAGAAGAACGCTGCACCCGGAAGAACACAAGTGATCCCGGAGGGCCCACGGAGTGACCCAGTGGAGGAACCCGGCGGAGGAGAGACCCTGTGTGACCAAAGTGAGATGGCGGAAGGCGGCAGAGAGCGTCCCCACGTCCAAGACACCAGGCGGGGTGTGATGCGACTGTTGCCCCAGCAGATGACCCGTGTTCAGGAGCAGCGTACCCGGATCCAGAGCAGCGTGGATCACCACTAGCAGACCTACCAGTCAGTATCTATGCAACCCGGCTGGGTTGAGGACACCCGTGACCGCATGAAGAGCGAGGGTGGATGCCGTACTGCAACGTTAGTGGATCTGACGTGCCACGTACCGCACTGCGTGCTGCCAAGAGAGATACCGACCCACTCGGAGCCTTACCAGAAGGATACCTGGCGTTGCCGCAGCCCCTGATACCACCACCGACTACCACCGAGGTGAGAGGAGAGCAGCTCCGTTGCTGGTGGGAGCGAGATCAAGAAAAGAAGGAGTGAGACCCGTGTCCTGCATCAAGAACAGATGAAGACTTGAAAGTGTGAATGAAGCGTTTTCCTTAGTGACTCCATAACTTACCTGAATGAATGCTAGCATTCCCCTGTATGTCTTGTATGTGTTGAACTGAACATTGATATCATGAACGATGACGTGATATAAACTTTGAACTGTATATAGTTGAGCACCTTAGTGTGCTCCCCTTTGGTTTTAAGACCAGTGTACACATGCGACGTAGTGCATGAGACTTTGACTACTCTGGATCGTGAACTTTGCACTCGGAACTGTTTTTGAGAATTTTGCACTTTTTCAGAAAAGAAGAATATTTGTATACTTTTTGAAAGAAAGTAGAGCTTATAATGTGTGTTTTAAAGAAAGTAAATGCGTTGTAGCATTGGACCCGGCAAAGGTCTAGAAGGGTGGGGGAACTGGATTAACCCCCATGTATATTAAGTTAGGGAAAGCAAGTGCCTGGGGGGGGTGTAGCGAGAATCCAGGCCTCCTAAGCCGATACACCCGCGAGCCAATGTATATAGTTAATTTAATGTAACGTTTAAGAAGAATCGAACCTCCCGGACGGGAAGGAACCAAGAATGCTTACTGTTTATTGTTGTTATAATATAAAATGTTTTCAGGGGGACCCATGACGGGCAGCGCGGGGACGCGCTAGTTAACTCCGGGAGAGTGTGGCGCCCCTGCGTCCAGGAGGCCACAAAGGGAACTGCAGCCAGGCAGGTAGGACACTTGTTGCACACCAACACCCTCACAGCCCACATAACCCACGTGTAAGAGGAGGTAACATCCAGCCCTGAGATTAGAGACTCTATGAGATTGAGGGGTGGTGGATTTAGAGGAGTGGGTTGGGCACACCAGAAGTCAGGTGACTTGACAGTATATAGGAAGGGGGAGGAGTGAAGGTGTTCAGTAGGCCGAGGTAGGCTGAACAGCAAAGACCAGGAGTAGGCCATAGTGAGCTGAACAGAAAAGACCAAGAGCATCAGAGAAGCTGAGATGCAAAGGCCAGAGAACAGCAGCAGGTTGAGCTGAAGCTGAGCAGACAGAAAGCCACACGTTTTGGAAGAGTGAGGGCAGAAGGATGCAGAATCTGTACTAAGCCAGTGTGAGCCAGAGGAGAGAGAAATCCTATTCAGAGCCGGATCCCCAGAAGTGTGGGAGAGCAGAGAGGGACAGTGTAACCCGGGCCCTAGGAACGCAGCTAAAGCAACTGACTGTAGGCGGAGTAGCCCTCCTATATACCGAGAGAAACAGAGAGAAAGGAGCCTGGTAGAGCCTCGTGCTGGAGGACTGCTGGAGGCTGGGCTAAAGTAGAGTGTCGGCTCTAGAGGGGACCATAGTTTACCTGGCATCCCCAAACAACACAACGGGGGATCTGAGTTTCAGATTGAGATCCCTACCCAAAGGACAGGCAGCTCAGTGACAAACTTAGGACTCACAGAAGCCCGAGTCACCGCCATACTGTCCAGCGTTTCACACACACCCGTGGAGACGGAGACCGTTATAGCCCGGAAAGGACACTGCAGACTGTGTGAGGGGTCACAGAGAGAGAGGCCTGGCTGCAGGGAGCAAAGGGAACCCGGAGAGGGAGAATGTGCCCGTGTACTAAGAACTGAACTTGAACTGTGTAAGAACTGTAACTGTGCTGTAAAGTAACTTGAAGAGCTCAGAGTAAAGCTTTGGAAAACCCTGGAACTGCTTCCCTTGTGTCTCTGCGTGAAAGCTATTCCCTCCTTACAGGATACAGCCTGTCAGCACCAGCCAGGAAGAGAGATCCCTGCAGCGTCTGCAAAGTAAGTGTGCTACACACTCCACAATAGACTTAATCCTTACTGCCCCGGGGAACACAGTTCTACCCACTGGAACTATACCACCTAAGCTGCCACTACATCGTTCCCGGAGGTTCTGCAGCAGCGGCGGCCCCCACCACTGGCCGCATCAAGTGGGTGGCGTCACGACAATCCCCTGTAAATATTCCCCTTTATTTGCCAGGGCCCAGGACACGGTCCGGACCAGGACCACCTGTGACTTCCCCAGTAAAGACCCGGCCCGGTCCGGTACCGAGTACCCTCATCCCAGTGGGCTCGACATGTGCACTTCTGCTTCCTAAACATTGCACTTTTGAAAGCTCTCAAGGACCTTAAATACTGTTCTTTTTTTCAAAAAGGTTTAGTTGCTCTTTAGATAGAATACCTCAACAGTAAACTAAAGTGTAGGCCCAGTTTTATGGTCCATTTTACAACATTAAGGGACCTAGGAATATCTCAGTTCTTTGTGTTTAATGGACTTTAAAGAAGGTCAATAGAATAGGTGGCCTCTGCTTGCACTACACAACCCCCAAAGCTGCCGCTCTGTCCCAGAAGCAATGATTTCATTTCCTTACTGTATTCACACTACCTTTCCTTGATGACTCGTGCCTCCCACACTTTTCCTTAATAACTCATTTGTCTCTTGTCTACAGCATTTTGAATTTCCTAAAATAGTATTAGAATTACAGGATCTTGTATTAGTTCCCATATCATTTATTTAGACAATAGCGTATAAAGCGAGAGAGGAAAACTGAGCTTTTGTTTGCTATTGAATATCAAAAAACAAATGTTCTTCCGTGTGTTAGCCCTAATCTAAGGCTGGCTTCACATTTGCGTATGGGAAGGCAGCGTTTTGCTGCGTTCCCATACGCAGTCAAACGCATGCGCACTGCGTTCCTATGTTTAACATAGGAACGCATGGTACCTGCGTTTGCTGCGTTCGGGTGCGGATGCGGACGATATCTGCTCCTTCCGGTGTCCAGCATCCGCACCCGGGACGCAGCATGTTGGGTTTTTTTGTGCGTTTGGGGACCTTGGACAATCAGCAAGCGTCCCCAAGCGTACAAAAAAAGCATTGTCTTCAATGGGTCTGCAGTGTCCTCTGCATGACACAGCAGGAGAACGCTGCAGACCCATTGAAAAATCTCCCGGTGGCCGCCGGTGATGTCACAGAAGCTCACCGACGGCCACCGGGAGATCAGCTGACCCTCTGCTGTCCTCCTTCTCCCCGCCGCTTGTAATCTCATAGCGATGTCGGCGGGGAGAACATCTGATGTGACAGCTGTTTGAATCTTCCCGCGCCGACATCTCCTCACAGTGTCGGCGCGGGAAGATTCAAACAGCTTTCAGATCAGCTGTTCTCCCCGCCGACAGTCCCGGAGCTTACCGGCGGCCGGGGGGCGGAGATCTCCGGCGCTGATCTCCGCCCCCGGCCCGCCCCCGGACAGCGCCGATTGGCTGCCGGGCTCCATAGTGATGTGTCCGCAGGCGGACATTATCCGCTGCGGACACATCATAAGGACACTGCTTCTGACAGCGTTTGTGTCTGCATGCCATCAGCATGCAGACACAAACGCTAATGTGAAGCCAGCCTAATCAAATGTAGAGAGTGCGACATCAGTCATCATCTGGGAGTGTAACCACTGAAACTTTTCATTTAGGAGTAACTTTCTACAGATAATCTGTTGGATAAATTATGGATATTAGATGGTGGTGTTGGAACTCTGCTGACATATAAAATAACCAGAAATGGTAAAATACTAAATATTTCTGGGTTCATTTATTTTTCCAAGTAATTTACTCAATTTATTTTAGTTTTTTAGATTCCAAATGCTTCTTGTACATGCCCATGTTATGTCCCACACTCGTACGAAGCATTAGGTTTGCATTAATGACTTTTATGGGACTCTTCACAATTTTTTTTAACATAAGCATACAGAATATATTTTATAGCCACTCTATAAATTTGGTAGAAGAAAACCATTGGCAGTTCTCCCCTAAGAAGCTTTGCTGTAAAGTTAAACAACCCCATCATATGGCTCTATACATGCATAGCGCCTACAGCTCCAGAGCACTTGATTCACCATGGAGCATATTGCACATGACTGCTGTAGGTATGAGGCCTTACACAGCCCCTGCTATCCCACGTTTTTCATTTTTGCAGTGATGATGTTTCATCCATCATTCAGTTGATTGCTGAAGTCAATCACAGACCTCAGTGGTCACGTGCCGTATATGTCTGCAGGATAGAATTGCAACTGTAAAGCGAGTGATCACTGCAGGATTTACCCCATTAACTGCAGCACTAGACTGGCTAGAGATTCCATGGTATGTAATGTGGTACTCATCACTGCTGGATCTTGCTCTAGGCACTATGTCTTCCTCACTCCTCAATCTCTCTCTGCTTCTTTGTGAGTTGCATCACCATGGCAGTCCAATGTGCTGCTCTGACATTGCCCTCTCAGGCCTTATAGGCTGGCTTAGGTAGTAGGTCTCTGCCTGAGTATTCAGGTAGAAGGCACCCATGCAACTACTTTACCTTGACTTTGTAAGAAACCCATCTCTACTATATCACTCAGCGCCCTGCTATAATGCAGATGAAATAAAAACAAACAGGCACAACCTGAGGTAGACAGACCAATTCTATTGAAACAAGTTGTGGAGCTGTAAAGGGGATTAATAAAGGTTTGTTAACCATTAACCATTCTATGTGCCTTTCGTGAGATCCTTAAGCGCTTCCATAAGATCGCTACAAACATACCTGTATTACTATAATGCAGGTCTGTTTTGCCTTGGAATCTGTGAAAAAAAAACAGCTCAGCAACATTGACAAGTACTCTGCTACCGTCACGCCCCTGGCAAGGGTACTCAGAACCCGACCCCTTTCATCATCATCTGGGGCTTTGGGTGTTGGGTGATGTGACCCAGCACCGTGGTCCCGGGCACGGCAATAAAAGAGGGAAAGGGGAAAATAGAGTTTGTTTAGAAAATGTACGTGACGTCACCCGTGGTTTGTGGCCAGCTGTAGCCACCATCCTGCAGTAGTCTCCTGGGGATGATGGGAGTTACAGCCAGTGTGATGCACCCTCCATGGGTAGGGCTGTTCCCCAGGGCTTTCGCTTGGATGTGTGGAAGTAAAAGGAAAGCACTGTCAATATTCACGGGCTGCCTGGTTGCCATGTCAATCAGCCCCGTCCCGGGCACTCATTTAAAAGTCACACACAGTTCTGAGCTTTTACAGGGTTTTACTGAAGCTCCGCAGTTCACACAGTACAACAGTTCACAAGCGGCTCTGGTCACAAACTAGCAGGTCGGATGGCTCGTGGGTAGCACCCCCTCTCTGGTACGTTTCGGGCCTCTGTTCCCGGTCCCAGCACACAGACTACGGTCCAACAGTCACAGGCTTTTCCTGGGGCACCCTCCCGGGCCTAATAACCCTTGTTCGATGGCTTTCCCTTTCGTTGTGCCCGGGGTTGGGTTCCTGGCATAAAGACCCTTCACCCTGCTGGTTAATTCATGGTTGGGGCATGCAGCTTCCCTGCCACTACAACAGGTCCAGCATCCTGGTTCCAGCCTGCTCCCACGGTGTCCCCACTGCCTTGGATACACCTTGGACCCCTTCTTACCTTCCCTCGGTTTGCATCCTGACACCCGAACTAGTCATACAGTGGCACAGACCGCCGGGTCCAGGTTATTCCCACCTAGTGTCTCAGCTGACTGGGCTGCTGGGTATCTCAGCTTAGGTGTCCAGTTCTCTCAAACTCTCTACAAAATTCCTCGAAAACTCTCTTGGAACTCTCTGAAAAAATTCTTTCCTAACTTAGTGTTCCTGGGTTTTAATCCAGTTCCTCCACCGCTTCCCAGGTTCCTTCTCAACGCTCCACCCTCCACTTCATCCCTCCCGCTATCCCCTGCCTGACATGAAGTAACTAGGACTAGGGATCGGGGGTTGGTTGGATGTTTGTGCGAGGTGACAACTTACCAGTCCCAGCTGCTATACCACTTAGTGGTGACCGGTCTACAGCAGGGCCACACTACACAGCGAATAATTTTGCATTGAATGCTGTGAGAAACTCAGCTCTGCTATATCACTGGGTACTCTTCTATATTGCAGTTTTATTTTGCTTTGTAAACTGGGACAAATCCAACTCTGATACATAGCAATGTACTCGAATTCATCTTGTATTGAACTCTGGAGAAATTCAGTATGCTATATATATAAACTCGCAAAATGTTATGGGGGCATCTGGCTCAATTCACACTTCTGATTCTGACACTTTACATTGAGGTTTCCCTCATGCTTCTGAGTTCCACAGGGAGGAGAGGCTTGGGTGTTGACCAGCTGTGCTCTCACTAGTGATCAGGCTAGCAGGAGTTAATCTCCATATGACTCCTTATTACCTCTAGGATCACGTGTTCTGGGAGACCTATCACAGTTGCTCCCTGCCTTTTTAAGATGGTGGAATCTGTTCTCTCATGCTGACTATATATTCAGTATTGCTCCAGCAATTCCAATTCTTTACTTGGTGTTCCAGTAATCTGGTATCAGTTGCTACTTGTTTGGTGTTTGGTGAAAAATTCCTTGTTGTATTTTTAACTCCTGCTTGTACTTGTTTTCTCCCTTATTACTTTGTATTCTCCCTTGTGTGTGTGATGTGAGCTTGGGTTTTGGTTCACCCCTGTTTGTCTTTATCAGTGGGTTCTTTACTTCCCAGCTCTGGGAAAAAGGGAGTGGGAATCACTTCAGAGCTGTACAGGAACAGGGCCAGGGAGGAGACTCATGCCTCTCCACCAGCAGGATTACCCCTGAGTTAGGGATAGTCCAGGGATCCCTAGCTTGAGGGGCAAATCAGGCTCCCAGGTTCCCCTTTTCCCCACTGTCCCCATGTCAATCACTGAGTGAACTCTTTTATGCTGCCTAGGCTCTGCTTCATTGATCACTGACCTAATTTTGCTTAATCAGATTCGGGACTTATTAGCCCCTCATGAGATTCTGAATCTGCAGCTTCCATTGTTACATCTGATTGATTCTGCTGCACCAACAATATATGTCCATGCGCAACACCTGGACCAAAGGTATCCAGGATCTACCCTACCAGGTGAGAAGTAACATCATTATTATTTTCTTATTTTATCATTTTCCCTACTTCTTGCCAAAATTTCAAAAATCCCATTTGACCCCCAATCACGTAATCCAAATATATATAAATTAATGCATAACTTCACCTTTGGCTGGGATGTTTAGAAAGCCGACTTTATTTATGATAAGGGGTTGTGTTTGGTGACCAGTGCCGTAAACATTTTATTGCCCTAGTGACTTTAAGAAGAGATAGATGCTGCCTTGACTTGGCAATTAAACATATACATTCCTTCCAATCGCAAATAACCGAAAATTCAAAGATAAGGAAACTAATAGAGGTGAAAAATAAACAGCATCTCTTTTTGTTTACTTTCTTGTATTAGCTATTGGTATGGGCAATAAAGTGAAGGTTTTCTGTCTTTGTACACCTTGAAGTAATTTGATAAAGTGGGATATTTAAGCGGAAGGAGGAAACAAACTACAGTTATTTTATTGTGTAAACTTGGCCAAAAAGGTGACACTTAACAATACAACATATGATGAAACCACACGAGACAAAGTGCTGCATCAGTATTACCAAAGTGATAGGTATTATTAATTCACATCCCTGATAGGATCATTGCAAGTATCATGAGTTAAATCCCCAGATGACAATGATTAAACTGCTCATGAACATTTAAAAACTTTCTAATGTAAAAGGTTTTTATAATTGCTTTTCATAATCAACAATCATCAATAACAGGTCTTTAAATCTCAGAAGTTTGAATCGAACGTCTATGTGGCCCGATATATTTCCTCACAATATTGAATATTATTAGGGGAAACATGGATTGAGCACGATGGATTTAAAGGAAATCTGGCACCTGACTCAATCTGGCCAAACCACGGGCAGCATGGACCAGAGCCTGGTTGGACAATAGCACTGGAGTTTCAGAGAACATATACTTTGAAGATCCAGGCAGAGGCAATAGCCGGAGACTAGTCCGCCTCCGAACTGGCTGACTCTTTCCTGCGCTGCTTGAGGTGATTGACAGATATCTAAGGCTACATTTACACAAAGCATTTTGGCTGCGTTTTGTGATGATCTGTTTTTTGCTGCAGACGCTGCACCAAGAACGGATTCTCACAAAACGCAACCTTGTGTGTGTGAATGCTGCTGCGCTATTTACTCACCTTCCCACAGTGATCCTCAGCAATGTTCTCATTTCCGGAGATTGCAGTGTTCGGTGCCTCTAGGAATCTGCAGCCTGTGCATTTGATAGAGTGACGTCGCTCAGTCACATGGTGCAGTGCAAGGCACCAATCACATAACTCACAGGTCCTGTAGCCTCCGGGATGAGAGGACATTGCTTGGGATAACTGTGGGATTGCGGGGAGGTGAGTAATTAGTGCAGCAAATAACGCAAAAAGAATTGACATGCTCATTCTTTTTATGGATCCGTTCTTGAGTCCAAGAACGGGTCCATAAAAAATGCAGCGCCTGAATCCAAAATTGTGAAATGCATTGACTTGGCTGAGAAAGCCAATGTCACTACATCTGCAATTGTGAGACAAAATGCGTATAGGGTCTTATCTCTAGGCAGAGTGGGGCATCCGCCTGAGGAAATCTGCTCACTCTGCTCACCTGTTCCAGTTGTGTGAACACAAAAATAATAATTTGGTGTCATCAGCAAAGAGAAAACCAAATTGGAATATAATCTGTCTAATAGGAGCTATATGGAAAAGGAGGGGAGAGAACTTAGGACTGAATGCTGATGAACTATGAAATATGAATAAGTATAGCTAGCAAATGGGAGACTATGGTCAGAAAGGTAGGAAAGAAAATCAAGATAGAGCAGAATCCTTAAGGAAGATATAATACCAAATTTCAGAGTACAACTTGCATGTTAAGGCTGTGTGCACAAAGTGCATTTATTTATGCATTTTTGATAAGTTTTTTGGTGTAATTTTGTCACATATCTGCATGCCTATCCTGAAGCCAGCAAAGCCTATGAGAAATCTGAAGTGTTGTGCAATTGTTAGGCTGCCTTCACATTTGCGTATGGGAAGGCAGCGTATGCTGCGTTCCCATACGCAGTCAAACGCATGCGCACTATGCGTTCCTATGTTTAACATAGGAACGCATAGTGCCTGCATTTGCTGCGTTCGGGTGCGGATGCGGACGATATCTGCTCCCTCCAGGGTCCTGCGTCCGCACCCGGGACGCAGCATGCGTTCCCAAGCGCACAAAAAAACCATTGGCGTCAATGGGTCCACAGTGTTCTGCGCTTGACAGCGCAGGAGAACGCTGCGGACACATTGAAATCTCTCCTGGTGGCCGCCGGTGATGTCACAGGAGATCACCGACGGCCATCGGGAGATCAGCTCAGCCTCTGATGATCTCCTCCTCCCCGTCGCCGGTAATCTGCTAGCGGTGTCAGCGGGGAGAAACAGCTGATGTGACAGCTGTTTGAATCTTCCCGCGTCGACATCTCCTCTCGATGTCGGCGCGGGAGATTCAAACAGCTGTCACATCAGCTGTTTCTCCCCGCTGACATGTCCCGGAGCTTACCGGCGGCCGGGAGGAGGAGATCCCCGGCGCTGATCTCCGCCTCCGGCCCGCCCCCGGAGACCTCCGATTGGCTGGCCGGGCTGCACAGTGATGTGTCCGCAGGCGGGCATTCTCCGCTACGGACACATCAAAAAGACACTGCTTTTGACTGCGTTTGTGTCTGCATGCCATCAGCATGCAGACACAAACGCTAATGTGAAGGCACCCTTACTTATTTTTTCCTTGCACCATAAACGCAAATAAATGCATTGTGTTTATGGGTGCGTTCTTCTGTTATGAGAAGCAGATTTGGTGCAGAAAAATTTTGCACCAATATCTACAGCATTCACAAAAACCCTAATGGTACCTTTACACGCCGCGACGGCAGGCTGGATACATCCCGCTACTTCACGTGCACGAGCACGCTCAAACGGTTACAAACGGTCAACGCACCCTCTTTACACGCCGCGACAAGATGCGCTACGCCACGCTACATCTATAGCTAGCTACATCGCCGGGTGTCTCAAGTAGCCAGCTGTAGCTCATTTACACACCGCTATAACCAGCTACTATGGGCGTACCTGGTGCAGCAGGGACAGCACATAGGCGTGCCACAATTGTGGATTACGAGCCGTCCGTACGCTGATAGGACAAAGCAATAATACCATGATTGGCCAGGCATCGCAGGAGGCTGAGCAATACAGCACGCTCGAGCGATTGTGTAGTGTGACTCGTCAGCTCCTTAAATATGCCGCCCTATGCAGCGACTACCAATCGTCATGCAGCAGCTTCCACCAATGATCGCACATGGGGCGCGGTTACATGGAGCCAGGGTCACGCCTTTGCTACATTGCAGCTACATCGCAGGCTGTCCCGAGTTCCCTTCCGTTGCCTCTTTACACGTCGATACAGCTCGCTACCATCGGCGATGTAGCCATCAGTTTTCGAGCAGAGCTAGGAAACAGATGTATCTGTTGCCGGCTGTAGCGTCACGTCTTCAGACGCCGCTACGACGGGCTACATTGGCGCTACAAGCTACATTTGTAGCCTGTAGCGGGATGTATCCAGCCTGCCGTCGCGGCGTGTAAAGGTACCTTTAGGGTACCTTTACACGCGGCTACATTTCTAGGGTGGCTACAGGTAACTTACTGGTTGCAGTGAAATCATGGAAACAAGGTTCTATCTTGTTGCTGTGTAAAAATGGAATAATCTCTCCATGATTTCACTGCAACCAGTAAGTTACCTGTAGCCACCCTAGAAATGTAGCCGCGTGTAAAGGTACCCTAAGCCTGTCAGACACTGTCAATCCAAGAAAACTTCACTCTAGCCACTCTGTGTAGAAGGTCCCAGAGAAACCTAGACCTAAATTCTTTAACAAGTATTAAGGGATTTAGACCTACAACTTGGTCCCCTGGGTTGTAGCCACAAAGTAACTACTTATTGAGAAGCATTAATACAAAATTAAGAAGCAAATCTAAGGCAAGTATCGTTAGACTAGTCAGGTCAGTAATAGAGGAGATGGAAACAGGGACCGAATCAGAAGGCGAAAATGTAGTTGTGGGAATAGTTTTATGCCAAGACATCAGTCAAAATGTGGTCAGACAGGCTAAGGTCAGCATCAGAGGGATCACAGAGTGAGACATAGTCAGAGCCATAAGTAGGGTCAGGATCAGGGTTAAAACAAGTAATGGCACCAGAGTTCAGTAAGTTGTTCCAAGCACAATATCAAACATTTCCTAGAAGTACGTTGGTTGGGTGTGTCATTAAGATGTGATACTGTCCTATAGGCTTCAGAAACAAACTGACCTGTTGGGCAGCTCTTGCTCCCACTAGCTGGCCATATAGATATGCTGATGTCTTCTCCATCAATACTAGGAAAAAAACCTGAAAAATCAAAACACTAATAGGTGGAGATGTTTTTACAATGTGTTTACAAGCCAAGGACCAAAAAACCCCACTAAAATGACAAAGTATTGCTATATATACTTTAAAAAGCACTAAGTTACTATAAACAAATGAAGACATTGAAAAAAAATGCATTCAAAAGCACCACAAGATATTTTGTAGGAACATAAAAAATGATACATGAAGGGTAACTAGATATTACTAGCGCCTTTCCCGGATAACACTAGTAGTCCTTTTCTAACCGCAGAGGTTGGCACCCTAAAAGCAGCAATATGGCACCTCCACTCAATGTTGATTGGTACAATAAAAGCCCTATTACATGCAGTACCTTGTCATACAGATACCCATAATAATGCAGAGGGGAAAATAGTTAAATATCTGAAGTTTAAGATTGCAACCAGGTGCATAGTGAATGGCCGGTATGTACCACGGAGATCATTGTCCTTTGTGATGTAAACCTTGATATCTGCTCTGGTCCCTGTAGTGCCATGAAGGTATTCTAGGGTTAGATTTGACTTATAGCTGAAGAGACGGGCAGGTCTGGCTATCCATATACCTCAACCCTTGGGTGTGTCTTGTGTTATATTGGAGACTATTTAACACATGGTCAGTGCGTGGAGGCTGCCATACCTCTTGAAGGAACCACAGAGATAGGGATTATGTGTACTGAATGGGGTCAGTATGTGAAGGCAGCCTTACCTCCCTAAGAAAGCTCAGAGAGAGAGGTTTTAAATAGTGATAAGGGTCAGTGAGTGGAGGCTGAGATACCTCTGGGATACTTCTCAGAAGTGGTATCCAAACCTTGGTGGGCAACCGTTGATTTGTTTCCTTTGAAACCAAAGGAAGGCTAATTTGGCAAGCAGAGTAGTAACCCCATCACAGACCACAAATTATTTAGATATAAAGGGAAATATGTTTACAGGCTATATTATGCTAATGTGCTAAAATAAATGCTCTTAGATATGTAGCACATAGACCACAAACCCATGAATATGGACACAGAGGTAATAATAATAAGATATTGATAAGCCTATAATCACAGAACTATAGCCCCAATACTGATACTGTCTATCATTTAATGTATAACGTGTATCCCAATATTGAGTACATTACCCCTTATTCAATTAAATAAATCTACTGTCACAAACAATATTTCACAGTATACAATTATTAAATTCTACTCCCTCATCCCAATAAATCATATGGCACAATATAAAGATACTAAGCTATGGTCCACTGTACCGATGCATTCCCCTAAAGAATATTGGGGATCAACTTCATTCCCCCTTCATATCTTGCAGTTATGGGAGTTATCTACCACTCGCTATCAGCGCTGTCTTTATTCATACTTAGTATTCCTTCTGATATGGGCTTGTGGTCTAACTACTGTATATCTGAGAGCATAGATTTTGCTACATTAGTTCAATATTGTCTGGATGCATATTTCACTTTATAAATAATAAAATAATTGAAGTGTCTGTCCTAATGTATCAAATTATTTTGTAACTAGACCTCAACTATGAGAGACAAAATGAGAAAACAAATCCTGAAAATCACATTGTCTGATTTGGAAAGAAATTTTTTCACATTTTGGTGGGAAATAAGTATTTGGTCAATAACAAAAGTTCATCACAATACTTTGTTATATATCCTTTGTTGGCAAAGACAGAGGTCAAACATTTTCGGTAAGTCTTCACAAGGTTGGCACAGACTGTTGCTGATATGTTGGCACATTCCTTCATGCAGATTTCCTCTAGAGCAGTGATGTTTGGGGTTGTCACTGGGCAACATGGACTTTCAACTCCCTCCAAAGGTTTTCTATAGGGTGGAGATCTGGAGACAGGCTAGGCCACTCCAAGACCTTGAAATGCTTCTTACGAAGCCACTCCTTCACTGCCCTGGCGGTGTGCTAGGGATCATTGTCATGCTGAAACACCCAGCCATGTTTCATCTTTAATGCCCTTGCGGATGGAAGGAGGTTTGCACTCAAAATTTCACGATACATGGCCTGATTCATTCTATCATGAACATGGATCAGTCGTCTTGGTCCCTTGGCAGAGAAACTGTCCCAAAGCATGATGTTGCCACCCCCATGCTTCACAGTAAATAAAAAGTAAAGTCAGCTCCCCGTTCGTGTCTCACTCCGAGGGTCCTTCCTCCAGCCTTGATCGCGGCTCGGCAACTGCCACAGTAGATTCCAGGAGCAAGTATGAGACCCGGCGATGCAGACCCCGGTGCACTTCAGGGTCTTTTTTTGCATAAAACGTCCATTTTATTGAAAAATATTAAAAATGTTTAAAACACAGTTACAAGCAGTCAGATCAACTATAACGAAGCCTTAGTCATGATCTTACTTGAAAAGACACGACAAAATATTTAAACAGCTACAAGTCACAAGTCCATGTTGAGGCCAAGAGGCCACAGAAATTCAGCTGTATGGTTAACCGTTCCATGTCCAGCGTGCACATAGATGGTTTCAATGCAATCATTAGACCTCAGTTGTTGCTTGGGGGTTGCAGGTCTGTGTGAACTTGTACATAACAATAAGATGAAACAAGAGAGAGTAGCAATAGATAATAATACATCATACAGAACAGCATTGAAAATAAAATAATGTTATATGAGGTAGCCACATAGAAAAGGCTATCTACAGATATTACAGTATCATTAATGTCATTTTTTATCAAATTTATTGGAGGTACTATGCAAAACGCTGTTAGTAAACATACCATTGCACTAATATCACTGTCTTAATAATTATTTCACAAAATGATATTAAAGATAATTGCAATGTTTATGGAAATAATTTTAGTAAGACCGAATTGTTGTGACTATAGAATAAAGAGGGGAATCTCCAATCTCCTGCATGAGATGGAAAAAAGAAGATAAATCCCACACTGTATTTTTACAATATGTGTATATATATATATATACATTAGACAGTGCTAGAATAAGCAAATCCTTTTCAAGTGATACAAGCATGCGCGCATATTTCCTGCAAAAAAGAAAAAAGTGATGTTCAGTTATATGATGTACAATGGCCCTGTTCAGACTGTGCATTAAATAACCATGTCACAACAACTGGATGTTCAAAAGAATTTGTATCATCTGCACTCATGCTACAAAATGCAAGGATTTCACCTCATACAGCACGGGATTAACATATGCAATCAAAGATTTTATAAACAGTATTACCAGTGGGGTCATTTATTTGATTGAATGTACAGAGTGTAAGATCCAATATATACCGTAGGTTGTATAATTGTTCCACTGAAACGCAGAATCAAAAGACATCTCTCTGATTCTGCAGGCGATCTTAAGATAAATGTTTCTGCTGTATTGCGTAGTGTGTTACTGATGGTAGCCTGTGTAACATTGGTCCCAGCTCTCTGCAGGTCATTCTCTAGGTCCCCCGTGTGTTTCTGGGATTTTTGCTCACCGTTCTTGAGATCATTTTGACCCCACGGGGTGAGATCTGGCGTAGAACCCCAGATTGAGGGAGATTATCAGTGGTCTTGTATGTCTTCCATTTTCTAATTATTACTACAGGTAATGAGTGGAGGACAGAGGAGCCTCTTAAAGAAGTAGTTACAGGTCTGTGAGAGCCAGAAATCTTGCTTGTTTGTAGGTGACCAAATACTTATTTTCCCCCAAAATTTGAAATAAAAATTCTTTCCAAATCAGACAATGTGATTTTCAGAATTTGTCTTCTCATAGTTGAGGTCACCTATGATGTCAATTATAGGCCAACCTCATCCTTCTGAGTGGGAGAACTTGCACAATTGGCGGCTGACTTAATCCTTTTTTACTCCACTGTGTATATGTGTTTCACTTTTTGTATTGAATTACTGAAAAAAATAACTTTTGATAATATTCTAATTCATTGAGATGCACCTGTACATGTAAATGGAAAATATGAATTTACTGATCACCCTAGTGCACAAGATATTCTAATTCATTGAGATGCACCTGTATATCCAAAGCAGTCAAGCCTAAAAGTATTGGTAAATGGTATGTACTAAGAATACAGGTTATCTCATGTCTATGGATAGGGAATAACTTCCTGATTGCTGGGACATGAACAGCTGGGACCCACTGATCCCAATCTCTAAATAACCCCATCTGAATGGAGCGGAGGTCTAGCATGCACATCTCCACTTAATTTATTCTGAATGGGAGTATCAGAAACAGTTTAATGCAAATCTTAAGTGTCTCCAGCAGTATTACTAAGACTGAATAGACTGGTGATGTGCATGCTAGACCTCAGCATCAGTTAATACTAGGCTCCTCAGATCCCCGTTCTCAGGGATAGCGAGGATCCCACTGATCATCCTCACAGCGATCACATTTAGTATGTATTCCCCATGAGATAACTTCTATTCTTGGTACGAAACCTTTAAGTGGGATAAAATTGTGGCACCCCAAGGGTTAATGTGCCACAGAAACATCAACACAGGTTCACTCCCCACACAACACTACACTAGAAAGTGGGAGGAGCTTAGGTGGCACCTGCACTAGTGGGAGGAGCTAAGTTGTTTACCACAGAGCAGGAGTGACAGTTAGTTAAGTTTTAGTTGAGTCTGGAGCAGGAGCAGAGCCAAGTAGAAGTGGAGATCCTGAGAGGTCTGAGGAGAGGAGACAGAGGAACAGAGGAACATACCGGGGATAAAGAGTTACCCCAAAAACTTGACCCCGGGAAAGCGCTTAAGACGGATACTGGATCCGAGGCTGTGCCTGAGACAGACAGGACAGTAAACACCGGCATAGTGAAGGTCCACCATCTTCACATGACCATAGCAAAGCAACACGGAGGGGTCAGTGACACAGAGGACTCAAGTTGCCCAGCATATTGGTACCCGTGAGCAGAGACAGGGCCAGCAGTACAGCTACAAGCAGCAGCAGGGCCACACTCAGCGCTTAAGTAGGAAGCCAAGGACCCAGTCAGGGTGGGAGCAACCTGGTACAGACTCCGTGGACGATATTGTGTAATATGCCATCTGCAAGTAAAGACTTGGAAAACAACAGAAACCGTGAGTGTGTGTGATCCTTATACTGAAGCCCCACTTTCCCTCATATACTGCGATTACCTCTACTCTCATCATCTCTACTGCTACCCCTACTCTCCTGCAGCATCAATAACTATCCTCAAAGACTTTAACTACTACTACCACTGCCCCGGGGAACCCAGTTCTGCCCACAGGAACTATTCTATCCAAGCTGCTATCCCATCATCCCCGGAGGTTCTGCAGCAGCGGCGACCTCATTACTGACCGCATATAGTGGGTGGCGTCACGAGTGACAAATCCCCTGTAAATAACCCCCATTTTATTGTGCGGGCCTGGGACACGGTCCGGACCAGGACTGCCGTGACATTCCCCAGCAGTACCCCGGTCCAGCACCGAGTACCCCGTCCCAGTGGGCTCCATAAAATACAAAAGTAAACATAACAAATGTTAAAAAATGCTGGGATCTCTTGGGTAATCTTGGGTACTACCTTGTTATTGACCATGCACTTGTTTTCACCCTGTGTTATATGTGGTGAACTATTTTTATATTGGTACATGCTATGGAAGTTGAGTACTAATTCCCAAATAACTTTTATCTTTAGAGTCTCACATCTTTTCCATCCAGGTTCCAGTGGAGTCAATAAGAAGCTTTCCAATTACCTTCCTAGGAGAAGCCTATAGATAGAAAAAAGCAAACACCTGATTAACAGCAAATAGCAGATGAATGAAGACCTAAACATCAAAGTTTCTTTAGAAACCTCTGAACTGTAATCAATGCTGTGAACCTGGGTTAAGATGTCATGGGAAGGCTACCATAGGCAAGATTTATCAGTGTAATCCCCACACAGTCAACAAATAAACTGTCATTAGTAAATAAAAGCACTTACGTAAACTCACGTACCGTATCTTCCTAGAATATAACCTCATTATTGCCAATGAATTTACTTAATAAAATGTGTGTACACCTCCTTTTGTAATGTAAAGTAAGGCAGATGCATAATAAATTGGTAAATTGAAGGACAATCATTTTTTTGATGGTTGCAAACTGCTTTGATCTATTTTATTGGCTAACAATAAAATCATAAAAAGGAGAGAGTACTAAAGGCCCATTTACACTGACCGATCTGCAGGTTTTAACACTAAGTACCCATCGTTCACAATAATTGTGTAATGGGAATCGTTCCAGCAACTGAACGATGTGTACAAAAACGATTGCTCATATATGTATGTGTCGCTCTCGCCACTGCACTAGGGAGACAGACAGCTGCGGCGTACTCACCCTTCCAGCAGTCCCGCGGTGTCTGCCCAGGCTCCAGCTTCTGCATCCGCTTTCACAGCGTGCTTTGGCATTGCAGGCCTTCCAGGTAATCGGCACACGTCCCCTTTTCTTTAAGGGTCAACATGCCACACCCGGAAGTGCTTCTTAGCCTATGGCTCCCCATTGCTTGGTGTTCTCCAATGGGACCCAGGTTCTGCTCTGATTCATGTTACGAACATCTGGTAAGGTTTTTAATATTGTTAGGTAGGGACAATCTCGATAGGGTCGCCTTGACGTAGTGGGACTGCTTGCGCATTTTTTTTTAAATCAAATAGTGTCACTAAGTACCCTATTTTTACTTTTATGCACTTTGCAGTTTATTTATTTACTTTAGGGTATTTTGACCGCTATTTTTCTGTTGGTTTTGCTGTTATGAGGCCAGTGTGGACATGCATCTACATTTCAGTTCCAGTTCACTTTTTGTTTCTTTATGGCTGAGAAGTACAGAGTATTTAAGGCACCTTTCTCTTATGTGAGGTGCCTGAGCAGTGCAGTCTATACCCTAGAGCAGGTATGGCAAACCTTTTAGAGACTGAGTGACCAAACTGCTACCCAAACGCCAATCATTTATCGCAAAGTGACCTAAATAACAGAATTTTAAAATCATTTGGCATTTACTGCAGCGCTGCCCTCATTCAAAGTGAACGAGAACTATTCAGCATTGGCCATCATAAGCACTGCACAGTCAGCAGCTGCAAACTCTCTTCCCTGTACAGCGCAGTCCCAAAAACATTATGATCAATTCTATGTAAACAATTAATTTGTTTTAACCTTATCTTTGCAGTCTTCTCTACTCTTTAGCAGGGGCCCCGGGCATCAGGCTCAGGCATGCTTAACACACATTGAAGCTGATGCACTCCCACTGCCTTTTCCAGACACAACAGGTGGATTTAGCTATATGGAATAAAAATGCAGAATATTAGATAGATAGGAGATAGAATGAGATATGAGATAGGTAGTAATGTCCCAATCCTCATCCTCTCCTTGTAGTATTGTGTCAATTCTGATCTTCTCCTTGTAGTAATGTCCCCATCCTGGTCCTCTCCTTGAAGTAATGCATATTCTGCTCCCCTTCTTGTAGTAATGTCCCAATACTGGTCCTCTCCTTGTTATAATGTCTCCATCCTGGTCCCTCTCTTGTAGTAATGTCACCATCCTGATCCTCTCCTTGTAGTAATCTTCCCATCTTGGCTCCCATCTTGTAGGAATCTCACCATCCTGGTCTCCATCTTGTACTAAATTCCAATCTTGATCCCCTTGTTGTAGGAATGTTACCATCATGGCCCTCATATTGTAGTAATGTCCCAATCCTGATCTCCTTCTTGTAGTAATGTCCCCATTCTGGTCCTCATCTTGTAGTAATGTCAACATACTAGTCCCTCTCTTGTAGTAATATCACCATACTGGTCCCTCTATTGTAGTAATGTCCCTATCCGTATCTTGCCCTTGTAGTTATTTGATACATCCAACTCCCCTTCTTGCAGTAATGTCCCCAGCCTGAAAACTATTTATTAGGTATAAATTAAATGACACGCCCATCCGGGCCGTGGGGTACTTTGAACAGGGCCAGTCGGTACTGTGGGGAGGACACGGTGGCTGTGACCCAGCTCCGTGCCTCCGGTCATATCATTTAAGGTGAAATAAAGGGTTTTGAACGTTACGCCATCCATGGTATTTGGCAATGGATGGCCGACGCTGCTCTTCAGGACCACTGGTACAGTTGGTGACGCAGCTAAGATTGTACAGCTCGCCACAGGTGGAACGGGGCCCCAGGGAGATAAATAAACAGTGTATTCAATGGTGGTGATGGGCGTGTTGCAAACCGGAGGGCGTGGGAAATAACTTGAGGGCACAGCAGGGTGCAGTTTCATTACTTTTACTCAGAGTTCTTAGGGCTTCTGCAGCCAGCCGGGTGGCCACCTATGTGGACACCTTTTTAGCGAGTGTGTGAGGCTGTGGCTGCTGCACATGCATATACAGCAGCCTCTGGGTTTCTAGCTGAGATCTAAAGTTCCTCCACTAGTTTGGGGCGTGTCCCCTCTGTGACCTGGTCTTACTATCCGACTCCAGTTGATGTGGATATGGGTGCCACGGGTGGGTCTCCCACGTCCCGTGCCCCTAGGACCTTTCTCGGTCTCTGGAGCTACTCTGCGGCCCCCTCTCCCTCTCCTTCCCGGGACGAGTCTCCTCATGGCTCCAGTCCCCTCTCTAACTCCTCACTCTCTGACTCCCTCTGACCAACCCCTCCCTTCCTGGTCACCCCACTTTTCTACTTCCTCTGCCCACTCCCTCTACCTACTTCCCTCCTCCAGCCTGAGATGGGGCCCTCAGGTTCGCCCAGATCTGCTGGCCTGGAGTGGGGTGGTGTTGGATGTGGGTGTGTAGGTACCAGGTAGTGACCCCTCTTTCCCAAGAGTAGGGTACCACACCTCTGACTGAGGTGCAATACCTCTGTGGCAACTGGACCCTCAGGGGCGCCACATAAAAAAAAAGTCATACTCCTGCTCCACTGTTGCTCGCTGCTGGTCTTCTCTTACCTTTCCCGCACGGCTACAAGATATTATGATTCTGGCACAACCGCATGACATCATGATGTTATGCAATAATGCTGGGCTTAATGATGATTCTGGTCTCTCCTAGGTCGCAGGTCTATCTGTATAGGTGTGACACAAGGAGCAGACTGTACCCAGGAAGCTGGGCATTGGTCAGATCCTCTAGCATCTGTCACAGGTTGTGGTGGCTATGCCTGTGTCCTGAGGCTCCAAAGACAATGAAAAGCACGTGGCTGTGGGCATGCGGGGTTTACGCTGGCATTACTGTTTTCCCTGTCAGCTAGGTGGTCAATGGTGTCCCTCTCGATGTTGGTGCAAGAAAAACAGAAGTCAGGAGGCATTTTAAATGATGAAACAGGTAGTAATTTACTTGACAAAAAAGACATAAAGGATCATGATGTTGATAACATGCTCAGGAGGTGCGGCTCCACAGACAGGCTGATAGCGAACACATTCAGAGAGAGTCACATAAGGCGTGACGACAGGAAGTGTGCACAGAGCCAATCATGTTACTCAAGCTGACACAATACAGATGTCTTCCTCTACCCC
>JARQOC010000005.1:124488939-124520382 GCA_033576535.1 Allobates femoralis
ATCGCAGCGTGTAAACGTCCAATGCGATGCGGGAGAAACGTGCACTAAATGCGCGCTCCCGCGCCATTGAACTGCGATATCGCAACGATATTGAAGCGTGTAAACCCACCTTAAGATTATCTCAGCCCATTTTTTTAGCACATGATCCAATTGACTAAACTGAACTTTTTTCATGAGAAAAGCCCTTTAGTTCTCTTTCACAAACAGTATTTATGCATCAGCATTTGAAAAGGACATTGGCAGTGCTCACCAGAGTATAACGAGACCACAGGTGCCAGGTTCACTGTGGCTGGAATCCACTTGAGGATGCAAAACAGGAAGGAAACAAAGCAACACTAGGTAATTCCATAAAATCAGTTTCTTTATCCAGCCAATAGCTTCCATGGTAATTAAAACATTACATGTCATCACATGTCAGGGGGCGATAGTCCCCTGCATGCCTATTGCGTTTGTGCAGCGTTTTATCAATGGGTAAAACGCAGCACAAAATGGGCATGTTATAAGGGGACACACATCTTATAAAGGGAAACACACAGACAGACATACACACACTTTATTACCCTCCCTGGCGATCCCATGCTGTATGTTTTTTCCGGGCACTGGCAACACCTATGGTATTAACAGGACATGCCTGTGTAACTCAGGCTGAGTCACATGTCCAGATCCTGTAAGTCACTTCACACAGTTCCGGCCGGTGCCTTTAAGAAAGACATCGCGGGATAGCCGGGGAGGTAAGTAATTGGAGCATTTTTGTTCTGGAAAGCGCAGTAAAAATGCATCCCATATGGACAATGTGAATATCAATCCATTTGTGATGCTTGTTGGGGGTTATGGGAAATACACAGCTCAAAAAATAGCATGTTAATTGACATGCTAGTTTTTAAGCACATCCGATTTCTGCAGCAAAAATGGACCACCTAAAATCGGACATGTGGGCACAGTATTTCTAAAGTCTCGTAGACTTGAATGTAAATGCTGTGATTGATCCATTTTTGCTGTACAAATGAATCACCAAAAACACATCAGAAACGTCTAGTGGGCACTTAGCCTTATATTGAGAAAGTGACTTCTGGTCCACACAGAAGTTGCTATATAAGCCAACTATTCTGAATTGTGGTCAGGAAGTGCAGAAGAGGATATGGAATGAAAGCTACTGTAATGGAAAGACATAGTGATCATTAAGGAGGACCTGTCACACCCCCATGTCTCTAGCCCCCCTGTAACCTTTAAAAAAGACTTTAGAAAACTTACAGTTAAGAGGTCGTCTGGGTGGGATCTTATTAAGTGGTCCCGGCTGCTGGCACAGCCCTCCCTGCCTCCTCCTTTTGTGTTCCGCCCCATCTATGTGTCTGCTGCCGCTCCTTCTTTTGGGTCTGCTTTCCTCTTCTGCTCCTGACGTCACACAAAGTCTTTCGTTTGCCAAGCACCAGGGTGGTGACAGGTCCTCTTTAAGTATATTAACACATGCACATTGCACCATACTGTATACATATTGCTAAAGGTTTAAGAAATACAGTTTTCTTAATAGAGTCTTTTTTGTGCAATTTCGGATTGTTATGTTATTATGTACACAGTATATATAGTGTTCACGTAAAATTTCTTCATGGCTGTGTAATATTATGTGTGTGAGATAAGCCTAAGTTTAGGGTCAGACCTGTGTCTTCCCTAAGTCGGGCCAATCCATCAGAAACTTAGATTCTGGCCGGAGCATCGCATAGCATTACCAGCATGTAACGCTATGCACCGCCAGGCTATGGATCCCTATGGCATCCGGAAGCCTACTGCAGCCGCTGGCTCAACAGACAATCCCCGAATATGCGCTTTTGCAGAGCGCACAGGAAACGCAGTTTGCAGCCTTTTCCTGTGCGCTCTGCAAAAGCGCATATCCAGGGATTGTCTGTGGAGCCAGCGGCTACGGTAAGCTTCCGGCTGCCATATTGATCCATAGCCTGGCGGCGCATAGCGTTACACGCTGGTAATGCTATGCGCTGCTGCAGCCAGGAACTAAGTTTCTGACGGATTGGCCCGACTTAGGGAAGACGCAGGTCTGACCCTAGCCTGAGAACAGTTGGTATATAGTCACATGTTGCAGAAATTTGTACATAGATCTTATTTATGTTAATAGGATTTACAGCAGAAATCCACCTGTTAGCAACCAAAACAGCCTCATTTCAAATAAACTGATTTTCAGCCACACAAATTGCTGTAATAAATCTGTCACATGAGCTATACTATCAGATAATATTGAGAAATCCCTTTTGCTGAATGTCTTACTTTGCATGTTGCACCAATAAATTGTAAATGATATTTTGATTTCCTTTTAGTTTTCCTTTGTGTTTGTTTTTCACAAGTACATTGAATCCTGTAGCCCTGAAGGGAAGTTTCATACAAAAACAAAACTTCCCTTCATTGTGTCCATCTGAGTGTATAGAGAGTAGTGATGGACACAGGAGTTTCACAATATACTCTTTTATATACTTGTTTACAGTTTTTATTACTTTGAGCGATATGGCCTGAGCCTTCATGTTTATGGGCATCAGTAACATTACTGTAGGCTTTCTATGAAACCAAAAAATTGAAGCTTTTTATCCTTCCTAAGGCTGTGTGTCCACCTAGCGTTTTTTGTGCGTTTTTCCTAGCAGGTTTTGAAAAATGTGATTTTATAACTACAAAGGAAAACGCATGCCAGCAAAGTCAATGAGAATTCTCAAGTGCTGTGCCCACTTTCATGTTTTTTTCCTTGCTGATTTTAGTGCAAAGAAAAAAAACAACATGTTCATTATCCCTACGTTTTTCCCTGCGCTTTTCTCATAGATTGTATGATAGGAACACATGGGAAATAATAAACAAAAAATGCTAAAAGCACAGCAGGCTTTCAGCAGCACTTTTCCTGCTAGGAGATGCAGCTATGGTGAAGAAATAATCTGTTAGGTGGGTACATAGTCTAATAATAAACCTACACACAGACACAGAGACACACACACACAGACACATACAAACACACACACATACATAAATATTTTTTATTCATAAACTACCTTCTCACCCACTGTAGGGTGGTTTTATGTCCTTCCTCACTCTTGGGTCCTCTACCAGACGTTTGGGAGTTTGTGGGATCTGCACAGGATCTTAGTTGTTCTAGCACTGCGCTTTTCTGGTCAGGGAGTTCCAATGTTGCTCCTGGGATCTGTTGCATCCATTTTTCCAGTTTAGGGGTCACTGCTCCAAGTGCTCCTATCACCACTGGAATCACTGTTGCCTTCACCTTCCATATTTTCTCTAGTTCTTTTTGAGGTCCTGGTATTTCCCTAGCTTCTCATATTCCTTCTTTCTAAGGTTGCTGTCATTTGGCACTGCCACATCTATTATCATTGCTGTCTTCTAATCCTTGTCTACCATAATGATATCTGGTTGGTTAGCCAACACCTGCTGATCCATCTGGATCTTGAAGACCCACAGGATTTAGCCCTTTAATTCTCCACCACTTTCTCCGAGGTCTCCCACCTGGACTTATGGGGACTTAACCCATATGGTGTACAGATGTTCCTGTATACATATTCCCGCTACTTGGTTGTGGCATTCAATATATGCCGTTCCCACATGCAGTTTGCATCCTGCCACTACGTTGGACTGTTTCTGAGGTTTCTTTGCATAGTCTGCAACTTGACTTGTCTTGTGTGGTAGGTAGAGATTAGTGAACTTTCCCTGAACATGTTTGCCAATTTCAGCAAAAACATTACAGATTCAGTCCGCGAATGGAAACCCAAGCCTTTTTTTTTTTTTAAAAATGGCCAAAAGCGGCTTTGTTCGGGAAAAAAGTTCACAATTTAAAATTCCCCTACAACTTTCCCTTTCTTTTGGGCCAAAGTGCTGGCTGGAAGACCTGCTGGATGGGAACAACACTTAACCTTACGGTTAGGAGTATTCCCACATTCGGGTCTACCGGCTTGTATCAAGCTGTAGGAATTTTTTGAGCTTTAAATAAATTTTTTTAAGCTTCCTGGATTTTGCAGGTGTTTTGGTACCTTCACGGTGTGAATTTTGGAAACAGTGACAGATGTGGCAGAAGCTGGGAAATCCAGGAAACTTACAATGTCCTCAAAACATCCATTCAAGAGCGCTTAATATTTTGGGGGGATTCATTTGAATAATTAAAAAAAAATTTTATTTTATTATTTATTCATTTTTTATTATACTTATTTTTTTTTATTATTTTTATTGGGGGGGGGGAAAGTAGAACAAACATTTATTATTGCAAAGGACCAGTAGCATGCAAGGCCATCTCTTCTAACAGTTATGTGATAGCAATTCATATAAATAATACCATTTAGCCATTATATGCTTCACATATATGGTCTTATAGGTCTGTTCACACTCATCAAACACCATACTATAGATATTGCTTCTTGAATATGTGCAATTTCTATATTTCATTCCATATGTTTACAATACACATTTTTGGCATTTGCACAAGTGTGTTATTTTTATAATTCACATTGAAGTTGTCCTTTCATTGCTGAAATGCCCAATAGTCTTTTTCAGCATCTCAGATGAATTGGTGACTGGTGACCTGAAAACAATTATTTGTTTTCATCATTATATCCTGCACATATATGAGGCTTAAATAATCACTGCACCGCAACCCTGTTGTTATTACGTGTGGCATGGGGAATTGGATTTGTGAGTAACATTACTTTTGCAGCCCACCGCATGTAAGGGTTAATAAGGTGAGCTAGACAACAAGATTGTCAAACAGTAATACCTTGTAGTGATTAATAGTGTTGGCCTCAGTCCTGGTACTGGAAGTGGCAGGCACTTAGTGAAATTAGACAGGGTCACTGCAGAGCTCAGAGTTTCAGCACCATATTAGTGCAGCCCATACCAAATGCACTCTTCTACAGTTGCTGTGCTTCACTTGCTTCTGTGTGCCTGTGTTACCCAGTTTGACGATAGATGCACTGCAAGACATGCCTGATTTGGAGGAGGAGGTCATCTTCATCACTACCCCAGGAGCAGAGAGTGGATCAGCAGAATGAGAACAGAACCAGAGTGGCATGCAGAAGAGATGGATACATTTGTAACCTGGAGCTCAACTGCGCTACCCATATTGGGCATCATCTGCAATGAATCCATTAAGAAAAATATGCAGTGAGCAAGGAAGGAAATGTTGCAGGTATATGCAAAAACTTATGTTTAATAAAGTAAAAAAAGTTAAAAACAGACAGAACAGAAGACCCCACGCACCCCTGAGGCGTTTATGATACCCTCATATTAACAATCCAGTGAGAAACAGTTAAAAAACTGAGACCCAAAGAAAATCCTTTATTAGAGATAAAACACACAGACAACCTGCTTTCACCCATTTATTAAGCCCAAACATACCAAGTTTCAACTGTAATCCACACAACATGATATCCACTAAAGCACACAAGACACAACTACATCGCTATGACAGAAGCATGAGGCTGCATCTATTTCTATGGTGCTGTAAGTTTCTGTCCCAAGAGCAGGTGGCCGTACAGGATGATGCATGTGAGACTCGAGTGTTGCATCATGTTTGTTACCTAGTGTGACTCCAGCCTCACACTGAACCGCAGCAGTGAGTGGTAATGTCAGACAGTTCGTGGTAACAACTGTCATGGATACCACCTGGCTGTCAGTGAGAGCAAGTTGCTGCAGTGTGCGAATGCTGTTATGGTCTCTGTTCACTTCATGTAGCCATGCCTGGACATTGCTGTGGATTATCATTGTAGGGTATATTTGAGCTTAATAAATGGATGACAGTGGGTTGCCTGTGCGTTTTATTTCTAATAAAGGATTTTTCTCTGTGTTTTTTAACTATTTACTCACTGGATTGGTAATATGGGGATATTATAGATGCCTCAACATTACCAATCCAGGGGTTGATGACAGCTGACAATACTCATCTGTCATTAACCCGTTCTATTACCCGGACTGTCAATGCTCCAGGGCAGCGAGAAGAGGCGGTGTGATGCACCAGGATTGGTAAATCTTATGGAGGCACCTGTTCTGGGGTGGCTGCGGCCTGCTATTTTTACGGTGGTGAAGGCTCATGAAAGATGGCCCTTACCATCGTGAGAATACCAAACTCCAGCTGTCGGGTTTATCTTGGCAGATAATCGAAAATGGGTAGGACCCTACGCGTTCTTTTTCATGCACAGTTTGTGATCCTTGAGGATTGGAATGGTTGTAATGTCTTAAATTTCCATAACTCACGCCTTCAGGCAGGGGCCTCTGGCTTATTCTCCATCATCTGTAGGGAGTATCAAAGCAGCTCTTATATTGCACAAACAGTCCAGCACACAAGGAGTGAAGTTACAAAGCTTTACTGTTGCTAAGTTTTAAAAAAGCACATGTTGGTACATGTTGTAAGTTTTCACATTTGTGTTATACAAATACTGATCATTTCAAATTAGATAATTAGCACAGAATATTCCTAATAAATCTAAAAGACACACATACAGTTATGGCCAAAAGTATTGACACCCCTGCAATTCTGTCAGATAATACTCAGTTTCTTCCTGAAAATGATTGCAATCACAAATTCTTTAGTATTATTATCTTCATTTAATTTGTCTTCAATGAAAAAAACACAAAAAGAATTGTCCTAAAGCCAAATTAGATATAATTCCACACCAAACATAAAAAAGGGGGTGGACAAAAGTATTGACACCCTTGGAAAAATCATGTGATACTTCTCTAATTTGTGTAATTAACAGCACCCTTTTAACTTACCTGTGGCACCTAACAGGTGTTGGCAATAACTAAATCACACTTGCAGTCAGTTGACATGGATTAAAGTTGACTCAACCTCTGTCCTGTGTCCTTGTGTGTACCACATTGAGCATGGAGAAAAGAAAGAAGACCAAAGAACTGTCTGAGGACTTGAGAAACCAAATTGTAAGGAGGCATGAGCAATATCAAGGCTACAAGTCCATCTCCAAAGACCTGAATATTCCTTTGTCTACTGTGCGCAGTGTCATCAAGAAGTTTAAAGCCCATGGCACTGTAGCTAACCTCCCTAGATGTGGACGGAAAAGAAAAAGTGACAAGAGATTTCAACGCAAGATTGTGCGGATGGTGGATAAAGAACCTGAACTAACATTCAAACAAGTTCAAGCTGCCCTGCAGTCCGATCGTACAACAGTGTAAACCCGTACTATCCGTCGGCGTCCTAATGAAAAGGGACTGTATGGTAGGAGATCCAGGAAGACCCCACTTCTTACCTCGAAACATAAAAAAGCCAGGCTGGAGTTTACCAAAACTTACCTGAGAAAGCCTAAAACGTGGGTTTTGGTCAGATGAGACAAAAGTAGAGCTTTTTGGGCAAAGGCATAAACATAGAGTTTACAGGAGAAAAAAGAGGCATTCAAAGAAAAGAACACGGTCCCTACAGTCAAACATGGTGGAGGTTCCCTGATGTTTTGGGGTTACTTTGCTGCCTCTGGCACTGGACTGCTTGACCGTGTGCATGGCATTATGAAGTCTGAAGACTACCAACAAATTTTACAGCATAATGTAGGGCCCAGTGTGAGAAAGCTGGGTCTCCCTCAGAGGTCATGGGTCTTCCAACAGGACAATGACCCAAAACACACTTTCAAAAAGCACTAGAAAATAATTTGGATAAAACACTGGAGACTTCTAAGGTGGCCAGCAATGAGTCCAGACCTGAATCATATAGAACACCTGTGGGAGATCTAAAAATGGCAGTTTGGAGAAGGTCACCCTTCAAATATCAGGAACCTGGAGCAGTTTGCCAAAGAAGAATGGTCTAAAATTCCAGCAGAGCATTGTGAGAAACTCATTGATGGTTATCGGAAGCTGTTGATCGCAGTTATTTTGGCTAAAGGTTGTGCAACCAAGTATTAGGCTGAGGGTGCCAATACTTTTATCCAGCCCATTTCTGGAGTTTTGTGTGAAATGATCAATGTTTTGCTTTTTCCTTCATTCTCTCTTGTGTTTTTTCATTGAAACAAATTAAATGAAGATAATAATACCAATATCAATACTTTGCCATGACTGTATATAAAAAAAAGTATTTAATCAAGCCCCGCAAGGATCAGCAAAGTCCATTGAAATGGGGTACAGACCATCAAGATAATAGGGCTCAGTCCATTAAAAGCACAGTCCATTGAGGACTTTGAGGTGTAGTCTGAAGGCTGCAAACCCACCAATCCAGCAGGGGGAAGCGCAGCCGGTGCTAAATTTGGGAATGGGGAAAAATTAAGCCTACGTGGCCAAGAGGCAAAACAACAGGCCTCGATCTTGTCAGAACTCTAAACAAAAACAGTCCTTATCTGGCAAACAGGGCAACTCCAGCACTAAGGTTGCTTTCACAATGCGATTTTTGGGGATCCGTGGCTGTCCATTGTAGAACGGACAGCTATGGGTCCGATTTGACCCCCATGTATGCCTATGGGCTTCGGATCACATCGGATTTACCCTTAATGGCATCTGATTTGTATAGGATCCGATTGTGTCCGATTTTTTGCTGTGCCCAAAAACGGAGACTGCTCCGATTTTGGGCATAGCAGACCAAATCGGACACAATCTGATCCGACATGATCCGCGCCAATTAACATGGGGGCCTATGGAGCACGGGTCCGAGAAAAACAGGATCGTTTTTCGGACCTGATTTTAGTGTACTGAGCATGCTCAGTACACTAAAACTGCTCTGTACCATCTAATTTCACTTCCGCAATGTATATACATACATTGCAGAAGTGAAATTAAGTAAAAGCAGGGGTTAAAAATATAAAAATTTGTATTCTCACCTTTCCAGCGATCCCCCGATGCCTCCATCAAGCTCCCGATGGTTACAGGACCTGGGAAGGTGGGGTTACCCGATCAGCTTTGCCAGGTTCTGTAACCATCGGGAGCTTGATGGAGGCATCGGGGGAACGCTGGAACGGTGAGAATACAAATGTTTTATTTTTAACCCTTGCTTTTACCTAATTTCACTTCCGCAATGTATATATACATTGCAGAAGTGAAAGTGCCCCGCTTGCCTCCTGTCAGCTTTTTCTGTGTCCGGACCCGTGAAAATCACGGCTACGGACACAGAAATAGCACCAGGAAGCACACCTCCAATGCGGTCCTTTCCTGTTCGTGGGGTCCTGCAAAAAGTAGGATCCCACTGACAGGAAAAAAATCGCGATGTGAAAGCACCCTAACAGCAAGATTACCAGCCTGCAACTTTACATCTTGCATGATGCAAAGTCCCAGCAGGTGCATTTCTTCCAACAGGCCAGGGACCCAACAGCAGGCCTTTTTTAGTGCAGTCCTCTTTTATTGGCCCCAAAACACTAGCATCTTTCTCAGCACTGCCCAGGATGAACATAGCCTGTTCACACTGTATGCTGCTGCCAGACGGTCTTGTGGGTTTGCAGGGGCTACTCTTCCAGGGGCACTCTCCACCACCACCTGCCCCCCAGCACACTAGGTCATGGCCACCACTGGAAAAAAGAACAAATGAATTAGGGGATGACCCCAACAGGCTCTTCAGGATCTCTTGCCTTTGTGGTTTTCACTGCATCTGTGTTATCATTCATACTCTTTGAAAAAGTGCCAGGAAAGCAAAAATCTGCCTCAGTATGTAAACTTTTGAGCACAACTGTATAAAAAAACTACCTTATCACCCCTGTGGGGTGGTTACTATTTGTCCTTCCTCATTCTCGAGTCCTCTACCAAAGGCCTGGGAGTTTGTGGGATGTGCGCAGGATTTTATTTGTTTCCAACACTGTGCTTTTCTAGGCAAAGATTTCCTATGTTGCTCCTGGGATCTTTTGCAGACATTTTTCCCGTTTAAGGGTCACTGCTCCAAGTGTTCCTATCACCACTGGAATCAGTGTTGCCTTCACCTACCACATCTTTCTTTCTGATGTTGCTGTCATTTGGCACTGCCACATCATTGCTGTCTTCTGATCCTTGTCTATTATCACGATACCTGGTTGGCTAGACAACACCTCCTTATCCGTCTGGATCTTGCAGTCCCACAGAATTTTAGCCCTTTCATTCTCCATCATTTTTTCTGTGGTCTCCCACCTAGACTAATGGGAACTTATCGCATATGCTGTACAGATGTATCCTGTATACAATTCCCGCTACTTGGTTGTGGCATTCGGTGCACGGTGTTCCTACTTGCATTTTGCATCCTGCCGCTATATGTTGACAGTTTCCAAGGTTTCCTTACGTAGTCTACACCTGGGTCTTGTCTTGTGTGGTAGGTCTCTGCTTCTATGAATCTGGCACTTAGCACCTGCTCTTGTGCCGCTATGATATGTGTCTCTGTGCTGTCTTGGAGTCCAGCTTTCTCCAGCCATTGGTAGGATTTCTCCATATCAGCCACCTCCATTATCTGTCAATGGTACAGAACATCCCATGCAGTTGTTTGTCTTGCGATGGCACTTTATATTCGTCTTCTTCCTTCAAGGACTGTTCTTTTTGCTGCCCTATGCTCTCCCTCAGCATCTCATCTCTTGGAGCCATTTTTCTCAGATGCCTATCAAGCCTCAACCTATATATATATACAGTTAGGGCCAGAAATATTTGGACAGTGACACAAGTTTTGTTATTTTAGCTGTTTACAAAAACATGTTCAGAAATACAATTATAAATATAACTAGCTGGGTGCCCGATGCACAATGCATCGGGATTCTAGCAGAGCGAGTCTCTGACTCGCAATGGCCGCTTCGCGGCCAATGCTTCGCGCTGCTAAGGCGACTCGCCATGCCCGCTGCGCGGGCATAGCGAGTCGCCTTAGAGCGACTCGCAATGGCCGCTGCGCGGCCAATGCTTCGTTCGTATCCACATGACCACGCTGACTCGCAGCGAGTGCGGTCTCAAAAGGGGCACTCGCTGCATTCGTGATTATATAATAGATATGGGCTGAAAGTGCACACTCCGAGCTGCAATATGAGAGTTTCCACATCCAAATCGGAGAAAGGGTTTAGGAATCATAGCTCTGTAATGCATAGCCTCCTCTTTTTTAAGGGACCAAAAGTAATTGGACAATGGACTCTAGGGGCTGCAATTAACTCTGAAGGCGTCTCCCTCGTTAACCTGTAATCAATGAAGTAGTTAAAAGGTCAGGGGTGGATTCCAGGTGTGTGGTTTTGCATTTGGAAGCTCTTGCTGTGACCAGACAACATGCGGTCAAAGGAACTCTCAATTGAGGTGAAGCAGAACATCCTGAGGCTGAAAAAAAAGAAAAAAATCCATCAGAGAGATAGCAGACATGCTTGGAGTAGCAAAATCAACAGTTGGGTAGATTCTGAGAAAAAAGGAATTGACTGGTGAGCTTGGGAACTCTAAAAGGCCTGGGCGTCCACGGATGACAACAGTGGTGGATGATCACCGCATACTTTATTTGGTGAAGAAGAACCCGTTCACAACATCAACTGAAGTCCAGAACACTCTCAGTGAAGTAGGTGTATCTGTCTCTAAGTCAACAGTAAAGAGAAGACTCCATGACAGTAAATACAAAGGGTTCACATCTAGATGCAAACCATCAATTCCAAAAATAGACAGGCCAGAGTTAAATTTGCTGAAAAACACCTCAAGAAGCCAGCTCAGTTCTGGAAAAGTATTCTATGGACAGATGAGACAAAGATCAACCTGTACCAGAATGATGGGAAGAAAAAAGTTTGGAGAAGAAAGGGAACGGCACACCACATCATCTGTAAAACATGGTGGAGGCAACGTGATGGCATGGGCATGCATGGCTTTCAATGACACTGGGTCACTTGTGTTTATTGATGACATAACAGCAGACAAGAGTAGCCGGATGAATTCTGAAGTGTACCGGGATATACTTTCAGCCCAGATTCAGCCAAATGCTGCAAAGTTTATTGGACGGCGCTTCATAGTACAGATGGACAATGACCCCAAGCATACAGCCAAAGCTACCCAGGAGTTCATGAGTGCTAAAAAGTGGAACATTCTGCAATGGCCAAGTCAATCACCAGATCTTAATAGGTTATACAGAACACTGCACACTCAAAGGTTTTTAAGGTGATGAAGTTAATTTATTGCGGTGCATAGGGACAGATTAGCGCCTTGGCGCGGGACGCGCTGGCAGAACCCGGAGCGGGAGGGATACAACCCACCCATAGAAAGGTGCTCACCTCTGGGAGACACAGACCGGGATAAGACCTCCACAAAAGAGGCACACATAATCTATGCAACTTTAAGAAACTACTACCAGAGGCTACCTTAACCCTATGCAGTACAGGACCTAAGGCTCTCCTAGGTGCATACCTCCTATAGTTATAAGGACAGCGATACTTTGATAAAGACCACGGAGGTGGTCGAAACGTCAGTTTGTCGCTAATCTGTCCCTATGCACCGCAATAAATTAACTTCATCACCTTAAAAACCTTTGAGTGTGCAGTGTTCTGTATAACTTATTGACATTGAGACCCAAGGGACTCCTACACTGGCACCTCTACTATACCCAACAGGTGTGCACGCCAATCACTACTGCTATACAATCACCAGATCTTAACCCAATTGAGCATGCATTTCACTTGCTCAAATCCAGACTTAAGACGGAAAGACCCACAAACAAGCAAGACCTGAAGGCTGCGGCTGTAAAGGCCTGGCAAAGCATTAAGAAGGAGGAAACCCAGCGTTTGGTGATGTCCATGGGTTCCAGACTTAAGGCAGTGATTGCCTCCAAAGGATTCGCAACAAAATATTGAAAATAAAAATATTATGTTTGGGTTATGTTTATTTGTCCAATTACTTTTGACCTCCTAAAATGTGGAGTGTTTGTAAAGAAATGTGTACAATTCCTACATTTTCTATCAGATATTTTTGTTCAACCCTTCAAATTAAACGTTACAATCTGCACTTGAATTCCGTTGTAGAGGTTTCATTTCAAATCCAATGTGGTGGCATGCAGAGCCCAACTCGCGAAAATTGTGTCACTGTCCAAATATTTCTGGCCCTAACTGTATATATATATATACAGTGTCTCTTGCCTTGGTGTGAAGACCCGGAAGCTTTTCACAATGCATGGAGTTCTCCACCCAAAATCCAACAACAAAACACCCAAAGATTGTATACCAACAGAAAGGAGGGTGGTTGAGGCTTGATAGGTGTCTGAGCCACCAACGTGAATGAAACAAGGAGTATCGAGGAATACATCACTAATATGGCTCCAAAAGATGAGATGCTGAGGTATATATATATATATATATATATATATATATATATATATATTCCCCCCATCCTACTGTATCCCCACCCTCCCTCGTAGACTGTGAGCCCTCGTGGACAGGGTCGCTGCCCCTCCTGTACCTGTACGTCCCGATCGCCTAGATTTAGTGTACTTGTTCTTGTCTCCCTTATCCTCATGTAAAGCGCCATGGAACCTAATGGCGCTATATAAATAAATAAATTATATATATATATATAAAGAAAAATTCAAGAGCAGCACTGAGCCAACAAGTAACAAATTGCTACAAAGGTCTATGCAATGTTCAACTGCTATTGAATACAGAAATCCCAAAAATGGACAGCACTCAGTAGATAAGGTTCATACCCTGTTTCCCCGAAAATAAGTCACCCCTGAATATAAGTCAGGGCAGGGCTGGCGCAGAATTTTCCAATATAAGTCATACCCCGATTATAAGACAGGGTGACTTATTTTCGGGGAATATAAGACAGGGTACCGCTAAAGTGCCATTTTTGCCCATTGCATGTTTTACCTGTGTCCCCGCTGTCCCACTGGCCCCGCTGTCCCCCGTGGGCTCCCCTCTGCCCTCAGGTGCTGCAGGTAACCTCGAGGGCATAGGGTTAATCTTGTGCGCCTGTCGCCCCGGCCTGACGTCACCGCTGCCGGCAGGAGCTTCTGATTGGCCAGCGGCTCCCCAGCATCTCAAGCGCTGATTGGCTCAGCAGCTTGAGTGCTGATTGGCCAGAAGCTCCTGCATGAAGAAGCATCTGGACAACGCCCTGCACCGCGGAGGAATCCATAGCCCGAGGCCGCCATTACCCTAAAAGGTAAGGATGTTTCCTTGCCGACTTGCCCATTAAAACCGCAATTCCGCCGCACAGCCGACTTGCGGCACACTTGCGGCAGGTCCCCATACAATGTACGGTACTGTATGGGACACTTGCGGCAAGGTGCGGTTACCGCACCTTTGCCGCACCTTGCCGCAAGTGTCCCATACATTACCGTACATTGTATGGGGACCTGCCACAAGTATGCCGCAAGTGTGCCGCAAGTCGGCTGTGCGGCGGAATTGCGGTTTTAACGGTACTGTGCTGGGGGCTGCAGTGGCATACTGTATGGGGCTGGGACTTTTCATTTTTGTCATTTTTTTTTTTTAATATAAGTCATACCCCGAATATAAGACAGGGTGGGACTTTTGGGGGTAAAATTAATATAAGACACTGTCTTATATTCGGGGAAACACGGTACTTCTCTTGTTTTTATTGGCCCATACCGACCGCAACGTTTTGGCAGCAGATTCTGCCTTTCTCTAGCAGGAAGGCAGAATCTGCTGCAGAAAAGTTGCAGTCGGTATGGGCCAATAAAAACAAGAGAAGTATGAACCTTATCTACTGACTGCTGTCCATTTCTGAGAAATATACAGTACAGACCAAAAGTTTGGACACACCTTCTCATTCAAAGAGTTTTTTACATTTTCATGACTATGAAAATTGTAGATTCACACTGAAGGCATCAAAACTATGAATTAACACATGTGGAATAATATACTTAATAAAAAAGTGTGAATCAACTGTAAATATGTCTTATATTCTAGGTTCTTCAAAGTAGCCTCCTTTTGCTTTGATTACTGCTTTGCACACTCTTGGCATTCTCTTAATGAGATTCAAGAGGTAGTCACGGGAAATGGTTTTCACTTCACAGGTGTGCCCTGTCAGGTTTAATAAGTGGGATTTCTTGCCTTATAAATGGGGTTGGGACCATCAGTTGTGTTGTGCAGAAGTCTGGTGGATACACAGCTGATAGTCCTACTGAATAGACTGTTAGCTGCTTTTTTCTTGCCATAATACAAATTCTAAGTAAAGAAAAATGAGGGCCATCATTACTTTAATAAATGAAGGTCAGTCAGTCCGAAAAATTGGGAAAACTTTGGAAGTGTCCCCAAGTGAAGTTGCAAAAACCATCAAGTGCTACAAAGAAACTGGCTCACATGAGGACCGCCCCAGGAAAGAAAGACCAAGAGTCACCTCTGCTGCAGAGGATAAGTTCATCTGAGTCACCAGCCTCAGAAATCGCTGGTTAACAGTAACTCAGATTAGGGACCAGGTCAATGCCACACAGAGTTCTAGCAGCAGACACATCTCTACAACAACTGTTAAGAGGAGACTTTGTGCAGCAGGCCTTCATGGTAAAATAGCTGCTAGGAACACCACTGGTAAGGACAGGCAACAAGCAGAAAAGACTTTTTTGGGCTAAAGAACACAAGGAATGGACATTAGACCAGTGGAAATCTGTGCTTTGATCTCATGAGTCCAAATTTGAGATCTTTGGTTCCAACCACCGTGTCTTTGTGCAACGCAAAAAAGGTGAACGGATGTACTCTACCCACCTGGTTCCCACCGTGGAGCATGGAGGAGGAGGTGTGATGGTGTAGGGGTGCTTTGCTGGTAACACTGTTGAGAATTTATTCAAAATTGAAGGCATACTGAACCAGCATGGCTACCACAGCATCTTGCAGCGGCATGCTATTCCATCTGGATTGTATTTAGTTGGACCATCATTTATTTTTCAACAGGACAATGACCTCAAACACACCTCCAGGCTGTGTAAGGGCTATCTGACCAAGAAGGAGAGTAATGGGGTGCTACGCCAGATGACCTGGCCTACACAGTCACCAGACCTGAACCCAATTAAGATGGTTTGGGGTGAGCTGGACCGCCGAGTGAAGGAAAAAGGGCCAACAAGTGCTCAGCATCTCTGGGAACTCCTTCAAGACTGTTGTAAGACCATTTCCGGTGACTACCTCTTGAAGCTCATCAAGAGAATGCAAGAGTGTGCAAAGCAGTAATCAAAGCAAAAGGTGGCTACTTTGAGGAACCTAGAATATAAGACATATTTTCAGTTGTTTCACACTTTTTTTGTTAAGTAAATAATTCCACATGTGTTAATTCATAGTTTTGATGCCTTCAGTGTGAATCTACAATTTTCATACTCATGAAAATAAAGAAAACTCTTTGAATGAGAAGGTGTGCGCAAACGGGTATATATATATATATATATATATATATATATATATAGATCATGCTCTGCGGTATTCTGTCTAATGATTAGCACATTACAATGCTTTTCAGATGAAAGCCTTGCACTGTAAACTAGGCTGAGAGGGAAGTCTGATATGGGCATGCATGCCCAGACTGCGGTTGCAGTATATTTGTATCTGCTAGTGTTCCTGATTTTTAAAAAATCTGCTGCAAGTACTTTTTTCAGCCACTAGCGGTCACCATGCAACAAGATGTGCCAATCTTAAAAAGACTGGAATCTGTTGATAGAAAAGAAAAGAAACACATGATGCAGCTGCAGGAGTTGAGAGCTGAGGAAGACGGGGAGAAGTAGACCAGACCTGGCTGACAAACACAGAAGCGCTTAATGCTGTGAGAGACCTAAAGTAGACGGTGTGAAAAAGAGGAAGCAGTTTTCTGTGAGTAAATCTGGAAGAATGACCAGTCACCGACTGTTTAGTCAGATAGGGAAAGTTAGGTAGGATTTGCACATCTCCAAGGATATCCCTTTTGCAAAGACTACAGATGGACTGATAAAGAGATTGTTTGAGCGCCTGTGTTCCTAGACTCTGGTGAACGTGATTGCTATAGGAGAGCTCAGTAGATCACTACTGTGTTGAGACCGAATCTGAATTCTCACTTGCACTTGGATATATTAGAGAACTGGGTGACTTAGGAAAAGTTGACTTTAAATCTAGTGGCTGGAAGTCAAAGTAATAAGTTCAATTTTACTGTTTGCGGATATTCAGTCAGGGCATCAATTCTGAGCACTCACAAAAAGAAGGACAGTTCACTGTATAAACATTGATATGGTTTGAGTTAATAGTTATGTAAAGATAAATACAGTGGGTGCGGAAAGTATATATTTTTTCTCATTAATGTACACTCTTCACCCCATCTTGATTGAAAAATACTGAAATGTAGAAATTTTTGCAAATTTATTAAAAAAGAAAAATTTAAATATCACATGGTCATAAGTATTCAGACCCTTTGCTCAGACACTCATATTTAAGTCACAAGCTGTCCATTTCCTTGTGATTCTCCTTGAGATGGGTCTACTTCTTCATTTTAGTCCAACTGTGTTTAATTATACTGATAGGTCTTGATTTGGAAAGGCACACGCCTGTCTATATAAGACCTCACAGCCACAGTGCTTATCAGACCAAATGAGAATCATGAGGTCAAAGGAACTGCCCAGGGAGCTTAGAGGAAGGAGCTCAGCCAAACTGAGCAATCGTGGAGCAAGAACCTTGGTGAGAGTTGACTTTGTGGAACTTTCTTCCAACTCCCTTCTGCATCTCTGGAGTTCAGCCACAGTGATCTTGGGGTTCTTCTTTACCTCTATCACTGTAGCTCTCCACCAGTCTGGACTTTATGGCAGAGTGACCCAACGGAAGACTAATCTCAGTGCAAGATATATGAAAGCCCGAATACAGTTTGCAAAAAAAACACATGAAGAATTCCCAGACTATGAGAAATAAGATTCTCGGGTCTGATGAGATGCAGATAGAACATTTTGGTGATGAATATAAGCGGTATGTGCGGAGAAAACCAGCACTGCTCATCACCTGCCCAATACAATCCCAACAGTGAAACATGGTGGTGATTGAAGGAAACATGAATGCGTCCAAGTACATAGATATCTTGGATGTAAACCTCTTCCAGACTGTTCTGGACATCAGACTTGGCTGAAGGTTCACCTTCCAACAAGAAAGTGACCCTAAGCACTCAGCTAAAATAACAAAGGGGTGGCACTTCAGAAAAACTCCTGACCTAAACCCAATTGAGCGTCTCTGGAGAGACCTGAAAATGGCTGTCCACGAACGTTCACCATCCAACCTGATGGAACTGGAGAGGATCTGCAAGGAAGAATGACAGAGGATCCCCAAATCCAGGTGGGTGCATCATTCCTAAAAAGACTCATGGCTATACTAGCTCAAAAGGTGCTTCTACTCAGTACTGAGTAAAGGGTCTGAATACTTATGACCATGTGATATTTCAATTTTTCTTTTTATTAATAAATTTGAAAAAAAAATTCTACATTACTTTTTTTAAGTCAAGATGGGGTGCAGAGTGTACATTAATGAGAAAAAAATTTACTTTTTTTGAATTTACCAAATGGCTGCAATGAAACAAAGAGTGAATCATTTAAATGTGTTTGAATACTTCCCGTACCCACTGTATATTAAGGGTAAAACAGGATACCTGGAATTTATTGTAAATAAGGCAGAAGGCGTATGTAAGATTATATATCTGAGAGAAATATGGGTCACGGTAAAACCCCGGGAAGGCACTGTATTGGAGAATATAATATATAAAGATGGGCGCACACCTCTAGTGGTGGGTGCTAGCATGAAAATATATACACTTACTGAACGGAGATTCTGCTGCACACCAGCACTTCATGTCTTTAAAGGAAAAGCCTATGGCTAACATGTATTATTGCATTGTGTGAACAGGAACCAAGACCATATTGGAAAGCTACTGAAAGCTATCTAGGATCAAATGTGAAAAATTAGTTAATGTGATGGCCATGACATTGTAAGCCCAGTAACTGCTATCAAGGTTTTTTCACTCTATTGGGTCCTATCTAAAAACCTCATGTGTGCAGTCTGGATATGTGTATGGGATAATGCCCTGTGTGCAATTAAAACCTGCTTTTAAAGGAAATTTTCAGGACTATGTGTAGGTTCTCAAAGCAGCTACTGGGTGGGGGAGGGTGCTGCATCCAAAAGAGACTATATACAGTTAGGGCCAGAAATATTTGGACAGTGACACAAGTTTTGTTATTTTAGCTGTTTACAAAAACATGTTCTGAAATACAATTATATATGTAATATGGGCTGAAAGTGCACACTCCCAGCTGCAATATGAGAGTTTCCACATCCAAATCGGAGAAAGGGTTTAGGAATTATAGCTCTGTAATGCATAGCCTCCTCTTTTTCAAGGGACCAAAAGTAATTGGACAATGGACTCTAACGGCTGCAATTAACTCTGAAGGCGTCTCCCTCGTTAACCTGTAATCAATGAAGTAGTTAAAAGGTCAGGGGTGGATTCCAGGTGTGTGGTTTTGCATTTGGAAGCTGTTGCTGTGACCAGACAACATGCGGTCAAAGGAACTCTCAATTGAGGTGAAGCAGAACATCCTGAGGCTGAAAAAAAAGAAAAAATCCATCAGAGAGATAGCAGACATGCTTGGAGTAGCAAAATCAACAGTTGGGTACATTCTGAGAAAAAAGGAATTGACTGGTGAGCTTGGGAACTGTAAAAGGCCTGGGCGTCCACGGATGACAACAGTGGTGGATGATCGCCGCATACTTTATTTGGTGAAGAAGAACCCATTCACAACATCAACTGAAGTCCAGAACACTCTCAGTGAAGTAGGTGTATCTGTCTCTAAGTCAACAGTAAAGAGAAGACTCCATGACAGTAAATACAAAGGGTTCACATCTAGATGCAAACCATTCATCAATTCCAAAAATAGACAGGCCAGAGTTAAATTTGCTGAAAAACACCTCAAGAAGCCAGCTCAGTTCTGGAAAAGTATTCTATGGACAGATGAGACAAAGATCAACCTGTACCAGAATGATGGGAAGAAAAAAGTTTGGAGAAGAAAGGGAACGGCACATGATCCAAGGCACACCACATCCTCTGTAAAACATGGTGGAGGCAACGTGATGGCATGGGCATGCATGGCTTTCAATGGCACTGGGTCACTTGTGTTTATTGATGACATAACAGCAGACAAGAGTAGCCGGATGAATTCTGAAGTGTACCGGGATATACTTTCAGCCCAGATTCAGCCAAATGCTGCAAAGTTGATTGGACGGCGCTTCATAGTACAGATGGACAATGACCCCAAGCATACAGCCAAAGCTACCCAGGAGTTCATGAGTGCAAAAAAGTGGAACATTCTGCAATGGCCAAGTCAATCACCAGATCTTAACCCAATTGAGCATGCATTTCACTTGTTCAAATCCAGACTTAAGACGGAAAGACTCACAAACAAGCAAGACCTGAAGGCTGCGGCTGTAAAGGCCTGGTAAAGCATTAAGAAGGAGGAAACCCAGTGTTTGGTGATGTCCATGGGTTCCAGACTTAAGGCAGTGATTGCCTCCAAAGGATTCGCAACAAAATATTGAAAATAAAAATATTTTGTTTGGGTTATGTTTATTTGTCCAATTACTTTTGACCTCCTAAAATGTGGAGTGTTTGTAAAGAAATGTGTACAATTCCTACATTTTCTATCAGATATTTTTGTTCAACCCTTCAAATTAAATGTTACAATCTGCACTTGAATTCTGTTGTAGAGGTTTCATTTCAAATCCAATGTGGTGGCATGCAGAGCCCAACTCGCGAACATTGTGTCACTGTCCAAATATTTCTGGCCCTAACTGTATAATATATAAAGATGGGCGTACACCTCTAGTGGTGGGTGCTAGCATGAAAATATATACACTTACTGAACAGAGATTCTGCTGCACACCAGCACTTCATGTCTTTAAAGGAAAAGCCTATGGCTAACATGTATTATTGCATTGTGTGAACATGAACCAAGATCATATTGGAAAGCTATCTAGGATCAAATGTGAAAAATTAGTTAATGTGATGGCCATGATATTGTAAGCCCAGTAACCGCTATCAAGGTTTTTAGATAGGACCAAGTAGAGTGAAAAAACCTTGATAGCGGTTACTGGGCTTACAATGTCATGGCCAAAAAAGCTGGAAAAGTGGCAGAAGGTGGATTTCTCTGATTAGTTTTCAGTAGAATTACACCACAGCTGCTGCAAATACTGCAGAAGACCTACTGGAGCCCATATGAATCCAAATTTGGTGGTGGAAAGATCATGGTCTGGGGTTACATGCAGTATGGTGGTGTGAGAAACATTTGCAAAGTGGAAGGCAATATCAATAGCCTAAAATATCAAGAAGTACTAGCTACCTGTTACATTCCAAATCATAAAAAGGGTCAAATTATGCAGCAAGATGGTGCTCCATCTCATACATCCATCTCTACAACAAAGTTCCTCCAGGCAAAAAAGATCAAGGTGCTCAAGGACTATCCTGCCCTGTCACCAGACATGAACATCATCGAAGCTTGGAAGACAAAACCAAAGAATATAGATGAACTCTGGGAGGCATGTAAGACTGCATTCTTTGCTATTCCTGATGACTTCATTAATAAATTGCATGAATCTTTGTTGAACCGCATGGATGCAGTCCTTCAAGCTCATTTTCTGACAGATACCTTCATTATGGTAGGTCTCTTCTATTTTGGGACCAAAATCATCATTTTTCTGTACTTCCCAGATCATACAATGTCATACAGTGTCCCCCTTTTTTCTTTTTTTTGACCAGAATGTTTTCCATTTATAGTGCACTTTTTCAATCGTGCCTACTTTTGAGAAATGATCCAATCTCTCTGTGATATAAATCAGTGGGCTCATACATAATCAGAAATATTTATACAGCATTGTCATGCTGAATATCCTCTTCCTTTTTTGTAGTGCTGATTTATTGTAGTGCTGATTTATTGTAGTGCTGATTTTTGCAGTGCTTATTTTTCCTTTGCCTTTTCTGTGTCAGATTTCTTATGCATTTCTCTTGCCCTATATACATATTTATATGTGTACACTTAGCATGTTTGCAATGAACTTGCATTTTTTGTTGTTTGTCTTGCAACATAGACAGGTTTCTCTTATATGTAGTGAATCCTCTAAAGGCCACTTTACACACACCAACGCATCTGTCCAACTTCTGACCAACTTGCTGGTTGCAGTGAAATCATGGAAACATTGCTCCATTGTACACAGTCACAAAATGAAGCAATGTTTCCATGATTTCACTGCAACCAGTGAGTTGGTCAGAAGTTGGACAGATAAGTTGGTGTGTGTAAAGTGGCCCTTATAATACTTTATGAGACCATTTATGTTCAATGTTTTGCTAAATTATTTCAGGTGATACTCATTTGTAAATTCACAGGTGTATTGTCTTATATTTATTGTGTGTTATGTTAGTGCCTCTTTGTCATTGATAAAGATTTTTTAATCGAAACGCGTCAGACGGGGCATGTCTTAGCCCCCTAGATGCATTTTAATCTTTATGTTGTGATTTACAAAATAAAGTAAAACATTTTTCATCGGATAAAGTTGCCAGCTTTTCCTCATTATATTCCAGGCATGTAAGACTGCATTCTTTGCTATTCCTGATGACTTCATAAATAAATTGCATGAATCATTGTTGAACCGCACGTATGCAGTCCTTCAAGCTCATGGAAGTCACACAAAATATTAAATATGATTCAAAGAGCACCACAACTTTATTCACCAATGTTTTGCAAGATATATTTGTATTTTAAGTTAATTATTTGTTTGAATGTCACATTACTTTCTGTGGGCGACAAAACGTTTATCTTGCCAATATCTGACCATTCTGTGTTCATTAAATGATCAATATTTCAACATTGATGCCAATTTATTTTCTTAACCTAAACCACGTTTTGGAGCGTTTTAGCTTTCAAAAGAGTAATTTATAAAACCAATGGATGAATTTAACGTCAGGTTATAAGCTTTTATTTACATAACATGGATAAGCGACATAACTTTTGTCAGGGACTGTAGACTTAGTTGTATGAACGGTACCATATGGCCAGTTTTCCACTGCATGGTTAGTCTTGCTGGTTGTACAAAGATAGGCATATCATTACGTTTTCTCTTTTTCTCTTCTATGCTGGCAACTTACGTCAATGTTTTGCATGCTTTGAAATTGGCTTATAGGTATGTTGCATTAATTAGCACTCTTTCTGGGACTTCATACTTCAGTTTGATTCCTACAATTCATTAAAGATTTCCCCTGACCCACTTCTATTTATCGCAGGACACCGAAACTGTACATGTGTAATTATATAAGTCTCTACAGGTTGCCACTTTGCAACTCTGAACTGATAACGGTTTTTATTTTGCAGGTGCTCAAGTGGTGTGGGGTGTGATAATGGACCCAGTGGAATACAGAGCAGTCATCAAGTTCCTTTACCTGAAAGGTGTGTTCATCGATAGCGAAAAGGGGTCATCCTGGAAGTGAAGCTCTTTCCACTGAAATTCATATACATTTTAAATGACAATGCCAGTTCCCGACTACATCATATGATGGGGAATCGTCACCATAAACCTTTCATTTCATCGAACGTCTTCCTTGGTAAGCAGCCTTTCACGTAAAGGAACTTGATGACTGCTCTCTATTCCACTGGGTCCATTGTCATAAAAGACACTTTGGAGAAAAGGCTGTTCCACTGGTTCCAGCTACCACCATGCATTATGCTACCCCAAACCATAATCAGCGGATTTGTTACTAGTGTGAAATTCCCTTGAGAAGGCCTCTTTATGGCATTATCAACATGGTTTCAAGGAAAAGGTCTGAGGTTCAAATGGAGCAATGGAGGCTGGAAACAGGACCAACTCCATGTTTTTGTGGTCCCAGGAGAAAGATCCTCAGTGGGCCCCTTTAACACATATCACGATTAGTGATGGGCGAATCCTAAATTACTCGGAATCGCTTGACTCTAGCGAGTCCGAGCACAGGACTCGCTACTCGTTGCGAGTCTAGCGAGTCCAATGTTAATGAATGGGGAAGCGAGTAATAGCGAGTAGTGTGAGATTTACAAATCGCAGATGTGTCTCGGAAGCTTCAGCCTGAAGCAATCCTAGTTTTGTCATTTATTTGCATTGGACTCGTTTACTTTGTAAGTAATCGCTGGGAAACTCGCACAGATAAGAGTCCTGTCTGCTCTGTGTGCTGGCTGCCAGCTCCAGGGTCCTAGAGCCCGCCTGCTGCCTGATGTAGCAGAGCTGAGATTGTTCTCAGTCTGCTCATTCCCTGTGTACAGACATGAATGTCTGTGCACAGAGATGATGTAGCAGAGCTGAGATTGTTCTCAGTCTGCTCATTCCCTGTGCATAGACATCTATATCTATGCACATGGAATGTAGCAGAGAGGACATCGCGTTTTGGACTGCGTCGGACGGAAGAGGATTTTTTTAATTAAAGATGGAGTCCCTAATAGCTTTTTTTTTTTATTTCTAATAAAAAATTTTCTTTGTGTTGTGTTTTTTTTAAAACAATTTAATAGAAATTCATGGCGGTCATGTCTAATATTGGCGTGACCGCCATAAATTTCGGGCTTAGGGCGAGCTGATAATACAAAGCTGGCCCTAACCTCTTTATTACCCAGCGTGCCACCGCTACCAGGGCCGCTGGAAGAGCCAGGGGCGGCTGCGGGCTGCAATTTGCAGCGGGGGGTGCCCAGAAAGCTTGGGCATCCCTGCGCTGCGCTGCGGATTCCAGCCCCCAGCTGCTTACCTGTACCTGGCTAGACATAGAAATTGCGCGGAGCCCCACGCATTTTTTTTAAATTATTTCATGAAATTCTGAGATTCTGACTCTGACTCTGACTCTGAGACTCTGACTCTGAAATTCATGAAATAATAAAAAAAAAATGCATGGGGCTCCGCGCAATTTCTATGTCTAGCCAGGTACAGCTAAGCAGCTGGGGGCTGGAATCCGCAGCGCAGGGATGCCCAAGCTTTCTGGGCACCCCCGCTGCAAATTGCAGCCCACAGCCGCCCCAGAAGATGGCGCGTTCATTGAAGCGCCATCCTCTGGCGCTGAACCCCGCTCTTCCAGCGGCCCTGGTGGCGGTAGCACGCTGGGTAATAAAGGGGTTAATACCAGCTTTGTTATACAAGCTGGTATTAAGCCCGAGATTCTTAATGTCAGGCCACGTTTGACCCAGCCACTAAGAATCTCCAATAAAGGGTTAAAAAAACACAACACAGAGAAAATTTTTTATTTGAAATAAAAAAAAAAGCCATTAGGGACTCCATCTTTAATTAAAAAAATCCTCTTCCGTCCGACGCAGTCCAAAACGCGATGTCCTCTCTGCTACATCCCCTGTGCATAGATATAGATGTCTATGCACAGGGATGAGCAGACTGAGAACAATCTCAGCACTGCTACATCATCTCTGTGAGCAGGCGGGCTCTAGGACCCTGGAGCTGCACAGAGCAGACAGCTGGACTCGGCTCGCAAAGAAACAGCAGTTACTTTGCGAGTTTCCCTGCTATCACTGGCACAGTAGCCGAGTCTAATGCAAACAATGGCAATCCTTGTTTTGTCAGCGTTTCTGACAAAACTAGGATTGATATTGATTTGCATTGGACTCGTGCGAGTAATCACTGGGAAACTCGCAGAGTACCGAGTCCTGCGAGTCCCTTACTACTCGCCGAGTAACGAGTCCTAGCGAGTAGATTCGCCCATCCCTAATCACGATTTATGATTATAATATACATAAATTCGACTTGCAACTTTTTAACATATGATTAATTATACAGATGTCATGTCACTGTATTATTACTGTTTTGCTCCTAAAAATCTAAATTTAAATACTTATTTATTTACTTGTATCTTGTAAACCACCCTTGGCTTTCAACACTACCTGAATCCTTCTGGGCATGCTCTTGATCAGATTAAAGCATGTCTAGTAACAGCAATAAGGAAAAATGACCAAATACCCTAGAATAAAAAAGTAAATTAAAAGTAACAGTAAAAAAGTAAAGTGCATGAAAATAAACAGGGTACTTGGTGACAATATGTTGATCAAAAATGCACAAGCCGTCCCACCAACGACAAGGTGACCCCATCAGGACGGTCCCTACCTAACAGTGTTTTACAAAAACTTACCATATGTCCAGCGACATGTATGACAAGGGGTAAGTAGGTCTGGGCCCCAACAGAGAAAACCAGCAGTAGGAGGCTGAGCACATTAAATAATGTCCAACTCAAAAGCCAGCCACACCTCAGATTGCATAAACCAAGTGCCCTGTTAATTTTCAGGCACTTTAGCAATTTACTTTTATTTATTGTAGGGTATCTGCTTATTTTTCCTTATTGTTGTTTTTGTGTTTATAAGGCCAATGTGAATATGCACCCACTGCATGATTACATTTTATTTTCAGCCACGGTTTGTTTCAGTATGCTTTGTTGCAGTTTATGCAATGTAAGGTGTGGCTGGCCTTTTTGCTGGATGTTATTTAATGTGCACAGCCTCCTACTGCTGGTGTTCTCTTTCGGGACCCAGACCTACTTACCCTTTGCCATACACGTCACAGGAGATATGGTACGATTTTTAACACTGTTAAGGAGGGACCGTCCCAATGGGGTCACCTTGTCGTTGGTGCACATTTTTTTGATCAAAATAATGTCAACAAGTACCCTGTTTATTTTCATGGACTTTAGCAATTACTTTTATTTATTCTAGGGTATTTGCTCGTTTTTCCTTATTGTTGTTTTTGACATTCTCAATGTTGGTCAATACTGGTCGACTAACTTGGGTATTTATACAGCTTTTTCTTCAACTCTACCCACAAGTATTCAATTGAGTTGAGGTCTGAGGACTGTGAAGGCCAATCCAGCACCTTTACTTCATTAGTATTGAACCACTTTTTGCCAATCTAGATGTATGCTTCAGGTCGCTGTCCTGTTGGAACACTATGTCGTCCTTTTTATATCCATAGTGCTCGAGTGTACAAAATAACTTGTCTTTTAGGATTCTCACATATAACTCAGCATTGAGACCACCATCGATCCTGGTCAAGTATTCAATGCTTCTGATAAAAAATAGATCAGTAGGATGACTTTGTACACTGATCTATTTGTTAAAACAACAGACAGGGGTAGTCTTCTTCACTATGATCGTAATCATCCACGTAAAATTTTGGAGTCTTTACCATGGAGACAACGATTGACAGTAAGAATTGTGTCTTGCGAGGCAAAGGTTGATCATCATTTAGAAGAAATGTGCAATAAATTTACGTATAGGGGTTATCCAAGGAGTAAAGCAATTAAATATAAATTGAAGGCTTTGACTATTGATCATGATGAATTAGTTAAGGACAGGTGCAGGATAAAAGAAAGAAGATGATTCTTTATCCACCTATAATATTTTAAGCAATAGGGTTGTGGGGTGTTAAGAAGACACTGGCCACTTCTACCAGGGACACCACATGATTGAGGATTTTACACTTCCCCTATTACTATATAGTTTACTTATAGACGTGGCTCCAACTTAAAAATAGACTTATACAATTGGATGTAGGACCCCTTAAAAAACTATACAGACTACACTGAGTTGCCAGTAGCAATCTACTTAAAGGGCAATTTGTTTTCCATTCCTATGTAATGTCCCAGAGTGGGGATTACATTTATGAAATATTAGTATATGTTATCTGCTTTTGCTTTGGGAAAATGGTGCACAGTTTTGTAAGTACTGTGCTGACGCTAAAAAGACGGCCGGCGACACCTCCACATGTGAAAGACGCTAGCCATAAAAAACATCAACCAACAAGGATATCGGCTGCAACACTAACACTAGAAAAATTTGAAAAAGCATATTGGCTAATGAATGCAATGGCTGGCTATGTGCAAACCTGCTCAATGTCAATAGGGTATACAGGCACTGCAGAAAACTGCTTCATCATGTTCAGACTCTACATCCTGCTGTAGCCTAGGTCCTGACACACCCATACACGCAGGATTTAATTGCAGTTAGTGGCTCAGACACCCATACAAGCAATTCATACCGTAGGAAGAGGCACAAAGAAAGGACTCCGTAGTATGAGAGACCTTGACGCTGGTTAACGGGCTGAAATGCTATGGCCATCGCATTAGCTAAGCTCTCATTTTTTTCCTCTATATCATGAAACAGTTTTCTGCAGTGCCTGTATATCCTATTCACATTGAGCAGCTTTGCAAATAGCCAGCCATTGCATTCAGTAGCCGATATGCTTTTTCACATTTTCTCTAGTGTTAGTGTTGCAGCCAATATACTTGTTTTAAAGTACTGTGCAGTTCACAGGTCCCTGAAGAGTGAAGCTCCCCATCTAGGTAGTAACTTACCAACAGGCTGGTGAGTGAAGCTTGGGTGCACAATAGCTCGGAGACAGGTGGTCAGTTAGTCTGAGTACAGTTGGAGCTCGTCCAGTCACATCATCAGAAAAATATGTAGGGGAACTCTTAACTCTGCTCCTGTGGGCTGCATGGGAGTGGACTGACCTGAAGCTACATGTAGGATCTCCTAGGACTCGCACATCTTTAGTCAGATGTAATGCCCTGGTCTGCAAAGCACCTTTAGCCTACCGAAACTTAAAGCTGTGGACGCAGGAGAAATACCAGCCAGGAGGTGGATCCCCCATAGAGAAGAGGGGTACAAAGGAGAGCCCACTCTACATGAAGGTTTGAGGGACAGGAACATGGGGGTCTGTTGAAGAGCGCCACTCCAGTGGGGTAGAGGAAGACAACTGTATTGTGTCAGCTTGAGTAACATGATTGGCTCTGTGCACACTTGCTGTCGTCACGCCTTGTGTGACTCTCTCTGTATGTGTTCGCTATCATCCTGTCTGTGGAGCCGCACCTCCTGAGCATGTTATCAACATCATGATCCTTTATGTCTTTTTTGTCAAGTAAATTACTACCTGTTTCATCATTTAAAATGCCTCCTGACTTCTGTTTTTCTTGCACCAACATCGAGAGGGACACCATTGACCACCTAGCTGACAGGGAAAACAGTAATGCCAGCGTAAACCCCGCATGCCCACAGCCACGTGCTTTTCATTGTCTTTAGAGCCTCAGGACACAGGCATAGCCACCACAACCTGTGACAGATGCTAGAGGATCTGACCAATGCCCAGCTTCCTGGGTACAGTCTGCTCCTTGTGTCACACCTATACAGATAGACCTGCGACCTAGGAGAGACCAGAATCATCATTAAGCCCAGCATTATTGCATAACATCATGATGTCATGCGGTTGTGCCAGAATCATAATATCTTGTAGCCGTGCGGGAAAGGTAAGAGAAGACCAGCAGCGAGCAACAGTGGAGCAGGAGTATGACTTTTTTTTAATGTGGCGCCCCTGAGGGTCCAGTTGCCACAGAGGTATTGCACCTCAGTCAGAGGTGTGGTACCCCACTCTTGGGAAAGAGGGGTCACTACCTGGTACCTACACACCCACATCCAACACCACCCCACTCCAGGCCAGCAGATCTGGGCGAACCTGAGGGCCCCATCTCAGGCTGGAGGAGGGAAGTAGGTAGAGGGAGTGGGCAGAGGAAGTAGAAAAGTGGGGTGACCAGGAAGGGAGGGGGTTGGTCAGAGGGAGTCGGAGAGTGAGGAGTTAGAGAGGGGACTGGAGCCATGAGGAGACTCGTCCCGGGAAGGAGAGGGAGAGGGGGCCGCAGAGTAGCTCCAGAGACCGAGAAGGGGTCCTAGGGGCATGGGACGTGGGAGACCCACCCGTGGCACCCATATCCACATCAACTGGAGTCGGATAGTAAGACCAGGTCACAGAGGGGACACGCCCCAAACTAGTGGAGGAACTTTAGATCTCAGCTAGAAACCCAGAGGCTGCTGTATATGCATGTGCAGCAGCCACAGCCTCACACACTCGCTAAAAAGGTGTCCACATAGGTGGCCACCCGGCTGGCTGCAGAAGCCCTAAGAACTCTGAGTAAAAGTAATGAAACTGCACCCTGCTGTGCCCTCAAGTTATTTCCTACGCCCTCCGGTTTGCAACACGCCCATCACCACCATTGAATAGACTGTTTATTTATCTGCCCTGGGGCCCCGTTCCACCCGTGGCGAGCTGTACAATCTTAGCTGCGTCACCAACTGTACCAGTGGTCCTGAAGAGCAGCGTCGGCCATCCATTGCCAAATACCATGGATGGCGTAACGTTCAAAACCCCTTTATTTCACCTTAAATGACACGACCGGGGTCACGGAGCTGGGTCACAGCCACCGTGTCCTCCCCACAGTACCGACTGGCCCTGTTCAAAGTACCCCATGGCCCGGATGGGCGTTGTCATTTAATTTATACCTTATAAATAGTTTTCAGGCTGGGGACATTACTGCAAGAAGGCGAGTTGGATGTATCAAATAACTACAAGGGCAAGATACGGATAGGGACATTACTACAATAGAGGGACCAGTATGGTGATATTACTACAAGAGAGGGACTAGTATGTTGACATTACTACAAGATGAGGACCAGAATGGGGACATTACTACAAGAAGGAGATCAGGATTGGGACATTACTACAATATGAGGGCCATGATGGTAACATTCCTACAACAAGGGGATCAAGATTGGAATTTAGTACAAGATGGAGACCAGGATGGTGAGATTCCTACAAGATGGGGGCCAAGATGGGAAGATTACTACAAGGAGAGGATCAAGATGGTGACATTACTACAAGAGAGGGACCAGGATGGAGACATTATAACAAGGAGAGGACCAGTATTGGGACATTACTACAAGAAGGGGAGCAGAATATGCATTACTACAAGGAGAGGACCAGGATGGGGACATTACTACAAGGAGAAGATCAGAATTGACACAATACTACAAGGAGAGGATGAGGATTGGGACATTACTACCTATCTCATATCTCATTCTATCTCCTATCTATCTAATATTCTGCATTTTTATTCCATAAAGCTAAATCCACCTGTTGTGTCTGGAAAAGCCAGTGGGAGTGCATCAGCTTCAATGTGTGTTAAGCATGCCTGAGCCTGATGCCCCGGGCCCCTGCTAAAGAGTAGAGAAGACTGCAAAGATAAGGTTAAAATAAATTAATTGTTTACATAGAATTGATCATAATGTTTTTGGGACTGCGCTGTACAGGAAGAGAGTTTGCAGCTGCTGACTGTGCAGTGCTTATGATGGACAATGCTGAATAGTTCTCGTTCACTTTGAATGAGGGCAGCGCTGCAGTAAATGCCAAATGCTTTTAAAATTCTGTTATTTAGGTCACTTTGCGATAAATGATTGGCGTTTGGGTAGCAGTTTGGTCACTCAGTCTCTAAAAGGTTTGCCATACCTGCTCTAGGGTATAGACTGCACTGCTCAGGCACCTCACATAAGGGAAAGGTGCCTTAAATACTCTGTACTTCTCAGCCATAAAGAAACAAAAAGTGAACTGGAACTGAAATGTAACCATGCAGTAGATGCATGTTCACACTGGCCTCATAACAGCAAAACCAACAAAAAAATAGCGGTCAAAATACCCTAAAGTAAATAAATAAACTGCAAAGTGCATAAAAGTAAAAATATGGTACTTAGAGACACTATTTGATTTA
>JARQOC010000005.1:124520482-124610231 GCA_033576535.1 Allobates femoralis
ATTCCTTTTAGTGATGATCTCCTGCTTATAAAACAGTGATTTTATCAGAAGTACATCAAACGGTTTCTTATAGTTCCTTTCGGAAGAAACTGAAAACAGAAACGCCAAAAGTTGTTAAAGTTTTGTGCAACCAACCGCAATAAGCAAAATAATTGGGACTTATCAAATCGTTTTACACCAGATATTTGGAGAAAACACTTTAATGAATTAATGAATGAGGGCACGGTCCATCACTGATGATAATTTATCTCATATGTATGGAGCTGATATTTGGTCAATTATTTGTCTTTGGGGGGGGTTAGTAGTGCGTTTTGGCATTGCATATATGGCACTGCTATTTAAACTGCTACATACGAACAGTATTTTTTCCATTTGTGGAGATGGACACAAAGCATTAGGACTTTTGTTATGGGGACCCATGATTTCTATGTATGTCTCTGGTCTTAAATAATTACTTCTCATCCTGATGTCCGGATACAGCACAAAAGAGAAGCATTCTGCAGCGAATCTAAATAAAGTAAAAAGCAAATGTGAGAAAACATGAGTCTTGTGTGGACATTGGTCCAAAGGACTTAAGGTGCCGTTACACGGTACAACTTATGAGTGATGTTGTATGCGATCTCGGGAGCGCGCTGATTTTTTGGACACCTGTGCAACATCGCTGGTGAGCTGTCACACGTCCAGATATCGTGGACAACTCACCAATGATATTGTGAGCAGGGGTCGTTCGCAAACACCACGAACGATCCCTGCTCACTGCTGTGAATGGGCGAAGTCGGCCGTCACATCGCTATTGCACTGTCACACTGAACGATGCCGCAGGTTGCTTACGTTGAAGTTGACAGGTTTGCCTGCATGCAGGAGAACCTGGCAACTCCGACTTGAACAACTCTTGTTGTTGAATTGTGCGTTTACACGCAACGACGCAACAACAATGTCGTTTCAACATCGTTTCTGACGTCACTTTTGACTTGAGAACAGATTTTGAGAGAATATCAGCATGCACGAGAGGCTGTTCTCCTATTATTCCTTCTTGGAGAAACTATTTATCATTTTATCACAGGGTTGTAGATTTATTTAAGTGAATATGGTAATTATATGTTCATCTTTTTTTTGTTAAAGCACCCAGCATTTTTTTGTTCATTTCGTGGTATCAGTAATATGTGTTCCCTGCCTATAGTAGAATACTAACCAGCTGCTGTCTTCTACAGTTCTTGGCACCCCTCTGGTACTGTCTGCAAGTTGTGACCTGCCGGATTGATCCAGTGTTTGCTAAGCACGCCCAAGATCTCTTCTCTGAAACGTCCAATAGCAAGTCTGAGAGTCAAAACAAGGGTCTCATAACTTATATAGAGAACTTGTAACCGCTACCTCTGACTTCTGACCAGTCAGGAGCTTTAGTCACAAGATGGCGGAATGGGAGGCGCAGAAGATAGCAGCTGGTAAGTATTTTACCTGGGGCAGGGAACTTGTATTAGTGATGCCACTCCCAAGGGAAATACATAAGTAGGTGCCCAAAGGAGTATGTATGTGCAGGGCCGGCGTCAGCACCCGGCATACCCGGACAAGTGTCGGGGCCCTGAACAGCTGGGGGGGCCCACTGGCCATCAGGGACAGGCAGTCCTGATAGCCAGGGGGCCATTAGGGACAGACAACCCTGTTAACAAGGGGCACATCAGTCAAACTCCGCAAGATGCTGGGTGCTCCTCTGAGCTCCCAGTGCACATGGCTAATTTGCATGCGATGCAGATTAGCCATGTGCTGGCTCCAGGGAGCAGTGGAGCTTCCTCCTTTGCCTATTGTAGCAGAGTCATGTCATCCTGCGACCTCATCACACTGCTGCAGGAAGGTGGATGCTCCACAGTCCCGGGAGCTGCTGCTTTAAGGATGTGGTGGGGAAGAATCTGAGGAGGACACAGCCCCGGGGAAGCGGATGGAAGGTGAGTATGATCAGTTTGTTTTTTTACAGTGAGCAGCAGGATGGGGGATTATATGTACCATGGAAGCTGTGCTGACTTTATATAGAGGCTGTGCTGACTGTATATACAGGCTGTGCTGACTGTATATACGGGCTGTGCTGACTGTATATACGGGCTGTGCTGACTGTATATAGAGGCTGTGCTGACTGTATATAGAGGCTGTGCTGACTGTATTTTCAGAGGCTGTGCTGACTGTATATAGAGGCTGTGCTGACTGTATATAGAGGCTGTGCTAGGGTATATAGAGGCTGTGCTACTGTATATAGAGGCTGTACTGGGGTATATAGAGGCTGTGCTGACTGCATATAGAAGCTGTACTGACTGTATATAGAGGCTGTGCTGACTGGATATAGAGGTTGTGCTGGGGTATATAGAGGCTGTTCTGGGGTATATGGAGGCTGCTACTGAGGTATGTGGAGACTGCTGTTGTGCTGTATATATCAAATGGAAGCTGTGCTGGGCTATATATACTATTTGGAAGCTGTGCTGGGCTGTCACAGCTTCCAAATAATATATACAGCCCGATACAGCCTCCAAATAATATATATAGTCTAGCACAGCTTCCATATTATAGATACAGTCCAGCACAGCTTCCAAATAGTATATATAGCCTAGCACAGCCTCCAATTAATATACAGCCCGCAGCCTCTATATTATATATACAGCTTGGCAGTCTCCATATTATATATACAACCCTAAACAGCCTATCTATATTAAATATACAGCCCACCCATGAGCCTCTATATTATGTATACACTGTCTGCAGCGTCTATATTATATTAAAAAATCATAGTATGTGTTAAAGGGGCTCGCTGAGACTGTTTCGCCCGGGGCCCATCAAAACCTGGAGCCGGCCCTGTGTATGTGTGTGGTAGTATGATAAAGTATGAGTTTGGCGGTGTATGATGAGGTGCATGATACCCTGTTTCCCCGAAAATAAGACATTGTCTTTAAATTAATTTTTGCTCCCAAAGATGCGCTATGTCTTACTTTCACGAGATATCTTATTGCAGCCCCCATCATCCCCTTGCAGCCCCTATCATCCCCTTGAAGCCCTCAATATCCCCATTACGGTAGCTGCTCTGCTTGGTACTGGTACCGCTCTGAGCTCTCTAGCTGCCGTAGATGTAAGCCAATCAGAGGCCTGCATGTAATGTCATGCGCCATTGTTAGCTGCTTGCCTCTGATCGTACATCTACAGCAGCTGAACCATAGAGAGAGGGCGGCGGGCACCAGACAACGGCGGCAGGCTACGGGATGAGTTACGGCTGCATGCCCCGGTCTTCTATTCAGCAGGCATGCTTTCCTACAAAGAATTGGTATTTCTTACATTCAGGGGGTGCCTTATATTCAGCAGCGTAGCAAATTTCCCTCGTACGTCTTATTTTCGGGGAAACACGGTAGTATGATATTGTATGGAGGTGAATGATGAAGTATGGATAATGGTGGCAATGAGAGACACCTGTGTATGTGGGTTTGATGCCGGGGGACACAAGCTGTGTATTCTATGCATTACCTTGTGTGCCGAAGACTGAAAGCCATGAAATCACCTGTAATTTGTACATACAGGAATGCAGAAGAGAAATAAAGCTTGAAATAACCATCTAATATATAAAGCTGAGTGTATGTATGTGTGTATGTAGCCTTAGGGTGCTTTCACACCACGATTTTTGCATTTCCGATGCTGTCCGAAAAAAATCGGACAGCATCGGACCGATTTTCGGATCCTATGGATCCCTATGGGGATCGGACCGAATCGGATGTGCACTAAATGCCATCCGATTTGGTCCGATCCGATTCTGCCCGATTTTGGCCGATTTTTTTCAGGAGAAAAAAATCGTTGCCTGCAACGATTTTTTCATCCGATTACAAAATCTGACAAAATCTGAGTCGGATCGGACCAAATCGGATGGCATTTAGTGCACATCCGATCTGGCCCGATCCCTAACATGGGGCCCTATGGAGAAGGGTCCGAGGAAACATGTGATGTCTCCTCGGACCCCATTTTACTGTACTGAGCATGCTCAGTACAGTAAAACTGCTCCTGGGAGCACAAGGGTTAAAAAGAAAAAAAAAAAAAATTATTCTCACAATGGTGAACCCGCAGTCACGTGACTGTGACATCACCGCAGGTCCTGTGTACAGCAGAGGTACACCTCTGCTGACACCGGCAGCCTGCGGGAGCCACCGGGAGCCTAGAGGAAGATGGCGGGAGACGGCGGGGGCTCGGGGAGAGGTGAGAATAATTTTTTTTTTTTTCTTTTTTTGCAGCCCGGCGCCGATTTTATGCCGGAATCGGGTGCCTATTTGGCACCCGATTCCAGGCATCAGAAGGGAGCCAATGCTGTCCGAATTATATCGGACAGCATCGGCTCCCTAAAAATCGTGGTGTGAACGCACCCTTAGCCCCACACACACCACATAGCCACACCCACTCCACATAACTATACCCATTCCACATAGCTGTGTCCCCTACACATAGCCACGCTCACTCCACATAACTACGCTCACTTCACAGCCTACATCTCCAAATATTTCTGCCTCCATATAGCCCTGCCCCCTGGACTATGTGAAGGGGCGGGGTTATACATGGGAACAGTGTTATGAAAGAGGCAGGGCAACCATTAGGGGTGGAGCTATGTGTAGGGGCAGAGCTATGAAGGGGTGGGGATACATACACACATACATACATTAATATATATATGCGATATTGCCATATATGGGTGATATTATCATATATGTGCATTATGCCCATATATGGGCATTACGTCCGGGCAACACCGCACTCTACAGCTAGTACAACATAAAAATAAAGATCCTGCTTTTACCTTAACAGTCTTCTCCATGGTCGGGGGCGGCTGCTGGGGAAACAAATATATTGATCATGAACAAAATATCCAAAATAAAAAACACATTACATTCCTTTGGATACAATCCCATCACAATACAGCAATACTGATAGAGTAAATCCATGCAACGGTTTGGCCATTTTCAAAGTAAAATAAATAAAGTGGGCCAAAAATAAATAAAGAACAATTATATACTTCTAATATCTGTTTTACATCTATCTGCTATGGATTAGAGTAAGAATTTGATCCCATTGCAGACCTGGAAGCATCGTTCTTTGTGAGTAGTCATTAAATTAAAAAGGAGTTGACGTTCTACAGGAAGACTACTGCTCTTAAGAAACGATGACTTAGGCCCCTTTCACATCTAATGCAGGGCTGCGTTTCCAGCCTCACAGCCTCCCCATCCGCACACCCTCCTCCAGCCTCCCCATCCTCACAGCCTCCTCCAGCCTCACAGCCTCCTCCAGCTTCCTCCAGCCTCACAGCCTCCTCCAGCCTCACAGCCTCCCCATCCTCACAGCCTCCTCCAGCCTCACTGCCTCCCCATCCTCACAGCCTCCTCCAGCCTCACTGCCTCCTCCAGCCTCACTGCCTCCTCCAGCCTCACAGCCTCCTACAGCATCACTGCCTCCTCCAGCCTCACATACTCACAGCCTCCTCCTGCCTCACAGCCTCCTCCAGCATCACAGCCTCCTCCAGCCTCACAGACTCACAGCCTCACACCCTCCTCCAGCCTCACACCCTCCTCCAGCCTCACACCCTCTTCCAGCCTCACACCCTCCTCCAGCCTCACAGCCTCACAGCCTCCTCCAGCCTCATAGCCTCCTCCAGCCTCACAGCCTCCTCCAGCCTCACAGCCTCCTCCAGTCTCACAGCCTCTTCCAGCCTCCTCCATCCTCACAGCCTCCTCCAGCCTCACAGCCTCCCCATCCTCACAGCCTCCTCCAGCTTCACAGCCTCCTCCAGCCTCACAGCCTCTTCCACCCTCACAGCCTCCTCCAGCCTCCCCATCCTCACAGCCTCCTCCAGCCTCCCCATCCTCACAGCCTCCTCCAGCCTCACAGACTCACAGCCTCCTCCAGCCTCACAGCCTCCTCCAGCCTCACAGCCTCCTCCAGCCTCACAGCCTTCTCTATCCTCACAGCCTCCTCCAGCCTCACAGCCTCCTCCAGCCTCACAGCCTTCTCTATCCTCACAGCCTCCTCCAGCCTCACAGCCTCCTCCAGCCTCACAGCCTCCTCCAGCCTCACAGCCTCCTCCAGCCTCACAGCCTCCCCATCCTCACTGCCTCCCCATCCTCACTGCCTCTTCCAGCCTCAGCCTCCTCCAGCCTCACTGCCTCCTCCAGCCTCACAGACTCACAGCCTCCTCCTGCCTCACAGCCTCCTCCAGCATCACAGCCTCCTCCAGCCTCACAGACTCACAGCCTCCTCCAGCCTCACACCCTCCTCCAGCCTCACAGCCTCCCATCCTCACAGCCTCCTCCTGCCTCACAGCCTCCTCCATCCTCACAGCCTCCTCCAGCCTCACAGCCTCCTCCAGCCTCACAGCCTCCCCATCCTCACAGCCTCCTCTAGCCTCACAGCCTCCTCCTGCCTCACAGCCTCCTCCTGCCTCACAGCCGCCTCCTGCCTCACAGCCTCCTCCAGCATCACAGCGTCCTCCAGCATCACAGCCTCCTCCAGCCTCACAGACTCCAGCATCACAGCCTCCTCCAGCCTCACAGACTCACAGCCTCCTCCATCCTCACAGCCTCCTCCTGCCTCACAGCCTCCTCCTGCCTCACAGCCTCCTCCATCCTCACAGCCTCCTCCATCCTCACAGCCTCACCATCCTCACAGCCTCCTCCATCCTCACAGCCTCACCATCCTCACAGCCTCCTCCAGCCTCACAGCCTCCTCCATCCTCACAGCCTCCTCCAGCCTCACAGCCTCCTCCAGCCTCACACCCTCCTACAGCCTCCCCATCCTCACAGCCTCCTTCAGCCTCACAGCCTCCTCCATCCTCACAGCCTCCTCCAGCCTCACAGCCTCCCCATCCTCACAGCCTCCTCCACCCTCACAGCCTCCTCCAGCCTCACAGCCTCCTCCAGCCTCACAGCCTCCCCATCCTCACAGCCTCCTCCAGCCTCACATCCTCCTCCAGCCTCACAGCCTCCTCCAGCCTCACAGCCTCCTCCAGCCTCACAGCCTCCCCATCCTCACAGCCTCCTCCAGCCTCACAGCCTCCTCCAGCCTCACTGCCTCGTCCAGCATCACAGCGTCCTCCAGCATCACAGCGTCCTCCAGCCTCACAGCCTCCAGCCTCCTCCAGCCTCACAGCCTCCTCCAGCCTCACAGCCTCCTCCAGCCTCACAGCCTCCTCCAGCCTCACAGCCTCCTCCAGCCTCACAGCCTCCTCCTGCCTCACAGCCTCCTCCAGGATCACAGCCTCCTCCATCCTCACAGCCTCCTCCATCCTCACAGCCTCCTCCATCTTCACAGCCTCCCTATCTTCACAGCCTCTTCCATGCTCACAGCCTCCTCCATCCTCACAGCCTCCTCCATCCTCACAGCCTCCTCCATCCTCTCAGCCTCCTCCATCCTCAGCCGCACTACCAGACACCGCTGCCATCCTGCCAACCGTCGGCCCCGCTCCATCGCCACCGCCCTCGTGCACTCCGCGAGGTCCACGCTGCCCGGATGCCGCCGGTGCCTTCCGCCCCTCGCCACTCTCACCGCTGGGGTCTCAATGTCGCCATGCTGGTGGAGTAGCGGGCTACTGGCTGTGGCCGAGTGCCGGGAGCCAGTGACGTCGTCCTGTGGCCGACAACAGCCAATGGGAGTGAGCGGACCCTGTCAGCCTGCAAAGCCTGACACGCCCCGCTCACTCCCATTGCCCGCCCCTGCAAGCGGATTGGGCGGTGTGTTGTACACACAGGACGCCCATCCCATTGGCCAGGACTTGGCGTCCTGTGTGTACCACACACCGCCCAATCCGTTCCTTCCGCTCAGGTCACATGTGTGACCTGAGGGCAAGAACTGATCCCTCTCTGCATCACCCAACCCGCCGCAGAGGACAATGCCGTGTGACTGGGGCTGCGATCAGCCCCAGCACGCAGCCACGTCCTGCCGCCGAGCGGTGATGTCACCCCTCCAGCCGCATCTCTCCTCACCCCTCCAGCCGGACCTCTCCTCACCCCTCCAGCCGGACCTCTCCTCACCCCTCCATCTGGACCTCTCCTCACCCCTCCATCTGGACTCTCCTCACCACTCCAGCCTCTGCTCCCCTCACTCCTCCAGCCTCCCGCCACATCATACTGTACTATCCACAGAGCCCCCTCTATACTCGGACACCCACAGAGCCGCCTGTGTACTCTACTACCCACACAGCCGCCTGTATACTCTGCTACCCACAGAGCTGCCTCTATACTCTGCTACCCACAGAGCTGCCTCTATACTCTGCTACCCACAGAGCCACCTCTATACTCTGGGTAGCAGAGAATACAGGCGGGTCTGTGGGTAGCACAGAGCCGTTTCTATATTCTGCTACCCACAGAGCCGCCTCTATACTCTGCTACCCATAGAGCCGCCTCTATACTCTGCTACCCACAGAGCCGCCTCTATACTCTGCTACCCACAGACCCGCCTGTATACTCTGCTACCCACGGAGCTGCCTATATACTCTGCTACCCACAGAGCCGCCTCTATACTCTGCTACCCACAGACCCGCCTGTATACTCTGCTACCCACAGACCCGCCTGTATACTCTGCTACCCGCAGAGCCCCATGTATACTCTGCTAGCCACTCACCCGCCTGTATACACACTATTCATTTCACCGCGCTCCCGATGCAATTGCATCGGGCCTTTTTACTAGTTCCATATAAAAAGGTGTATGTTATGTTACCTGAGCATTATAGGTGGGGAATGAACATGAAATATATGTAGATAATAGGAGAGTGAACACATATCCCATATAACCAGGTGTATATGATGTTACCTTATTCCCCACCTATAATGTTCATGTAACATAGTATTTACCTGGTTATATGGAATGTGTGCTCATTCCACTATTATCTACATATATTTCATGTTCATTCCCCACCTATACTGCTCAGGTAACATAATATACACCTGGTTATATGGGATATATGTTCATTCCATTATTATCTACATATATTTCACATTCATTCCCCACCTATACTGCTTAGGTATCATAAAATACACCTTTTTATATGAGATATATGTTCATTCACCTATTATCTACATATATTTCACATTCATTCCTCACCTATAAAGCTCAGGTAACATAATATACACCTGGCTATATGGGATATGTGTTCATTCTCCTCTTCTCTCTATATATTTCATGTTCATTCCCCACCTATAATGCTCCGGCAAGATAATGTACACCTTGTTATATGGGATATGTGTTCATTCTCCTCTTATCCCATATAACAAGTTGCATATTATCTTGCCGGAGCATAATAGGTGGGGAATGTGAAATATATGTAGATATGTGTTCATTCCCCTGTTATCTACACATATTTCATGTTCATTCCCCACCTATAATGCTCAGGGAACATAATATACACCTGGTTATATGGGATATGTGTTCATTCCCCTGTTATCTACACATATTTCATGTTCATTCCCCTCCTATAATGCTCAGGGAACATAATATACACCTGGTTATATGGGATATGTGTTCATTCCACTAATATCTACATATATTTCATGTTTATTCCCCACCTATACTGCTCAGGTAACATAATATACACCTTGTTATATGGGATATATGTTCATTCTTCTATTATCTACATATATTTCACATTCCCCACCTATAATGCTCAGGTAACATAATATACAGTCATGGCCAAAAGTATTGACACCCCTGCAATTCTGTCAGATAATACTCAGTTTCTTCCTGAAAATGATTGCAATCACAAATTCTTTGGCATTATTATCTTCATTTAATTTGTCTTCAATGTAAAAGCACAAAAAGAATTGTCCTAAAGCCAAATTGGATGTAATTCCACTCCAAACATAAAAAAGGGGGTGGACAAAAGTTTTGGCACCCTTAGAAAAATCGTGATGCTTCTCTAATTTGTGTAATTAACAGCACCTGTAACTTACCTATGGCACCTAACAGGTGTTGGCAATAACTAAATCACACTTGCAGCCAGTTGACATGGATTAAAGTTGACTCAACCTCTGTCCTGTGTCCTTGTGTGTACCACATTGAGCATGGAGAAAAGAAAGAAGACCAAAGAACTGTCTGAGGACTTGAGAAACCAAATTGTGAGGAAGCATGAACAATCTCAAGGTTACAAGTCCATTTCCAAAGACCTGAATGTTCCTGTGTCTACCGTGCGCAGTGTCATCAAGAAGTTTAAAGCCCATGGCACTGTGGCTAACCTCCCTAGTTGTGGACGGAAAAGAAAAATTGACAAGAGATTTCAATACAAGATTGTGTGGATGGTGGATAAAGAACCTCGACTAACATCCAAACAAGTTCAAGCTGCCCTGCAGTCCGAGGGTACAACAGTGTCAACCCGTACTATCCGTCGGCATCTGAATGAAAAGGGACTGTATGGTAGGAGACCCAGGAAGACCCCACTTCTTACCCCGAGACATAAAAAAAGCCAGGCTGGAGTTTGCCAAAACTTACCTGAGAAAGCCTACAACGTAAAAATGAGACAAAAGTAGAGGTTTTTGGGCAAAGGCATCAACATAGAGTTTACAGGAGAAAAAAAGAGGCATTCAAAGAAAAGAACATGGTCCCTACAGTCAAACATGGCGGAGGTTCCCTGATGTTTTGGGGTTGCTTTGCTGCCTCTGGCACTGGACTGCTTGACCGTGTGCATGGCATTATGAAGTCTGAAGACTACCAACAAATTTTGCAGCATAATGTAGGGCCCAGTGTGAGAAAGCTGGGTCTCCCTCAGAGGTCATGGGTCTTCCAGCAAGACAATGACCCAAAACACACTTCAAAAAGCACTAGAAAATGGTTTGAGAGAAAGCACTGGAGACTTCTAAGGTGGCCAGCAATGAGTCCAGAATACCATAGAATACATGTGGAGAGATCTAAAAATGGCAGTTTGGAGAAGGCACCCTTCAAATATCAGGGACCTGGAGCAGTTTGCCAAAGAAGAATGGTCTAAAATTCCAGCAGAGCATTGTAAGAAACTCATTGATGGTTACCCTAAGCAGTTGATCGCAGTTATTTTGGCTAAAGGTTGTGCAACCAAGTATTAGGCTGAGGGTGCCAATACTTTTGTCTGGGTCATTTTTGGAGTTTTGTGTGAAATGATCAATGTTTTGCTTTTTGCTTCATTCTCTTTTGTGTTTTTTCATTGAAGACAAATTAAATGAAGATAATAATACCAAAGAATTTGTGATTGCAATCATTTTCAGGAAGAAACTGAGTATTATCTGACAGAAATGCAGGGGTGTCAATACTTTTGGCCATGACTGTACAGCTGGTTATATGGGATATGTGTTCATTCTCCTGTTATCTACACATATTTCATGTTCATTCCCCACCTATAATGCTCAGGTAACATAATATACATCTGGTTATGTGGGATATGTGTTCATTCTTCTATTATCTACTTATATTCCATGTTCATTCCATGTCTAAAATGCCCAATAAACCTGTTCTACATCTACATAATATATACATAATATATACCTAATAAGTTATTATCTTCATTCTTTTTATTTATTCCTTTTCTTCATTTTTTTTAGTATGTCCCCTATTTTTGTATTCATATATTGTTAGCTAATTACTTCCGGATCCTGGTAATCCTTTGGTAGCACATCTGCCGCCACAGAACTGACCATAATAACACAATACCTTTTTTTGACCTTGCATTATCTTAGTTAATAGCCAAGTTTTTATTTCCACACTGTTTCTATTTTGCTACTTTGGTATATTATGTCTACATGTATATTGCATCATACCTTGTATCAACTTGTCTAGATTTTGCATCCTATCTAATCTAAGTCTTTCTTCCCTATTTTGCTTGCCACGGTCCCAGGCTGGACCATTACTGCTCCTCCATGATGAGTATCCCTGCTAACTATGTGTGCACTCCACAAGCACTCATAATCACATCATAGTTCTCCTATAGAATCTTTCCCAGCCACTGCTATCACGCATGCCCAGTGTTATAAGGGTGTGTGCCCACATGCCGGGTTAGGGTCGGTTTAGATGTGTAAACCGCCGGTCGGTTTACATACGTTTTATGTAAATTTATGTTAATCCAAACCGGCGTTTGGATTAACATTAAAACCTATGTAAACCGACACCCGCTGTGCACACAGCGGTGGTTTACACATGCTCATCTGTTGCTAACCCGCTGGGTTCCCAGCGGGTTAGCAACGAATGTGCATGTCCTATAAACCGGCCGGTTCTGCAGAGGCTGCAAGCAGAATCATGTGCTGCTTCCAGCCGCTGCAGAACCGCCGCCACTAACCCGCTGTGCACCCGCCCGCAGCACCCGCCCGTCACCCGCCGCACATACCCGCCAGGAAGCCGGTGGACGCCTGCAGAGCTTCCTGGCGGGTCCGCCCAGCCGCCCACCGGCACAAACCCGGTATGTGGGCACACACCCTTAGCGTTCGTCATATTGGAACTCCCGCCTGAGGCTGAATGCTCCGCCCACACATGCACAATTCGCGCATAGCATGATCTGTCAATCACGGGCACTTCTGCTGTGACAACCTCCTGTTACGGAAGCCACTCGGCTGTGCGGTGCTAGCCGTGGTGATGTGCACACTGCCTGCTCTACCATCTTACTTACCTATATAATGCACAAACCACTCAAATACATTACCTTTCCCCTGATACATTACCAGCATAACAGAAAGCGTGGGCTTCTTTGGCAGGGTCCCCCTGGCACAGCTTAGCACGCCTCCACCCCTGGTAATACCCCCTATGGGGTCTGGGCACAATCTTTGCTATTTTGCACAAGACTTGCAGAAATACTGGCTTTATTCTGAGTAAAGACTTGGCATTTGCCATTTATGACTTATTAGGTGTCTGTCAGGGATTTTCCTACTATCTTGAGGTCTGACCAGTTATGGGCTACTATATGCTGAGTGATATACAATTTTGTAATTCTGGACCTGACTTTGTCTGACCAACTCTGGAGGCCTGGATTTTAGCCAGACCCTTATTAGAGAAGTTTAATCCTCTCAAAACAGATGTTTGACAGGTTATATCTGCTGCAATTGCTGTACAAGTGTTTTTACCTGCATTTTTGTATACTTGTGCTCTGGTGACTAAGCAAACTTCCAAGGAGGTTGTCTTGAGAGACTACACATTGTTCTAATAGGCACATTGACTTGTTCATATACATTTAGATAGACTTCTATGCTGCACTTTAAACAGTCTTATTGCCGATATATATTGTGTTTCTCTCTTCTGTGCTGTGTATAACATTCTGGGGGGGGGGGCCTGATATGTTGGCTTGCTGCCTTTTAATTGTTTTTATTCTATATGTATTGTGTGGTTCAATAAAGATTTGATTGTTTTATCATGTTGGTGATCACCCTTGTGTGCATGTATACTTTTTCTGCCTTTTCATTAATTATCATTACATGCGTGGATGGATCCCTCTTCCTACTTAGTATTGTGGTGCCCTTGGGAACCCATTGATGTGAATGTCTGAGTCAGTGTTAAAAATTGGACAGCCCTCGGATGCCATCCATGTGTTGTTTGATTTTCATAGACATTAGACCTACAATATCAGAATGGTCAGCGGACAGTCTCACGTGTATGGGGGCCTCCTGACTGTGCTAAAGCAGATAATTTGGGGGGAAGTAATGATTTTATGTATCCAATTTTGGACTGTTGTTACCTTTTTTGGCAAGATAACCTGCCGCCAGGGGACTCTGACAAGGGCTTTTTTGCAAAGAGCACAAGAGCACTTGGCAGAGGGTGTACTTAGGGTATGGATGAGTTGGGGAAGATAGCCGCTAGTGGAATGAATGGCCAAAACATTGATAAGCACACAGATGTCTATTGTGTATGGGGCCCCTAACTATGGAAAGCGCCTGAAGAGAGTGGTAGAAGCCTGATAAAGAGGCATCCAAAATGGGAGCAGAGCTGTACAGATGAGCAGCTTGGTGGGGTAACTGCCCGCTGGGAGAAACTGCCAGATACAAACACCTGATTGAGTTAGTGAAGGGACAGACTCTGCAATTGGATTTTTATAGTTTGGAAGGTTGAAGGTTGGCTTCTATCGAGTTCAAGCTATAGCCCAACATGATAATCTAAAGAAAGGCAAAAACCCCAGGGGGAAGACACTAATAACTCCATATTAAGGGAAACATTGCTTCCTTACTCCACATACAGCAATCAGACTAGTTGCATATATATTATCATCTCATCACACTCTAGTGCCTGTAATATTATATTTTGTAAGAAAGCCATCACAGCCGTTTTTGACCATTAGCAGTGAATCTATCCAGACAACATCGTACAGCAATAACCCTTTCCTGATAAACCATGCCCCTATTCAGTAAGGTTAATGACCTGTAGGAAAATAGAAGCTGAGCTGTGATTGATTGCTATAGGCAGCCTAATAAATCTCCAGCCAACAGTAAACCCTGCCCCTGGCCGGGTAGTATATGTTACCTCACACATACACATAATAGACAGCTCATGTGACTGACATCTGCCTTAATTCCCTATATGGCACATGTGTTGCACATTGGCTGTTTTTAATCAGATGTTTATGTTTGGAAAATAAAGATAGCACACGTGTGAGGTGATTTGTGCACATCCACGTCTGTCTGTGTGGTGTGTGTGTCCCTGGGGTGTGTATGTGTGTGTCCCTGTGGGATGGGGTCTGTGTGGTGTGTGTCTCTGTTGTGTGTGTCTCTTTGTGGTGTGTGTGTCCCTGTGGGGGGGGGGTCTGTGTGGTGTGTGTGTGTGTTCTCTTTGTGGTGTGTGTGTGTCCCTGTGCATGTGTCGCTATAGAGTGTGTGTGTGTCCCCTTGGGGGTGTGTGTGTGTCTTTGTGGTGTGTGTTTTGTTCGGGTGCGTGGTGAGTATCCAATGTTGGGGCTGCACCTCAGCGACTATACACTTGCTGTTACTCTTTGTGTGCGTGTGGTGTGTATACATGTCCCTGTGTGTGGTGAATATCTCATGTCGGGGCCCCACCTTAGTGACCATATGCTGGTATGTGCTGTTAGTCTTTGGCGCTATCATTAAGTCCCTCTCATTCACAACTGTCAACTGGTAACTGTCACTTTTTCCCCATTATGTAGATAGGGGCAAAATTGTTTGGTGAATTGGAATGCGCGTGGTTAAAATTTCACCTCACAACATAGCCTATGACGCTCCCGGGGTCCAGTCGTGTGACTGTGCAAAATTTTGTCTCTATAGCTGACAGCTGTCGATTTTCCTCCCACACGTTTCCTTTCCCTTTTTTCCCATTATGTAGATAGGGGCAAAATTGTTTGGTGAACTGGAACGCGCAGGGTTAAAATTTCGCCTCACAACATAGCCTATGACGCTCCCGGGGTCCAGACGTGTGACTCTGCAAAATTTTGCGGCTGTAGCTGCGACGGTGTAGATGCCAATCCCGGATATACACACATACATACACACATACATACACACATTCAGCTTTATATATTAGATAGATAAACAAGGAGAGGATATACACAATAGAGGACAGACAACCCAAAGGGAAGCTCCTGTTATAAGTACTGATGCATGTAAACAATCAATGGTAGATAATAGCACCACAGAAACTGACATATAGATGGAACTTACTGCCCCAAAAAAAGTCCATATACAAGTCACAATAGTTTTTAGTTGTCAGTAGGCAACAAAGTTATATACATATAAATTCTAGTAACCTATAGACCAGAATTAATAAAGTGCAAGTGCTTGTTATATATTTGTTGCATTAGGGCTTATTAGGTACAGGATGGTATCCATATCAAATACAAAGTCACCATAATCACAAACACTCAATTTAGTGTGATAAAGATTTATTGCATTTGTATTACATAAACACAGCTTACAATGTTCAAATTTGACACATTGTTGTCCAGGGTTAATACAGTTAGGGCCAGAAATATTTGGACAGTGACACAATTTTCGCGAGTTGGGCTCTGCGTGCCACCACATTGGATTTGAAATGAAACCTCTACAACAGAATTCAAGTGCAGATTGTAACGTTTAATTTGAAGGGTTGAACAAAAATATCTGATAGAAAATGTAGGAATTGTACACATTTCTTTACAAACACTCCACATTTTAGGAGGTCAAAAGTAATTGGACAAATAAACAACCCAAACAAAATATTTTTATTTTCAATATTTTGTTGCGAATCCTTTGGAGGCAATCACTGCCTTAAGTCTGGAACCCATGGACATCACCAAATGCTGGGTTTCCTCCTTCTTAATGCTTTGCCAGGCCTTTACAGCCGCAGCCTTCAGGTCTTGCTTGTTTGTGGGTCTTTCCGTCTTAAGTCTGGATTTGAGCAAGTGAAATGCATGCTCAATTGGGTTAAGATCTGGTGATTGACTTGGCCATTGCAGAATGTTCCACTTTTTTGCACTCATGAACTCCTGGGTAGCTTTGGCTGTATGCTTGGCGTCATTGTCCATCTGTACTATGAAGCGCCGTCCAATCAACTTTGCAGCATTTGGCTGAATCTGGGCTGAAAGTATATCCCGGTACACTTCAGAATTCATCCGGCTACTCTTGTCTGCTGTTATGTCATCAATAAACACAAGTGACGCAGTGCCATTGAAAGCCATGCATGCCCATGCCATCACGTTGCCTCCACCATGTTTTACAGAGGATGTGGTGTGCCTTGGATCATGTGCCGTTCCCTTTCTTCTCCAAACTTTTTTCTTCCCATCATTCTGGTACAGGTTGATCTTTGTCTCATCTGTCCATAGAATACTTTTCCAGAACTGAGCTGGCTTCTTGAGGTGTTTTTCAGCAAATTTAACTCTGGCCTGTCTATTTTTGGAATTGATGAATGGTTTGCATCTAGATGTGAACCCTTTGTATTTACTGTCATGGAGTCTTCTCTTTACTGTTGACTTAGAGACAGATACACCTACTTCACTGAGAGTGTTCTGGACTTCAGATGATGTTGTGAACGGGTTCTTCTTCACCAAATAAAGTATGTGGCGATCATCCACCACTGTTGTCATCCGTGGACACCCAGGCCTTTTAGAGTTCCCAAGCTCACCAGTCAATTCCTTTTTTCTCAGAATGTACCCAACTGTTGATTTTGCTACTCCAAGCATGTCTGCTATCTCTCTGATGGATTTTTTCTTTTTTTTCAGCCTCAGGATGTTCTGCTTCACCTCAATTGAGAGTTCCTTTGACCGCATGTTGTCTGGTCACAGCAACAGCTTCCAAATGCAAAACCACACACCCGGAATCCACCCCTGACCTTTTAACTACTTCATTGATTACAGGTTAACGAGGGAGACGCCTTCAGAGTTAATTGCAGCCCTTAGAGTCCATTGTCCAATTACTTTTGGTCCCTTGAAAAAGAGGAGGCTATGCATTACAGAGCTATGATTCCTAAACCCTTTCTCCGATTTGGATGTGGAAACTCTCATATTGCAGCTGGGAGTGTGCATTTTCAGCCCATATTATATATATAATTGTATTTCTGAACATGTTTTTGTAAACAGCTAAAATAACAAAACTTGTGTCACTGTCCAAATATTTCTGGCCCTAACTGTATAAGGACAAACATGAAATCTCTACAGCTGGATATAACATGGCAGGTGCTGCAGAAAGTAGCACATAATATTACAACAGTGGAGGGTTCTCACCAATAGGGTGCTTATCAACAGGAGCCACACACCCCGATGGCCATTTCGCAACCTTCGTCAGGGGGTATTAGATTACTCACAGAATGCAATTTAAAAAGGCCGGCCGGCATAATGATCATCACGATCAGCTGTATGGATGACGCACGGTCGCCGCATGGAGACAGAAAGCGGAAGTGTCGCCGCGTCATCGCCAAGCGCAGGCGCGCGCATAAACACGCGGCCGCGATTGGCGAGTCCGAAGCCAACACGTCATACCACTTTGTTGTTCCCCAGCAACGAAGCCGCGCGTCACTGCTGGTCATGTGATGGATGTATTTACTTGCTAAGAGCAACAGAGTATTGCGCTCTTGATCGCAAAGCGATCATCTGCAACAAGGGGGCACAGAAATCACTCGCTTTAGGAGCAAACAGTCTGACATCTATATATACAAGCAAAAGCATGTGTCACAGCTGAATATGGAATTATTTAACATTGGATACAAGAAATGCAGCATTCACAGTATCAGAGCATAGTAGCATGTCACATTACATAGACTGGTACAAAATTACAGAGTTTGATGAATATGTGCAGCATTTCATGTCCTATTAGATACAAGAGTCCAATTTGCAGCTCCAAAGTTGGTAAGGGCATCTTTTAATGAAACAGGTGAAATTCATGTCCACAGCAGATATAACAAAGGGCCGGCATGCCTATATAAAAAAGAATTAATTAAAAACCTGATCAATTTACAGGTAAAAATTAACGAAACAGATCAATGCAGATCAAAGTTATGGAGCATAACTAATATTCTCATTTAAACCATTGGGGCGCAGTGTTCCAAGCAACCAAATCCACTTGGTCTCTAACATGGCAACTCGTTTAGCCAATGGCCCACCACGAATACCCAAATCAACGGAATCAATTCCCCTCACCTTCAAGAGGTCACCACGCGATTGATGACACTCAAAAAAGTGTCTAGGTAATGTTTTTAAAGTCCTCAAATCTTCACAACCTTTTGACGCCTCAATAGCCAAAACATGTTCACGCACACGGATCTTAAAAGCTCGTGTGGTTAAGCCCACATATATTTTTGGGCATGGGCAAGTAGCATAATAAATAACGCCTACAGTACCACACGAGATCCTTTTACGAATACGGTAGGTTTTAGTACCTGCCGCATTTGAAAATACATCTGTTTTTTCTATGTTGGGACATGAAACACATCTTCCACAGGGACTGCAACCTAATGTCCGAGGGATATGGTCTAAAAAAGTAGTACGAGCATTTTTTGTATAGTGACTAGGCACAAGGTGGTCACGCAGATTCCTTGACCGTCTGACTGCGACCATTGCTCTTGATGAGAGTATTTTGGACAAGGTGCTATCAGTAAGTAAAATAGGCCATGCCTTATCCAAACAGTTCCTCATTTGGTCGAATTGGCCATGAAATGTTGTCACAAATCTAACGTGTCCATCACGTGTCCGAGGTCTCGTGTTGTAGAGCAGGTCGTTACGTGTGGCATGTTTGGCTCTGTTTGCGGCAAACTTGACGGCACGATGACTATAACCTCGCGCCAGGAACCGCAATTTCAGTTCCTCGGCACGAAGGGCATAATCACTCTCGGTGGAGCAAATCCTCCTAAGTCGGAGAAATTGACCCACCGGAACAGCGAGTATCATATACGCTGGGTGGGACGAGGAGGCATGAAGAAGGGCATTAGAAGAGGTAGGTTTCCTAAAGATGTCGGTGCAAAGACGGCCCTCCGCCCCCCTCGCCACGGAAACATGCAGGAAATCAGTCTTATTCCTGTCAATATGATACGTGATCTTAATGTTGACATCATTGATATTCAATGAGTCGATCAAAGTATGAAGTTCAAATTCTGAACCATGCCAGGTCAAAAAGATGTCTTCGATGTACCGTGCCCATAAATTGACACGGCACATCAACGGCAGCCGATCTGACATGAAGAGGTCCCTCTCCCACAGCCCCAGGAACAGATTGGCATATGAGGGCGCGAAAGATGCCCCCATCGCTGTTCCCTGGAGCTGTAGGAAGAAGGACCCCTTAAAAATGAAGAATTTATGCGTGAGACTGAACTCCAAGAGTTCCATGACAAGGGAGGCAATGTCCGCAGGTAACACCGACATTTCCAGGAAATATTTAGTGGCTCTCAGGCCATCCGCATGTCTGATACTTGTGTAGAGCAATTCCACATCACAAGTAGCTAGAAACGCATCATCTTCAATCTGGAGGGAGTCCACCTTTTTCAAGAATTCATTAGTGTCTTTGATGAAGGATGGAAGACTGGCCACTAGCGGCTGTAGTTTTGAATCTATCCACTTACCGACATTTTCTAAATAGTTTCCAGATCCAGACACAATCCGTCTGCCCGGAGGTGTCACCGGGTCTTTATGGATCTTAGGCAAGAAATACAGGGTGGGAACCACGGGATCTGCCACGACAAGTGCCGACATCAATCTATTGGTGATAGTGCCACTGTCATTTGCTGATTTTAATATTGCAGACAATTGTTGAGAGAAAGAGGCTGACGGGTTATAAGTTAATTTCTTATAACACGTTTTATTATTAAGATGTCTATACGCCTCTCTCTCATATTTATCTACTGGCCAAATAACAACACTACCACCTTTGTCGGACGGTTTTATTACTATGTCGGGCAGATTCCGTAGCTCACCCAATCTTGCTCGCTCTTTACTATTCAGATTGAAAAGATTCCTGAACATATTCAGAGAGACAAAGAGTTTGCTCGCCACCTGCACAAATACGTCAATACTCGGGCAAGTGGAAAGCAAAGGGAAACATTTAGAACGTGGACGGATATTAGGAGGGATCTTACCTCCTTCCGCCGTATTCTCAGTGGCCAAGTCCTCCAAATCCTCCAAAGTCACTTCTTCTTTTTCTGTCGGAAAGAGAGAATTCTTAACAGGGTCAAAAAAATGTCTTTTGAACAGCAAAGATCTTGCAAAAAGATGGAGATGCTTAATAGCCAAAAATCGATTGAAACGAGCTACTGGAGCAAAGGATAGGCCCTCTCCAGAAGAGATAGATCATGCGATGTCAAGGCGTGTTTGCTTAAATTAATTACCTTAGTCCCCCTCTTGCCACCCTGTCCACCGTACCGCCGATTAGGTTTAAACGTGGTGTCTTGTTTGCGTTGTAAGGTCATTCCTGATCTTGTGACAATGAAAGATATCGACACATCGGATTGGTCACTTAGGGAGGAAATAGATACCGCAGAGGTACTTGGGCGTAGTGGGAGTTGCCCGAAGGGCTGCATGGGGCGCCGCCACTGGTACATACAGCCAGATTGCCAATCCCTTAAATCGCGTGCATACTTCTTTGTTTGGATGTCCTTAATTTTTTTGACGCAGTCTTCCAGAACTTTGTCAAGCTGGGCTTCTGCAGCAGCACGTTTATCTTCAGGACATTCAGACCGGAACTTGGCCTGAAGGTCCTCAAGATCTTTATCAATATTCATAATCATATCATTGTTAGAGGCAATCAATAGCTCCATGAAAACCTTAGAGCAAGCACCGCATGCGTCCTCCCATTTTGAAATAAAAGACTCATCGGACACTGGGAAAGTAGGAATCACTCGGACACGCAATCCCCTTGGTATGAGACTATTCATCAAATATTTTTGGAGGAAGACTCTATTCCACCAAAGTTTGGTCCGTTTAACGACCATCTGTGGAATAAACAAAGCTGTTTCTTCCATATTGAGATCTGCATTGGGCTGTCTCTCCTGATGTGCAGTACCAAAGACCTTGTCGATCTGATGTAGCCAAGAAATAAGTGTGGTAGCAGTTGTTCTGTGCCCGCTATTTGGCCTGACACGGTCTAGGATCAAAGAATAGACTCGGTGAGATTGTTTCATGTACAAATGTGAAAGTGGTTTAATTCATCCCTGTTACTCCTGCTCTATGTGGTATTCTGTGAATTTATATAACACAGACATACTGTGTGTGGGTGAAGGGTGTGTGTATCACTAATCACACACCTCTACCCTTTCACTATGTTTTGTTTTTGGCTTTTATGTGATTGAGCTGTAATTGGAGACATTCATATTAATATATCAGTAAAGATTACTTTTATGTGTATTTTTGTTACCAACTGGCTCTTCATACTAGTTCTATAGATAGTAAATAAATTCACAATATTTACCTCCAAATGTAGCAAAGATGTTCCCAAAAAAAAGGTAAATCCAGAAATAATTGTCAGATCCAGTAGTAATTGTCAAATCCAGTAAAAATTGTCAAATCCAGTAGTAATTGTCAAATCCGGTAGAAATTGTCAAATCCAGTAAAAATTGTCAAATCCAGTAGAAATTGTCAAATCTGGTAGAAATTGTCAAATCCGAAATAATTGTCAAATCCGAAATAATTCGCAAATCCACAAAGAAATCGCAAATTCACAGATAGACGCTCCAGTAGATGCTTCCACTAGAAAGGCAAATACTGAATGAATCTGTTGACATTCTGTTTCATCTGACTGGATCACTTCAAACAATGTATTGTGACATCACGGAGTTCCGATCCCTTTCAGCTATGGTAACTGATGATGTCCATAAAGAAAAGTAGTTACAACTTTTGTAGATAAAGATGGTGTGTACAGACATTGGGATCACTCACACTTAGTTTTCCAAAAATATAATAATCTTTATTCAAAATATTCCTTTAGGAAGCCAAGCATTTTGCGATATTCGTGGGGGTCTTGTTTTTCCCTTCACAGGCAACCTACTGTATGCCAGCAATTAGCGCTTTGTTTTTTTTTTTTGATAGGTGCTCTATATAGAGCTCACTACACAGGTACATGTACAGGGGGGGCCATTTATATGGATGCACCTAAATAAAATGGGAATGGTTGGTGATTTCCTGTTTGTAGCACATGGGAGGGGGAAAACTTTTCCAGATGGGTGGTGACCATGTCGGCCATTTTGAAGTCAGCCATTTTGGATCCAACTTTATTTTTTCAATGGGAAGAGGGTCATGTGACACATCAAACTTATTGAGAATTTCATAAGAAAAACAATGGTGCGCTTGGTTTCTATTTAACTTTATTCTTTCATGAGTTATTTACAAGTTTATGACCACTTACAAAAATGTGTTCAAAGTGCTGCCCATTGTGTTGGATTGTCAATGCAACCCTCTTCTACCACTCTTGACACACTGATAGCAACATCGCAGCAGAAATGCTAGCACAGGCTTCCAGTATCCGTTGTTTCAGATGCTGCACATCTCGTATCTTCACAGCATAGACAATTGCCTTCAGATGAGGGATGAGGCAAACTTTTTTGTGAATGGTGAAGTTAACAAACAAAACCACCACCATTGGTCTGACACTAACCCACAGTGGATAGATCCCTCCAAGACTGTTGGAACAAAAAAATTGATGGTATGTTGTTGTATATGGGGTACAAAGATAGTGGGGCCATTCTTCATCAATGGAAACCTCAATGCCACTGGATATCTGAAATTGCTACATGATTCAGATATCCAGGGTTGCTTTGACAATCCAACACCATGGGCAGCACTTTGAACACATTTTATAATAAGTGGTCATAAACTTGTAAATATCTCATGGAAGAATAAAATTACATTAAAACCAATCACACCATTGTTTTTCTTATGAAATTCTCAATAGGTTTGATGTGTCACATGACCATCTTCCATTGAAAAAAATAAAGTTGGATCCAAAATGGCTGACTTTAAAATGGCCACCATGGTCACCACCCATCTGGAAACGTTTTCCCCCTCCCATATACTAATGTGCTACAAACAGAAAGTTGATATCACCAACCATTCCCATTTTATTTAGGTGCATCCATATATATGGCCCACCCTGTATTTTTTATCATATATAATTTCAAATGGAGAAAAAAGCAGGCGGCACTCACCATTTAGGCAGCGATGTCTCTTTTATTTCAACATGTCAGTGGACAAAATTCATCCATGATGAGGTGCAGGGAGAGGGAGTGGAGAAAGACGGACGATGGCAAGCCTTTTCACTGTGACTACAGCTTCAACGGGTCCTAGCTGTAGTCACAGCGAAACGGCTTGCCGTCGTCCGTCTTTCTCCACTTCCTCTCCCTGCACCTCATCATGGATGAATTTTGTCCACTGACATGTTGAAATAAAAGAGACATCGCTGCCTAAATGGTGAGTGCCGCCTGCTTTTTTCTGCATTTGAATTGTATTATTCTTATATGGCGTGCACCCCAGCAGCAGAAAGGGTATATACTATATAGTGGTGATTCCAGCAGAACCTGCTGTCCCTGAAAATTGAAGCAGTGTCTGGTATTTTCTTTGTATGTGTGTATACATATATATACCTTTGGTGCCACAACATTTATTTGGGTGTTCTAGGGTCAGACTTTACTAATAGCCAGAGAGATGGGTGGGTCCAGATATCTACATACCTCCACCTGTGGGTGTTTCTCATGTGTTATAATGGTGTCTGTTTGTTTGACACATGGTCAGTGTGTGGACGTTTATCATACATCCAGAAAGAATCAGTCACAGATAGGATGGATTAGATGTCCATGAAGACACAGATAGCTCAGCATGCCATAGCACTAGATTGGATGACTGAGCTGTCAATCATAAACCTGACAGCTCAGCACATGTCTGATTCCAAAGTGGAGCAAACTGTCACTCATTGCGTTCAAGACACACTGAGCTGAGGAATGGTGACAGTACATTTTGACGCTGGAGACAAAAGTTCCCCATTTTGGTGATTGTGAGGGTGTCAGTGGTTGAATTCCCACAAATACTTTGGAGAGGTGATTACTTTTTTCCAATACCAGAATATCCTTATAAGGAAATTAACACAAAATTCACTGTTTGTATGGAAATTACTCATTATCACAGCACAATATACAGAAAAACATACGTGGAAATGCATCTAGATATATTGAAGATGACATTTTGAGCAGTGTGAACTCTCAATATAAAGACCAATATGTTTTAAGTCATAGTAACGTAGCTGCTCTTTATTTTTTGGATGCAACCTATTCTTTTACAGAACTGTATCCCTTCTTCATACAAGCAGAGTCAAGAGTGAATATTCTGAGAGAGATGATCGATATAGAAAAGGTCAATATGGTCAAAATAAAATGTTTAACTTTGGAATCTAAAAATAAATATCCATTGTAAGATTTATGACTTTGATCATGAAATTCCAACAAGAAGCTGTCATCTTGTGGAGCATTATCATGGAGAGCAGATCATTACTTTGTATACTGACTATAGGCTCATTACACAGAACAGACATAGTTTATAATCGAAGGCTAATTAATAATCCTTCTCATAAATTACCGTGTTTCCCCGAAAATAGGGTGCCCCCCGAAAGTAAGGCATGCCAGGGGGTTTAATGTGCCTGTAAATATAAAGCACCCCCCGAAAATAAGGCATGTCTCTATTTTACCAATACCAGCATGCCACCGATCTGAAGACCGGGGCATGCAGCTGTGTCTCCTCCAGCCCACCCCCTGCTTGTGTCCCAGTTCCCGACGCTGTAAGCGGTGTCACAGATGCATGTAGACCGGCACTGCTCTATTTTTCAAGCCCCCTGCCACTGTCCTGGCAAATCGCAAGCCAGGAACTGCCCAGCGGCCAATCACAGGCCAGTCGCTGCATGACGTCGGCCTCTGGCCTGTGATTGGCTGCCCAGTTGGCTCCTGGCCTGTGAATGGTTGGGCCAGTGGCACCATACACCTACAGCACCTGCGGCAAGGAGATGAGTGGTGCCGTCCTGTGTGTGTGCCCCTGTGTTTGTGTGTCCTTGTGTGTTTGTGTGTGACCCTGTGTGTGTGTGCACCTGTGTGTGCCCATGTGTGTGCCCCTGTGCGTGCCCGTGTGTGTGCCCCTGTGCGTGCCCGTGTGTGTGCCCCTGTGCGTGCCCGCGTGTGTGCCCCTGTGTTTGTGTGTCCGCGTGTGTGCCCCTGTGTGAGTGTGTGTCCTTGATACCATATTGGGGGATGATTGGGGGATTATTGGGGGCCGCAAGGGGATGATAAAAGGTCCTTTTTTTTTTTGTTCAGCAATAAATGTAAATTCTTGGTCATGGACAAGTAAGACACCCCCCGAAAAAAAAAACATGGCGCATCATTCGGAGCAAAAATTAATATAAGACGCTGTCTTATTTTCGGGGAAACACGGGTATGTCTAATTTAGGATTCCCGGTTCCGCCAAAGCCTCATGTGAGTTGTATCTGTAACCTGTTCAGCATTTCACTCACCGTAGCCGGGGTGTGCACATCTCAGGCTGTCGCTGCTCCCTGTCACGGTTCCGCGCCCAAGGCTGTATAGGCCCGGTGGTCTAGATCAATAAAGTTTGCTGAACAGATAAGGGGTTAATTCTTATCATGACGCCACCTGCGGGAGTTCCGGTGATTTCACCGGCGCTGCTTGGGCCTCCGGGGGAATGGAATGCAGCAAGATGGGATGCTCCCCACAGGACGAGCGGGAGTCCCCGGAGCCAGAAGCTGCACAAGATGTTGTGAGGCAGGTTAGTTACTCTTAGTACGCGGGCCTAAACAATTCTGAAGAAACACGGACACCAATAGTCTCTGTAACGGGTCTTTTACTGTAACCAGCAGGTGATACATGGTATACAGGTAACGGGTAATGGACTGGATGGACTCAGCAATGACCAATTTGTCTCAGAGCTCCGTGGTGTTCCTCCATTCTAACTTGTTCTAGGTGAGTTGCCGATGTCGCCTTAGTGTGCCAAGTTCGGGTACAAGGGACTACTTAAATTTCCCTGCCGGTGTGTACGTTCCGGTGTGAGGGGTAGCCTGGGTCCTTTTGGTGGGTACTCCGCTGGCAAGACGGCTCTGTTTGCGGCGGCGGTGGGGTACTCCTGTAGAGTGATCTCTCCACTCCTGGTTTGCTAAGCAGTGCTGAACAACTTGCTTGCTTCGGAACCAGTGATCCGGTTGTAGATGGGCGCGGGTGTAGTTGGACCCGTAGATGTTCGCCCAGAGTCCGGTTGTTGAGGCAGGTAATGGCGCCAACCGGTAAGTGGTCTACGGGGCTGCACGGAACTGTGCAGAGCCCCTCTCCTACCTTCCTCCCGACCACTTCCTTCTCCTTCCTCCTTCTCCTACATTCTCCTTCAACACACTACTCCTACACTCCGCCCACCAGGACCCTATTGGCCCTCTATTCTGATGTGCATGTAGGGTATGGAGCTCTGATGTTTTAACCATGTCATTGCTTAGTCAGAGAATATTACACCTGCCTGGGATGCTATACACTCCTGTGACGCACTCGTTGCGGGGCGCCACACATTCACTTTGGATACTTGTTAAGTATATGATCATGCTATTTAGCTCTTAATTAACCTGGTTTCATACACTGAGTTTTTGGCAACATTATTCTAAGTGTTCTATGCAGAATTTATTTCTTGAAAGTTTGGCACAAAATAAAACAATTAAAAAGTAGTATAAACTTAAAGCGAACTTGTCACCCCCCCAGACATCAAAAGCTAAGCTCCCCACCTTCTGCAGCACTAAGGCTGCATTCAGAGAAGGTGTATATAGCATTTTGTATAACTATATTCACTGAAATATGCACTTATATAACATGAGGCAGTTACCAGGACCGAAGACCGGGAGGCGGGGTTTCCAGTGTCTGTGTGCCGCCCCCGTGCTGTCCATCATCCCTCTGTGTTGGGGATGGTGCGATTCCTCCACCCCCTCCGCGCTCTAACCGGCGCCTGCGCTTTGCCTTAGCTTGCCGGGCATGCGCAGTGCGCGCTGCCCGACAACTTCCTGGTCCCCTCGCACCTGTGCAGTACGCCGACCCTGCAGTTGATTATTCATTATCCTCACTGCGGGGCGGCAAAACGGCCCCAAACTCCTACTCTGAACTCCCCAATACAACGCTGCCCTGGAGGCCCAGCTTCACCTGTAGGAAGCTGTACCACCCTTGCCGCAATTCCAGCACCCTCTGGAGGACTGTGGCGGCGATGGTGATCCCTTACAAGGTACTACAGGTGGCGTCACAAACTATCCTAATAGAAACTATATTTTAAGAAGTCACCGACCCTAGGGCCACGGACTCGGGTGCAGCCACCCGTGATAGCGTCCCCCTGACACCATGTCCGAGCTCTGAGTACCCCGGCCTGTGTGGATCATCAGCAGTGCCGCGGCCCACTTGCTGTCGTGGACACTGTCCACACCACTTGCAGGATTATGTCTACTGAAGTTCATGATTTCCTTGTGCTGTCTTCAGGGCAGAACTGGGACCAAAAAGCAGCCCTGGAAAACACGTACTATATCACCCATCAGCCCCGATCAGTGAAATTTGCTTTAACGTTGTCGTGGCCTCATCACCTTCTCAAAGGAGTTATCTGAAGAGCCACATGTGAATGGTGCAGCAGAGGAACTAATCAACCTTAGCTCCATTTCCATGGTAATCTTCAAAACCACGTTTCTCGGGATTGTGGGGTCACAGCGGTCAAATCCACAGCAAAGAGAAAGTCATCACCTATACAGAAGAGAAGTGATGACTTCCATATTGGGGATAATCAATTTAAACAGTAATTAAATGCTGAAAATCAAAGTCCAATACCACTTCTCTTGCAACAGAACAGGAGAAGTGGTACTGTGTAGAGTACATATACAGAATAATGCAGATACTGAGGATTACACCCAGTATACAGGACAGGAGAAGTGGTACTGTGCAGTGTATATATACAGAATAATACACATACTGAGGCTTACACCCAGTATACCAGACAGAAGAAGTGGTAATGTGCAGTGTATATATACACAATAATACAGATACTGAGGATTACACGCAGTATACAGGACAAGCGAAGTGGTACTGTGCAGTGTATATATACAGAATAATACAGATACTGAGGATTACACCCAGTATACAGGACAGGAGAAGTGGTACTGTGCATTGTACATATACACAATAAAACAGATACTGAGGATTACACCCAGTATACAGGATAGGAGAAGTGGTACTGTGCAGTGTATATATACAGAATAATACAGAGATTAATGATTACACCCAGTGTACAGGACAGGAGAAGTGGTACTGTGCAGTGTTTATATACAGAATAATACAGATACTGAGGATTACACCCATTATACAGGACAGGAGAAGTGGTACTGTGCAGTGTACACAATAATACAGATACTGAGTATTAGACTTAGTAGACAGGAGAATTATACCCAGCATACCCAGGAGGCTGTGTTATATAGATAGGAGGCTGTGGTATATAGATAGCCAAGACTCAGCCAGATCGTAAAGATGGGGAAAGATGAAAGGTGGCTACAGAAAGTGCAGTGCTGGGCACAGAGAGAAACAGAATCCATGGAGGCACCGGGAAGAACAGAAAGTGAACTCTGTCCGCAGGAAAACCTTCTGATGCTGTACATGACACACTGCGGGCTCCGTGCACATTACAGTCTGCGGGCTCCGTTCACATTACACACTGCGGGCTTCATGCACATTACACACAGCAGGCTCTGTTCACATTACACACTGCGGGTCCTGTGCACGTTACACACTGCGACTCTGTGAACATTACACACTGCAGATTCCGTGCGCCGTGCACATTACACACGTCGGGCTCTGCACGTTACACACTGCAGACTGTATGCACATTACACACTGCGGGCTCTCTGCACATTACAGACTGCGGGCTCTGCACATTACAGACTGCGGGCTCTGCACATTACACACTGCAGACTGTATGCACATTACACCCTGCGGGCTCTCTGCACATTACAGACTGCAGGCTGTATGCACATTACACACTGCGGGCTCTCTGCACATTACAGACTGCGGGCTCTGCACATTACACACTTCAGACTGTATGCACATTACACCCTGCGGGCTGTCTGCACATTACAGACTGCAGGCTGTATGCACATTACACACTGCGGGCTCTCTGCACATTACACACTGCGGGCTCCATGCACATTACACACTGCGGGCTCCATGCACATTACACACTGCGGGCTCCGTGCACATTACAGACTGCGGGCGTGGCACCCCAGGGTTCATGTGCCACAGTAACACCACAAAGGGTTAACTGCCCACACAACTCACAACACTACACTAGCGCCTCCAGGCCAGAAGGGGGAACAAAAGCTGCTTCCCTATATATTCTGCTGTGGAGAGGAAGTGAGCAATTCAGTTGCTAGAAGGACTGAGGAAGAAGGACCTGGGTGTAAAAGGGCAGCGTTACCCTACAGTCCGCTGTCCAGTTCCAGGCCATGCCAGGGTCTGAGGAAAGGAGACCGGAGGAGCAGATAAACACATCTGGGAGACCGAGTTACCCTGAAACTCACCCCAGAGGAGCGCAAAGAGCGGATACCGGATCCGAGATTATGGCTGACACAAACAGCACAGTGAACACCGGATTAGTGAAGGTCCCACATCTTCACTGTACCGCAGCGAAGCAACACGGCGGGGTCAGGAACATAGGACAAGACTCAAGTTACCTAGCAAGTTGGTACCCGTGAGGGGAGACAGGGCCGGCAGCTTAGGTAAAGCGGCAGCAGGGCCACACACACAGCGCAGAAACAGGGAGCCAAAGGACCCGGCCAGGGTGGGAGCAACCCGACCCCTGTACAGACTCCATGGACAGTACTCAGCTGAATTACCATCTCCAGTAAAAGACCTGGAAAACTAAAAAAACGTGAGTCTGTGTAATCCTTGCGCTCGAGCTCCGTTCTCCCTCACAAACTGTTTCATCACTACTGCCCAGGGGACTAGGCTCTGCCCGTGGAGAGCCGTCACATCACAGGCTGCCATCCATCATCCCCGGAGGTTCTGCAGCAGCGATGGTCACCCTGACCACATACCACGGGTGGCGCCACGACTTTCTCCCTTGTAAATAACCTCTAACCTTTACTTGTGGGCTCGGGACACGGTCCGGACCAAGACCGCCGTGATAACCCCCGTGATACCCCGGTCCGGTACCAAGTACCCCGTCCCAGTGGGCTCCACAATTTGGCGTCACGAACAGGATGTACTGTACTCGGTAAACCGGGTACTGTATGCCATGATTTATGTGAACTGCGTCATTTTCGAACTGCTGACATTACAAAGCGCGCGACGTGCGGGAAGAAAAGGGTGCATGTCATCGTGGGTAGTACCCTGCAAAAGCGCGAAGCGAGCCTCCTCCTCTGTGCTGCCATCATCCAGTGGGGAAGAGAATCCCTGTCCTACCACGGAACCTTTAGTAGACATCTGGACAGAAGCAGGAGGGTCGACATTAACTAAGGCGGCGCAAAATGTCGCAGGAGATGCTGTGGGACCGGACAACAGCGGAGCACCCGGCGGTGCTGCGGCGCAAGGAGCAGCACCCATCATGCCGTTCCTGATGCCGTATACTCCGGCAGCAATGTGGCTACTGCAATACTCAGGTGAGACCAATACCCTCAATTACTTTGTTACAAAAATACAAGCGTACTACGTTATGTACCCCCTAACAGAAGCCCAGCGTGTCGGTATGATTATTGGGCAGATAACCGGCAATGCACAGCGGGAATTTACGTCCTTGCCGGACACAGACAAAGACACTGTAGAGCATCTTGTGGCTGGACTGAAAGCAGCATTTGAGTCCAGTGCTGACACACGGGCTAAAATTATGGTTCTTTGGATGCCAACAAAAGCCTAAATAGAGCGCAAGAGATTATGCCTTAAACCTGCAGGAAGCGCTCAAAGCACTCAAATTAGCAGAACCTGCCTTAGCCCCAGGAGCTGATAAAATGCTGATAGATCAGTTCATAGAGGGCCTCCTATATCCTTCTCACGGAGGACATTTGAGCATGATAACCATCCAGAATCCCGGAATAACTTTTGCCCAGCTAAAAGATAGAGCCATCCATCTCCAGCAGATAGAGGAGCCCCGGGCTATAAACTCTATTCAAGGCCCTACATCAGCATCTAAGCAGCCAGGAGCATCAGCGACTTCTGCCATGTTAGGGACTTCTGCTGACCGCAAAGAGCCTATCTCTAATGAGGCCCTCAACCAAAAGCTAGATGCCCTGACAGACACTGTTGTTTCCATGGCTAAAGCCATCAAGGAGCTGCGTGGATCCAAGCCTGCACCCAAGATCGAGATGGCGACCAGTAAGGAGGATGTCCCGTGGATGAGACCCAGGAAGTACTAAGCAAAGAGAGGACGACCCAGCGACTGCTATCAGCCGGATGGACAGCCCATTTACCGCCGTTACAAGGAACCAGGTCACTTTGCCCGGGAATGTGCTTTAAACGAGGATCCCCTGGGAAGGCGGGCCGCTCCTCAGGTATAAACTCTCAAGGTCCTGCAGTCTGGTATGACAAGTTCGTGGGAGGATGTCCAGTCATCCCTATCATGTTGGATGGCATTCCCTTCAGCATCGTGTTGGATACCGGGTCCCAGATAACATCAATTCCACATGTTCTCTACAAGAGGTACTGGGCTGATTCAGACATTAGTAGGGGTCCATCTAACGTTGCATTGAACATATGGGCTAGCAATGGTGAAATAATACCACTAGTTGGGTTCAGAGAAATGACCATTCAGATTGGGAAAGTAGAATTGAAGAATCAGGGTATTATTATTGTAGATATTGACCGTCGAGAACGTGAACTAGTAATGTTGCTAGGAATGAATGTAATTGAACATTGTTTTTCCGAGGTAATTGCTGTCTTACAGCAGATCGCCGATGTCATGATATATGCCTTTTCCCTGTCCTGTATTAGCTGTATCAGACTATAGTGAGTAAAATTAGTTAGCCTTGGCACACTCAATTCTGAAAGGAAGTAGTCTGAGAAGTTATTCTTTCTGTTGCTCTTTTTATTGTGTAAAAGAAAACAGGTCCCACGTTTTGGCTCAACAGGAGCCTTCCTCAGGGAGTTAAGCTGAGTCAAACATAATAACAAAAAAAGAAGTAAAAAAAAACTTGAAAAAGCAAAGTATTTCTGAATGAAAAGTTTTCACTGGTGTTGTTCTATTCAGTTGAGGCTGATATGATGGTGTATTATGGTGGTCTTAGTAGTCAATGGGGTAATTAATTGTTGCTAGGCCATAAAGGGGGATTCAGATTGCTGTGTCTCAGTAATCTATTAGCGGATACTGAAAAAGGTGTGTAAACCTTATAATTGTAAGGTACTGGATGTTTAAACAGAGGTATCAGGGACCATTCACAACTTTGTGTAATGTATATATATCCTGGCGTTATACAGAAGTTAGACACAAGTACATAATTAAATAGGATTGTCAGGATATGTAAGGGAATATATGAGAAACATGTGAATACCAAAATACCTTGTTGCTGATAGGTATGTGAACCTTTATGGTAGGTCATGAGATTAAATGATGACTACTTGATACAGACCGCTGCAAGAGTAAGGCTGTGGTCACAGTTGACATGCGTTTTTACATGCGTTTTTCAAGTCACCATGAGTGTTTAAAGGTGTGTGATGGCACCCTGCGTTTTTGTGTGCATTTTGAAATCTGCACCCAAAAATAGTGCAAGCACTATTTTTCTGTGCGTTTTGAAAAACGTGTGCGTTTTTGCAAAACGCACGCGTTTTTTTAACATGGGGCCCTATGGAAAACGCATGCGTTTTTGAAGGCACTAAATGGTACTAAAGCACCATGCGTTTTTACATGCGTTTTCTTAAGTGCCCAATTGTTGATGTCAACGTTAACACAATGCTGTATGTGATCACAAAAACGCATGTTTTTGGGGCTACATATGTGGGATGTGAAATGTAGATTAGGAATGGACCAAATTACTTAAACACACCCCCAACCCAATAAAACAGAGCCACAAAATGTGAGTGATGCACATTGCCATACAGATAGCCATTTTATGTGGTTTGCTCTGTTTGTGCTGAGAAATAGTGATGGAGGTTGTGTCGTTTGAGCTGTGTTATCTGCTTTGGCGTAGACGCCAGCGTCGCCTTCAGCGACACCCTCGATTGTGGGTCCATGTCCAAGTCAATGTTGTGAGACCGCAGTACAGAGCATTTCATGTCCTGTACAATCAATTGCGCAGGTTCCCGCACACGTTTCAGCGCTACCTCAGGATGACAATACCCACTTTTGATGCACTCCTCGACCTTGTCCGTGAAGATCTGACTCGCCACAACAACCGTGTATTTTTTCACTTGTGGGATGTCATGTCCACACATTATACATATATGTGTTCAGCTTCTTCTGGGCTGGGCTGGGCTGCAATGTTTTTTTGTCTGTGTGAATATGATAGGCATTGTCCACACACCTGTGCTACAGTATTTAGGGAATTGTCCGCTAAATTAGTTGATTATGGCAAAGAAGCGCAGGTGCGTGTATGCGGCTGCTTACAGCAGCGGCTGTCCCTGGTTGCCCGATGTGTATCATGGTCAACACTTGAGACAGCAGCCTGTATAGTGTCTGCTTATTGTGAGTGTACAGGTAAACGCAGAAACCACCGTTGGCCTGTGCGCCTGGGATAAGCAGCGACTATGCAGGCTGCTGTCTCAAGTGTTGACCATGATACACATCGGGTAACCAGGGACAGCCACTGCTGTAAGAAGCCGCATACACGCACCTGCGCTTCTTTGCCAGAATCAACTTATTTAGTGCACAAATGCCTAAATACTGTAGCACAGGTGTGTGGACAATGCCTTACACCGTACAACAATGGTGCGGCAAAGCCCACACATCTACTGGATTATACCCCTTTCACATCAGCGCGTTTTGCACATCGCGGCAGATGTTTTGAAAAACCCCCATCGTCCCCAATTACTGCATAACCGCCACACTTGCAGCACAGTTGCACCAAGAACCATGCAATGTCTATGGGCTTGCGGTAAAGGTGCACCAGGTGTTGCAAGTGACGTTTCACCATTTGCGGCAGGTGCGCCCGCAAAATCCACCGGTGCTGACGGTGGGTTTTTGGATGCCCTACCGGCTGCAAGTGCCAATACCGCACCTGCCGCACCCTTACCGCAAGCACCATAGACATTGCATGGGGCTTGCTGCAACTGTGGGGCAAGTGTGGCAGTTATGCAGTAATTGGGGACGATGCGGCTTCTTCACCCCATCTGCCGCAATGTGACAAAAACGCTGATGTGAAAGGGGCGTAAGGCGGCATAACATAACACAATGCACATTCTATATGTACATCATGTATGGTATGAAGGTTTCTCAGCGTGAACCGGGTGGCTGCCTTCGGAAAAATGTCCCAAGGCACCAGGAGCTGCCTAATATACATCTGCACATGACATTAGTATATGCCCACATGAGTGGGTGTGATGTCGGTGATGTCCATCCCCTATACACATTACGGCCTCAGTGTTTATTAAATGTCAACCTTTACAAAAAAGGCTGTAATTTGTGTAATCACAGCACCAGCATGGATAAACCAGGTATATTGCGGCCCCGCATTCAGGATGAGTACACTGAGTCCACAATCCCCTTATGCTGCCTTCACCCTAGCGTTTGTCAAAGCTGCGTATGTAACGCAGCAAAACACTTACGCACTGCGTTCCAAAATTTCCTATGGGAAGCCATGTGCCTGTGTTTGGCTGTGTTTTGTTGCATTTTGCGTTTGATGCCCACAATTTGTGCGCACTTCTAACGCAGCCTGGTGCATTTGTTGTGCAGTTGCCGCCGTTTGTGAAATCTGCAACAGGCGGCAACCGCACAAACCATGCATGGATCTCAATGGAACCACACTGTCCTCAGCATGACAATGCGGGAGAACACTGTGGATCTAAGTGTAATGTATACCGGTAGCTGCCGGCAATCAGCGCACCCAACCTGGACATGATGCCCAGCCACAGGTGATCTCACGCCAGTGTCTTTGGGGCTAAAGAGCTGATCTGACATTTGTTTCATAGATGCCACACTGCTACCAGGCTATTTGCTGACAGCGGTGGAGAAGAAAACAGCAGTCAGATGACCTGTTTGTCACCACTGACACTGGTGGGAGATCAGCTGTGGCGGGAGGGAGAGTTTTCAGCGGCAGCCCGCCTCCTCCTGCCCAGCACCAGACACTGCAGATTGCCAACTGGTGCAGGATAGTTATGTGCTGGCATGCGGCGAGTGTATCCTTCTTTCTCCTTATTATGGTGTGCTTTTCCCTATGTTTGCGTCTGCCTGCCCTAAGCAGGCAGACACAAAGGCAACTGTGGACGCAAGCATAACGCATTGTGGGCCGTACATCTGCTATGCTAAATGCTGCCTTCATGTTATTTGATGCAGGCTGGAGATCAGGAGATGATAAGCGGAATGTTTGGAATACAATGTGCCATGCAAAGTAGCCTCTGATGAGGCGCAATTAGGGATCCGGTTTTTACCTTGATAACAACTGGAACCAGGATCTGGTTGGTGTCATGTAGGGTCAACAAGGAACCTAGGTACACTTACGGCTGCATGCCACAGACTCACAAATTGGCTGCACCAATACCAGTTTACCTTTGCCCGACAAGTGTCTTTGGTCAGCCTTAATATGTGGTGTTCGTTAATGGACAAGGTGACCATGTCCGCAGGCTCACATCATCCTTTTTTTTTCAATCTGTTTGGGAGATATAGGCATTGTCCACACACCTACACTTCATTATTTTGCACTTCTTGCTATACATCCTTACATTCTGCCACAGAAGCGCTGGTGCGTGTATGCGGATGCTTACACCAGACGCTGTCTAGGTTTATGTGATATGTATCGTGATAAGAAAATCATACAGCAGCCTGGATAGTGACCCCTTATCCCGGCCGCACAGGGCAATGCTGCTTACAGCGGTTCCCTCAGCGCTCACAATAAGCGGTGACTATGCAGTGTGCTGTATGAAGTGGTTAGCACAATACACATGGGATAACCAGGGACAGCGTGGGGTGCAAGCAGCCGTATACATGCACCTGTCCTTGTACCCAGAAATCAACGTAGGTAGCGCAAGAGCTGCCAAATTCAGAAGCGCAGGTATGTGGACAATGCCATAGTTGTGTCCAGTTGGAGATCAGCATGTGGCATCTGTTTCCCTGCTCAGATGGGTTGTAGGTTAAAATGTGATAATACTTATGTCATTGTGTACATGTCTGTAAAGCCATTGCTTAGAAATCCTCACCTGTAGAGATGTGTGTGTCTGCCGAAGTGACTGTCTGGACTTTTCCCATTTCACAGGTACTTGGCCACCGGGGAGAGTTATGCGTCGTTGCATTTCCAGTTCCGAATTGGGAGGTCAACAATTAGTGGCATTGTTCCTGAGACGTGTGAAATATTGTGGGCTAAACTACAGCCCTCAGTCATGCCAACCCCCACAGAACAAATTTGGAAAGAGAATGCTGAAGTGTTCCGTGAATCTGCTCAATTTCCGAATTGTGTTGGAGCCAGGACGGCAAGCATATTCGAATTCGCAAGCCACCACATGGGGGATCACTATTTTTCAACTATAAGAAATACCACTCCATAGTGCTCATGGCCATTGCTAACGCCCATTCTCACTTTGTGGCTGTAGACATTGGGGCATATGGACGTGCCAATGATGCCCGTGTCTTCAAGGCAAGCAATATGGGGCAAGCATTGTACCAAGGCAGATTTAATATTCCACCACCAGCCCCATTACCTGGCACAACAGATCCCAATGTGCCACACGTGCTTATCGGAGATGAGGCATTCCAGATGCATCCCAATCTCATAAAGCCCTACAGCAGCAGAGGCCTAGACCACAAACGCAGCAATTATAATATGCGCCTGAGTAGAGCCCGCCAATCTGTGGAATGTGCATTTGGTATTCTCTCTGCTAAATGGCGTGTCCTTTTAACCGCCATTCAATTGTTGCCCAGAAATGTGGATAGTGTGGTAAAGGCTTGTGTGTGCCTACACAACTATGTTTTGCTTCATGATCCCCAAGTGTTAGTGCCCTCTGAGTGGGAGTGTGACCTTCTTGGCATTCAACCACAATCAGTACGTTCATCCGCCTCCGCCATAGACGTGCGAAATAGTTTTGCTGATTATTTGATGATGCCAGCTGGACAGTCACATCCACATTCACGTCTCGGTTAATTATTTTGTTTTTTTCAAGGTGGAAGTTGTGCCAAAGGTTTATATTATACAACACTGTGATCTTTTTTGTGTTATTTGTTGAGTTTGGCTGTATGAAGTAGTCAACACTCAACACATTGCCTTTCTTTGTCTTATGTAACATATGTGGGTTTTTGGTGGCATTGGTGTGGTTAGAGAAAATGTTCCATGTGATGTTGGACTTGTTGTCCAACCGCTAAGGTATGTGTTGTCATTGTGCACAATGACCCCACATAGATGTAAGGAATTTGGCACCATATTGTGTCCCTGGCACCTGGCAATAGTGGGTGTTGTGGGACACTACATGGTGGTAGTTGTTGAACATTTGCATTGTAAGCCACACTAATTGTTAAACAACCACACCACAACCTCAAAGGGACACACGGCAAGATGTTTGATACATCATGTCCATAATTTAGAACGCAAACCTGCAGGATATGTGTGGCAGCCCCAGAAAGGGCTTTTGGGCACCCAATTGCTTTTAGAATCCACCAAACAGTGGCTATTTGTGATAACAAGGTCCACCATGAAATTAGCATCATCGTACTCAATAAAAACACAAACAAACACGAGACTTTCCACAAAATTGTAAGTTTTTTTTGTGGTTTTGGCTGAAATAAAAAAACATTCTTGTGGCCCTGCTGTGGGTCAAATTAACGCAACAAATATTTTGTACAACACACAATAACACGTCTTGTGCAACATGAATGCATAACAGCATTAACAAAGAATTGGAAAAAAACCCACATTATTCTGCCTCCAGGCCCTCATCTCCGAGGACCATTGTTAGCTGGATGGGCAGCTTGACAACATATTTGGACACCATTTGTGACATCTCAATTTTAAAGGCTGCCCTGTCAGCCACATTAAGGGAGCACAGGTCCGATAGAAAAGAGTTTAAAAATTCCCGCCACTCAGCCCTCTCGATGGAGCCCGGTGGGTCAGGCTGGGCCAAAGCAACTGGCTGTTGCAGCTGTTGGGCATTTTGAAGACGGATGACATGCTCCTCCAGCCGATGCACGGCCTGGAGGATCATGTCATCTTGCTGTGCTATAGGGCCATATGTGCGGCGCCTTTGCCTTGGCCTGGGCAATATTGTTGGTGTGGAGGAGATGGGCACATGAGCTGTTGGGTCGGCAGCTGTTGGGGCTGCTGGCTGTATGGGCACAGTCGGGTTACTCTCCAGGGCAGGCATCTGGCCCAATTCCTCCCCGTTGGTGTGCATGTTGACAAATGATGGGGCTGGGGCACTGCAGTGTGTCCTATGGTATGGGGTAAACAGACAATTAGGGCTAATTGACAACGCCATTCAGCCCCAACACATGTCCCTAACCACAAACAGGCACTTACATGCGGTCTTCAGAAATACGATCTAGGAAGCCCATCATTGGGGCATACTTGTAATTAGTTGTGGGCCTTGCCGCTGCCCCACTCCTGTACTGCACCCAGTTGCGCACATGTTTTATGTATGAATCTTTCATCGACCTCCACCTCACCTTCAGCTTCCCAGCTACATAACAACACAAGAGCAGGATAAAACACATTACATTTGTGGCCCAACATCATAGACCAGGGGTCTCAAACTCCAGGGCTTGAGGGACACACACAGTCCAGGTGTTCTGGATTTCCAAGGCATTTGACAGTTGGTAATCAACTTATCAACTGGCAAACTCAAAGGAAAGCCTGAAAACCGGCACTGTGTGCGGCCCTCGAGCCCTGTAATAGACAGTTTTGTTCCAACATGTCCAGTGACATGTGTGACATGTCCAATGTTTATGGGACACCTACCGAACAGTTCCTGCTCCTCCGACGTCATGTCCACATAGTCCGTGCGGACCTGGGGCAAAATGTGGCGCCAAGCTGACCGCCGCTTCACACTGTTTCCATGGTCTGGATGAGCAGGGTCCCACAACAGCTTATGATGCTGGAGGAGATTGATGAGGGCATCATTGTCGATGCGTAGTCTTGCTTGTTTGGGCTTCCCTACACACTGCCGACTGGTTGCAGTCACCTACATGAGAGGAACATCCACACAATCATCACACATATCAAAGAGACATATGACATGTGTGTTTTATGGGCCAAGTGTCCAACAAATTAAAGCTGGCAACATGGAGGCAAGGCTCCAAGCTGCCACTTTTAATACGTGTAGTGGTAAGGACACACGAGCTGATGACATTTGTCTAAAGTGTACCGTCACTGTACCCACCTTAGAAGCCGTAAACACATTGCTTGGAATACTTTGTTGGCGATGTCGGGGTGGAGATGGTAGGACAGTCTGCAGAGACATACAACATGTTTATGGCATGTGTGGCCATCATGAAGGGCACATCACACATAAACATAGCTGCAAATACCGTGTTTCTGGATGTGTTTCACACAGGGGTGTGAAGGAGCATGGTTGGAGTGCAACACACAGTGTCTGTTTTTTAATTAAACCAACATTTTGCCTGTTGGTCATTTCGTCAACAAATGTCAAAGGCAAATGAAAGTGTGAAGACATGGCCCTGGCCACACACCTCCATTGTTGTGATTTTACGTGTCTGTGCTACATACTTGGTATGAGACTGAATAGCAGAGGTGTGTGCACATGGCCAATGGACTGTGTGCGGCATTTGAGGGCTGTAGTTACATCCCCCTTCTTTAACCATTCTATGTTTGTAGACCACGCCTTACACAAGGGGAAGTGTGACCAATTCTAAACTAAGGCCCGATGTTTTGTGGCTCCTACAACATACGTTAACACTATTAGCACAGAAATGTCTGTGATGTGTACATGTTTCGAATAAACGACATCATTTACCAGGCCATTTCCACACACCTGCGTTCAAAGTATGTTACGTTGTTTTGCAAGATATTTGGGGTTTTGACAGAGAAGGGCCTGTGCATGTGTGTGTGTGCTTTATGATGAGGCAGGCCCCGTGTGGCACATGGGTCTTGTGATAACCAGCTCACAGACAAGGATGCCTATTGTGTTCTTTCACAGAGCACACATGAACTCGATGCTCACATTGTTTCTTGGTCCACTGTGCCACAGCGGACACTATGCATGCTTCTGTGTGAGCTGTTTACCCAAGTACACATTGTGTTACCAGGGGCGGTGTTGTTGGAAAGTGCACGCACACACACCTGCCATTCTCTGTGCATAAGCCAGTATGTAGCGGACCACAATCTCTACATTTCCTGCGTGTGTGAAAACATGGGCACACATGAGTCAGCGGGTAGCTGCCTACCTTATGATGTTGTTGTTTTGTCGTTTTCTTTGGGCCTTTGTGTATTTTGGCCACCATTTGTGGTGCCTCCACAGTCTTGGTTAGCTTCTAAACACAAAAAAAAAAAAAACAAGTTAACTTAACCCCTTAGTGACTGAGCCAATTTCCACCTTAATGACCAGACCGTTTTTTGTAATTCTGACCACTCTCCCTTTATGAGGTAATATCTCTGGAACGCTTCATTGGATCCGAGCGATTCTGAGATTGTTTTTTCGTGACATATTGGGCTTCATGTTGGTAGTAAATTTAGGTCGATCGTTTTTGCGTTTATTTGTGAAAATATAAAAAAATTGGCAAAAATTTTGAAAATTTCACAATTTTCAAATTTTGAATTTTTATTCTGTTAAACCGGAGCGTTATGTGACACAAAATAGTTAATAAATAACATTTACCACATGTCTACTTTACGTCAGCGCAATTTTGGGAAAAAAATTTTTTTCGGTTAGGTCGTTATAAGAGTTCAAAGTTCATCAGCAATTTCTCATTTTTCCAGCAAAATTTACAAAACCATTTTTTTAGTGACCACATCACATTTGAAGTCCCTTTGAGGGGTGTACATGACAGAAAACACCCAAAAGTGACACCATTCCAAAAACTGCACCCCTCAAGCTACTCAAAACTACATTCAAGAAGATTATTAACCCTTCAGGTGCTTTACAGGAACTAAAGCAAAGTGGAAACAAAAAATGGACATTTTAATTTTTCCAACAAAAATGTTCTTTTAGCCTCAATTTTTTAATTTTCACATGGGCAACAGGATAAAATGCATCCTAAAATTTGTTGGGCAATTTCTCCTGAGTACACTGATACCTCATATGTGGTCATAAACCACTGTTTGGGCGCACAGCAGGGCTCAGAAGGAAGGGAGCGCAATTTGATTTTTGGAGCTAATTTTCCATTCAAAAAGTCAAATGGCGCTCCTTCCCCTTCGAGTCCTGCCGTGCTCCCAAACAGTGGTTTATGACCACATATGAGGTATCGGTGTACTCAGGAGAAATTGGCCAACAAATTTTAGGATGCATTTTATCCTGTTGCTCATGTGAAAATTAAAAAATTGAGGACAAAAGAAAGTTTTTGTGAAAAAAAAAGTACTTTTTCATTTGTACGGATCTATTTGTGAAGCACCAGAGGGTTTAAAGTGCTCACTATGCATCTAAATAAATTCCTTGGGGTGTCTAGTTTCCAAAATGGGGTCACTTGTGGGGGAGCTCCAATGTTTAGGCACACGGGGGCTCTCCATACGCGACATGGTCTCCGCTAACAATTTGAATGGAAAATTAGCTCCAATTGTTAGCGGAGACCATGTTGTGTATGGAGAGCCCCTGTGTGCCTAAACATTGGAGCTCCCTCACAAGTGACCCCATTTTGGAAACTAGACCACCCAAGGAACTTATCTAGATGGGTGATGAGCACTTTGAACCCCCAGGTGCTTCACAAATGAAACCATAAAAATGAAAAAAGAAAATTTTTGTGGAAAAGAAAGTACTTTTTCATTTTTACGGATCAATTTGTGAAGCACCTGGGGGTTCAAAGAGCTCACTATGCATCTAAATACATTCCATGGGATGTCTAGATTCTTAAATGGGGTCACTTGTGGGGGAGCTCCAATGTTTAGGCACACAGGGGCTCTCCATACGCGACATGGTGTCCGCTAACTATTGGAGCTAATTTTCCATTCAAATTGTTAGCGGACACCATGTCGCATATGGGGAGCCCCTGTGTGCCTAAACATTGGCGCTCCCCCACAAGTGACCCCATTTTGGAAACTAGACCCCCCAAGGAACATATCTAGATGCATAGGGAGCACTTTGGACCCCCAGGTGCTTCACAAATTGATCCATAAAAATGAAAAAGTACTTTTTTTTCACAAAAATCTTCTTTTTTTTCCTTTTACGGACTAATTTGTGAAGCACCTGGGGTATCAAAGTGCTCCCTATGCATCTAAATAAATTCCTTGGGGTGTTTAGTTTCCAAAATGGGGTCTCTTGTGGGGGAGTTTCAATGTTTAGGCACACAGGGGATCGCCATACACGACATAGTATCAACTTACAATTCCAATTGTTAGCGGACACCATGTCACGTATGGAGAGCCCCTGTGTGTCTAAACATTGGGGCTCCCCCACAAGTGACCCCATTTTGTAAACTATACGCCCCAAGGAACTTATCTAGATGCATAGTGAGCACTTTGAACCCCCAGGTGCTTCACAAACTGATCCGTAAAAATGAAAAAGTACTTTCTCTTCCACAAAAATTTTCTTTTTTCATTTTTATGGATCAATTTGTGAAGCATCTGGGGTTGAAAGTACTCATTATGCATCTAGATATGTTCCTTGGGGGGTCTAGTTTACAAAATGGGGTCACTTGTGGGGGAGCTCCAATGTTTAGGCACACAGGGGGCTCTCCATATGCGACATGGTGTCCGCTAGCAATTTGTCTAAACATTGGGGCTCCCCCACAAGTGACCCCATTTTGTAAACTATACGCCCCAAGGAACTTATCTAGATGCATAGTGAGCACTTTGAACCCCCAGGTGCTTCACAAACTGATCCGTAAAAATGAAAAAGTACTTTCTCTTCCACAAAAATTTTCTTTTTTCATTTTTATGGATCAATTTGTGAAGCATCTGGGGGTTGAAAGTACTCATTATGCATCTAGATATGTTCCTTGGGGGGTCTAGTTTACAAAATGGGGTCACTTGTGGGGGAGCTCCAATGTTTAGGCACACAGGGGGCTCTCCATATGCGACATGGTGTCCGCTAGCAATTTGAATGGAAAATTAGCTCCAATAGTTAGTGGACACCATGTCACGTATGGAGAGCCCCTGTGTGCCTAAACATTAAAGCTCCCCACAAGGGACCCCATTTTGGAAACTAGACGCCTCACGGATTATATCTAGTGGTATAGTGAGCATTTAGAACCTACAGCTACTTCACAGAATTTGATAACGTCATATTGAACATTTTCTTTTTTTCACACAATTTCTCACTTTTAGGGTACTTTCACATCAGCGGTTTTTGCCGTTCATGGCAGATGCGGTGAAAAAAATGCATCTGCCGCGATTACCGCATAACTGTTGCACTTGCGGCACAGTTGCTGCAAGCCCCATAGAATGTCTATGCGGGCTTGCGGCAGGTGCGGCAAGTGCGGTATCAGCACTTGCAGCAGATGCGGCCGCAAAAAAAAAGCGGCAGACCGTGTTTTTTTTCGCGGCTGCACCTGCCGCAAGTGCCAAAACCGCACTTGCCGCACCTGCCGCACACTTACCGCAAGCTCCATAGACATTGCATGGGGCTTGCCACAACTGTGCCGCAAGTGCAGCGGTTATGCGGTAATCGCGGCAGATGCGTTTTTTTCACCGCATTTGCCGCAATCGGCAAAAGCCGCTGATGTGAAAGCAGCCTTAGAGCATGTGCACAAGATCCGGAGACACCGTGTCCTGGTCGTCTCCTCTCCTGCATTTTTTTGTTCTAGTATTTCTTTATTAAATTTTTTTTTAAAAATGATGTGGGGCTTCGCCACACTTTTGGTCCAGCCAGGTACAGCAGGCAGCTACGGACTGCCACCAACCCCTTCTGCCTAGTTTTACCTGGCTGGAAACCAAAAATATAGGGAAGCATTTTTAAAAAAATATTTATTTCATGAAATAATTAAAAAAAAAAACGGCGTGAGCTTCGCCATGTTTTAGGGCCAGCCAGGTACAACTATTCAGCTGGGGGCTGGAATCCTCAGCGTAGGGAGGCCCAAGCTTTCTGGGCCCCCCCCGCTGCGAATTGCAGCCCACAGCTGCCCCAGAAAATGGCGCATTCATAGAAGCGCCATTTTCTGGCGCTGTATCCAGCTCTTCCAGCTGCCGTGTAGTGGTGGCAGACAGGGTAATAAGGGGTTAATGCCAGCTTTTTTGCAGCTGGCACTAAGCCCGAGATTCTTAATGTCTGGCCAATATTAGACCGGGCCATTAAGAATCCCTAGTAAATTGTAAAGAAGACACAAGACAGAAAAAAATATTTTTAATAGAATAAAAACACAGACACTACTTAGACCCCATCTTTATTATTCTTTGGCATCCGACGTAGTCCAGTAGGAAGGTCCGACGTAGTCCAGTAGGAAGGTCCAACGTAGTCCAGTGGGAGGTCCCTCGATCATTTCCAGACTTTTACAGCATATGGGGATGTCCCCCATATGCTATAAAAGCTGGCATTCTTCCAGGAGAATGACAGGTCATGACCTCAGTGAGGTCATGGCAGGTCAGGATCCTTGGTTCACAAAGGGTTAATTGTGATCCCATCATGAGATCACAATTAACCCTTTGTGAACCAAGGATCCTGACCTGCCATGACCTCACTGCGATCATGACCTGTCAGTCTAATCGCAGACAGAGTAGTCTCTGCATAGACTGACAGCTCATGATCGCAGTGAGGTCATGGCAGGTCAGGATCCTTGGTTCACAAAGGGTTAATTGTGATCTCATGATGGGATCACAATTGACACTTTGTGAACCAAGGATGGTGACCTGCCATGACCTCACTGCGATCATGAGCTGTCAGTCTAATTGCAGACAGAGCAGTCTCTGCATAGACTGACAGCTCATGATTGCAGTGAGGTCATGGCAGGTCAGGATCCTTGGTTCACAAAGGGTCAATTGTGATCTCATGATGGGATCACAATTGACCCCTGTGGGAACCAAGGATGGTGACCTGACATGACCTCACTGAGATCATGCCCTGTCACTATGCGCAGGCAGAGCAGTCTCTGTTCTGTCTGCGCATGCCGGCAGACAGAAAGATGAAGAGGCCGGAAGAAGCAGCGGGAGCCGCACCGGGATGATGGTGAGTATCAGGAGACCTCCGGGGGTGGGGGGGGGGGGGTACTGACGGGGCAGGGGGGCAGAGCGGGGGAATACTTATAATCTCCCTCCATCTGAGCTGTCAGATGGGAAGGAGATCAGATGATGGCGGCGCGGGCTGGAAGGAGCCGCAGCTGCTGCAGGGGACATGTAGAGGATGGGGGGGGTATGACAGGGGGTGGGGGCCGAGTGACCGGGAAGGGGGGCAGAGCGGGGGAGTACAGATCATCTCCCTCCCATCTGAGCTGTCAGATGGGAGGGAGATGATGTCGGGCACTGAGGGAGATGTTTCTGACACGCTGCGGCGCCATTTTAGGAGGAGGGGAGGGGGTGAAGGGCTGAGTACCGGTACCGGGGGCTGTGTACCGGTACTGGGGGGGGGGGGGCAGATGTTTTCTCTTCTTGCCACGGGTTTGACCCTGTGGCATGACAGAGAAATCATTGTTTTTACCGGCGGTTCACTGTATATTTATGTGATCACGGTTATACACCGGTGAACGGTGTATAACCGTGATCACATGGCGGGTACCGGTAAAAACCGGCCCGATTCATAATTTTGGGGGTCTCAGCTACCCCCGGTAGCTGAAACCCCAGAGATTTTTGACCACTGGGGGGCGCTAGAGCACTTTACCTGGCTGACGTCTGCAGACGTCAGCCAGGCATAAGTACCCTCTTTTTCAGACGTCTCTGGACGTTAGGCAGTCGTTATGGGGTTAAGCATATATTAGTACACAGTAAACACCTTAGCTACATGTCACATTGTCAAATAAATAATGTGGCCACTGTATGAAGGCAATATTTTTACACGACGTGCTTGAATGCTTCAATGCTGCGTATCGCAAACCCCAAACAACACATGTGACCATGTGATCAGGGACAGGTCTGACCAATGAGTAGGGGTGTAACTTCAGGCCCTGATGGACCAATGGCAAGTATTTAATAGTATAATTGTTTGAATATGGCCACAATGGACTTTTGTGGCCCTTCTAGGCTGCAGGGCCCATGTGTGAGGGCAACCCCGGCACCTGTTGTAGTTAGGGCCCTGGCCATGACCTGGACGGTAAAAAAAAAATGTACCATGTAAACATGATGGGCGACATTTCACTGCGACCTTGCCAAGTGCAAACCATTTCATTACAGAAATAGCTGTATTACCCAGCTAGGGCTGGGTTCTTAAATCAATGATGCTAACTTTTTAAACAATAAAAATGGAAGATGTCATATTAATGACCTTTAGGAAAATAGAAGCTGAGGTGTGATTGGTTGCTATAGGCAGCCTAATAAATCGCCAGATAACACTAAACCCTCCCCCTGGCTGGCCAGTATATGTTAACTCACACATACACATAATAGACAGCTCATGTGACTCACATCAGCCTTAAGTCCCTATATGACATATGTGTTGCACTTTTGCTGTTTGGAATGCAATGTTGAGGTTTTGATCTTACATATAGCACACGTATGAGGCAAGTTGTGTGAGGTTATTGTTGCACATCTGCGTCTGTCTGTGTATGTGTGTGTCCATTTGTGGTGATTGCATGTGTTGGTATAGGGTGTGTGTGTGTCCCTGGGGGGGGGGGTCTGTCTTGTGTGTGTCTGTTTGTGGTGTGTGTGTTCGGGTGTGTGGTGAGTATGACCTGTTGCTCATGCACCTTAGCGAATATACCCTTGATGTTACTCTGTGTGAGTGTGGTGTGTATACATGTCCGCATGCATGTTGAATATGTAATGTTGGTGTCCCACATTAGTGATTATATGCTGGTATGTGCTTTCAGTCTTTGGCGATATCATTGAGCCCCTCTCATTCACAACTGGCAACTTTTTGTTTGTTGTTTTTTAACATGATGTAGCTATGGGACAACTTGTTTTGCTAATTGTAATGCGCGTGTTTGTAAATTTGCCTCACAACATAGTCTATCACGCTCCCGGGGTGCTGATGTGTGTGTGTGTGGTAAATTTTGTGGGTGTAGTTGCGACGGTGTAGATGAGAAGGCCAGATATTCATACACACACACACACATACACACTATCAGCTTTTTTGATTATCTGTAAAAAAAAGTGAGTTAGTACACTTACACGTTTGCCACGGATGTCCAGCTGGCTGAAGAGCTCTGTGAAACAAGCAAAATGGAGCCACATTACATTTTCATGGGGTGATATGCGTCACAACATTTGTGGCCATATAACGTTATGGGCACAAAAACTGGCATAGGCCATGTCCACACACGTGCAATGTAAGTATTTAGTGGTGCTCCACTACATACTTAGAGTGCAGGTGTGTGAACATGTCCACATGCACAAACACTTTAGTTAAGGACTCAAGTCACACAAAGTGTCCACAGCATGCCACCTTCTAATTTGTGTTAAAAAAAGAACATTAGGCCCACGAACAACATGTCTCAGCCCACATGGCACCTGCTTGAGGGTACAACACATGCACACCACTAATAGGAAACTAGTGTCAAAAAACATCCTTACAATGTACGAGTATGTGCATATGGCTGCTAAGTCTAGCTTCACATTTCAGGACGGTTACGTTGCGTCCCATGCGCATGTGCAGCCGCAGGTGAAAACGCATGTGAACGCGTGTAAACGTTGCGTTTTACATACGCATGCGCATTGCTTTGCGCAGGCACGTCCACAACGCTCACATGCGTTTGCGTTTTGAGCCTTGCGCATGCGTTTTACATCTGCATGCGTTCGCTAAACTTAGGGCTGGTTCATGGGCGGAGACTATGCTGGACGGCAAAAACTCTTTTTGACCATGCACACTAAGGTGTCCGCATGCGTTTCATCCGCAGCTGTGCGCAAAACCATCCGCATGCATACAGTCTCATAGGGGGCTAATGTTAATTGTATCCGCAGCGTGCGCATGCGGACACTTGGTTTTTTTTGGACGCGCCAAAAAATGCTACAAGCCGCGTTCCCTGACGGCATAAAATCTTCTTCTCCGTCCGCATGCCTATAGTTACGCAGCTGAACGCGAACAAACGTGGCTATGTGCGGATGAGTGCGCATCCCATGTTAAAGATAGGTGCGCAATCCGCATGCAGATTTCGGGACACAGAGCCACACCGTCCGCGGCGCAAACGTCATGAAATGTGAAGGCACCCTAATACATCTTGAACAGTGACATTTTGCATATAGTTTGGGCTATAGCACATATGGGTCACTGCACAACACACGCCAAGGTCCCGTCTATGGTTTAGGGGATGATAGAGCTAAGGGCAACAGCCATGTTGCATGGTCAGGTATACATGGTTTCAGGCTGCAGAGGGCAAGTTAGCACACGCACTGCTGAGATGTGTGCCATACATTAGTGACGTGAACTCATTAACATGTTAAAAACAACATGCTTATGCAAAAATGTGATTGACAACATGTTTAAGGACATATATGTGTGTATAAGGAACTCACAGCAGACTCTGAAGAGGAGATTGGTCCCTCAAGGACCTCCATGTCCAGCGAATCCGACAGAGAACTCATTTAAACAATATATGTTTACACATTTGGTGAACATGTTTGACATAGCACACAATAGCAGAACAATTGTTACAACATAGAGGCATGTATTTACAAACTGTGTTCATACCTTGGAGGATGCTGCTGTACACCTGTCCTGACCACACGGGGGGATGGTCTGGCTTCCTCATGCCCTTCCCCCTATTTATGGGCCGGATTGCTCAGTTCTGCCTGATTTGCATTTTCTACAGTGAAAAGACCATTCTCCTAAAACGCATGCGTTTTTGAATGTGTCTATTGTACACATGCGTTTTTCCATGCGTTTCCCATAGGGCCCCATGTTATGAAAACGCATGCGTTTTTGAAAATGCCCCAAAAACGCAGCATGTTCTCATTTTATGTGCGGATTCAAAAACGCACACAAAAACGCATGGTACAGACACATATGCGTTTTTGCTATTAGGGCATGCGTTTTTTTAACATGGGGGCCTATGGGTGCGTTTTTGCATGCGTTTTTGAAAACGCAGGTCTCCAAAAATGCATGTGAAAAATGCTACTGTGACCCCAGCCTAAGACATAATAGATGAGGGGGATAAAAATATAAAGGTGCATAGAGAAAGATCAAGGGGTCACATACCCTTAAATTGTAAGATGGCATATGACTCCTGTCCTGCAGGAGAGAATAAGAAGCAGGCTATTGAATACAGAGTATGGAGGGGCACTCCGGTGGAAACCGGCTGTGCAGCGTTACCTTGTGTCCATTTGTGATGCAGGGGAGGCCAAGAGTGTGTGCGGCCGGGTGCAGCAGTGTTATAAACCCTCCAGCACTTCCTGGTAGGGCGGGGAGCTAGGTGGTGTCATTAACGCACTGCGCATGCGCGGACACGGGCGCCATCTTGAGAAGGTCAAAAGCTGTCCGATTATGTATACTGCGCATGTTCAAGTGGAAAAAAGCGATTGTGACCTTCTAGGAAGTGCTTTGGAGACAGGAGTCAGTGAGAAACTGTTGCTGAGATGGGGCCACCATATTCCTGGTGGGACTGTGCCTATAGGTGATGTGCACAGTAGGTGAAGGCTGGTTGGTGCTGATAGTGCCCTTCAGAATTTTTCAACATTGTCCTGCCTATGAATAAAAAAGATAGTTAATGTTCATCCTATACATGTTAACTTATGCATGACTGTAGTGGGCCCCTGTGCAAAAAATGTTTTGGGCTCCCAGCCCTTCATAGTGCAACAAACTTTTGTAAACATATAGATTGTAATATTCATTTATCAAATCTAAATAGTAAAGTTGTTTAATTTTTTTAATATGATCCTAAAAACTAATAGGAAGATAGTTGTTCGGGGTTGCCCATCACTAGTAAATATGCAACATGTAAGAGCGTCTTCACATAGGCGAGTTTTTTGTAACCGGCGAGATCAGGAAAAAACTGCATCCGACTGGATATGGTTTTTGCCCTTAAACCAGATGAAACCGTAATGGAATTATGCCGGATTTGTAGACAGTTTTCGTTGATACGTATTTTGCCACGTATTTGGTGCATATACACAGCAGATCTGCAACAAATATGCAGCTGTGTGTTTTCCCAGCAAAGCTTATGGGTTTGCTAATTCCTGTCCACATGGTGCCACTAAAATATATAGCCGATATGCTGCGTATTTTAGTGCAGGAAAATCTGCACATATCAATTCTTGCTGCGGATTTTCCCACACTAAATGTACTGTATATATAATATTGAGGCTATGCAGGGCTGTATATTATATGTGGAGGCTACTGCTGGGCTGTATATATTATTTGCCAGTTGCAGCCTTCAAAGAATATATACAGCCCAGCACTGATTCAAAATAACTTACACAACTCAGCATTGCCTCCAGGTAATATATACAGTCCACCACAGCCTCCAGGTAATATATACAGCCCAGCACAGCCTCCAGGTAATATATAAAGCGCAGCACAGCCTCCAGGTGATATATGCAGCGCAGCACAGCCTCCAGGTGATATATGCAGCGCAGCACAGCTTCCTGGTAATATATACAGTCCAGCACAGCTGCCAGGTAATATATACAGTCCAGCAGAGCCTCCAGGTAATATATACAGTCCACCACAGCCTCCAGGTGATATATGCAGCCCAGCACAGCCTCCAGGTGATATATACAGCGCAGCACTGCCTCCAGGTGATATATGCAGCGCAGCACAGCTTCCTGGTAATATATACAGTCCAGCACAGCTGCCAGGTAATATATACAGTCCAGCAGAGCCTCCAGGTAATATATACAGTCCACCACAGCTTCCAGGTAATATATACAGTCCACCATAGCCTCAAGGTAGTATATACAGTCCAGCACAGCTGCCAGGTAATATATACAGTCCATCACAGTCTCCAGGTAATATATACAATCCACCACAGCCTCCAGGTAATATATTCGGTCCACCACAGCCTCCAGGTAATATATACGGTCCAGCACAGCCACCAGGTAAAATATACAGCCCAGCACAGCCTTCAGGTAATATATACAGCCGAGCACAGCCTCCAGGTAATATACACTGACCAACACAGCCTCCAAATAACATATATAGCCCAAGACAGCCTCCTGCATGTAATATCTACAGCCTAGCACAGCCTCCAGGTAATATATGCAGTCCATCAAAGCCTCCATGTAATATATACAGCCCAAAACAGCCTCCAGGTAATATATACAGCCCAGCATGTACTAGTTGTCTCAGACCAGTCACTGTGAGGAGTCGGACGCTTTGAAGCTGCAGTGCTGCGCAGCCGCCACTGCTTCGCCTGCCCCGCCGCCGCCACAGCCAAGGCCGGCTCCAGGTTTCTGTGGTGTGGGCCCGGGCGAAAGAGTCTCACAGGTTATAGATACAGTGCCTACAAGTAGTATTCAACCCCCTGCAGATTTAGGTGGTTTGATAAGATGCAAATAAGTTAGAGCCTTCAAACTGCAAACGAGAGTAGGATTTATTAACAGAAGCATAAATCTTACAAACCAAAAAGTTTTGTTGCTCAGTTGAATTTTAATAAATTTTAAACATAAAAGTGTGGGTCAATTATTATTCAACCCCTAGGTTTAATATTTTGTGGAATAACCCTTGTTTGCAATTACAGCTAATAATCGTCTTTTATAAGACCTGATCAGGCCGGCACAGGTCTCTGGAGTTATCTTGGCCCACTCCTCCATGCAGATCTTCTCCAAGTTATCTAGGTTCTTTGGGTGTCTCATGTGGACTTTAATCTTGAGCTCCTTCCACAAGTTTTCAATTGGGTTAAGGTCAGGAGACTGACTAGGCCACTCCATCACCTTGATTTTTTCCCTCTTGAACCAGGCCTTGGTTTTCTTGGCTGTGTGCTTTGGGTCGTTGTCTTGTTGGAAGATGAAATTACGACCCATCTTAAGATCCTTGATGGAGGAGTGGAGGTTCTTGGCCAAAATCTCCAGGTAGGCCGTGCTATCCATCTTCCCATGGATGCGGACCAGATGGCCAGGCCCCTTGGCTGAGAAACAGCCCCACAGCATGATGCTGCCACCACCATGCTTGACTGTAGGGATGGTATTCTTGGGGTCGTATGCAGTGCCATCCAGTCTCCAAACGTCACGTGTGTGGTTGGCACCAAAGATCTCGATCTTGGTCTCATCAGACCATAGAACCTTGAACCAGTCTGTCTCAGAGTCCTCCAAGTGATCATGAGTAAACTGTAGACGAGCCTTGACATGACGCTTTGAAAGTAAAGGTACCTTACGGGCTCGTCTGGAATGGAGACCATTGCGGTGGAGTACGTTACTTATGGTATTGACTGAAACCAATGTCCCCACTGCCATGAGATCTTCCCGGAGCTCCTTCCTTGTTGTCCTTGGGTTAGCCTTGACTCTTCGGACAAGCCTGGCCTCGGCACGGGAGGAAACTTTCAAAGGCTGTCCAGGCCGTGGAAGGCTAACAGTAGTTCCATAAGCCTTCCACTTCCGGATGATGCTCCCAACAGTGGAGACAGGTAGGCCCAACTCCTTGGAAAGGGTTTTGTACCCCTTGCCAGCCTTGTGACCCTCCACGATCTTGTGTCTGATGGCCTTGGAATGCTCCTTTGTCTTTCCCATGTTGACCATGTATGAGTGCTGTTCACAAGTTTGGGGAGGGTCTTAAATAGTCAGAAAAGGCTGGCAAAAGAGATAATTAATCCACACATGTGAAGCTCATTGTTATTTGTGCCTGAACTACTTCTTAATACTTTAGGGGGACCAAACAGAATGCTGGTGGTTTGAGGGGTTGAATAATAATTGACCCACACTTTTATGTTTAAAATTTATTAAAATTCAACTGAGCAACAAAACTTTTTGGTTTGTAAGATTTATGCTTCTGTTAATAAATCCTACTCTCGTTTGCAGTTTGAAGGCTCTAACTTATTTGCATCTTATCAAACCACCTAAATCTGCAGGGGGTTGAATACTACTTGTAGGCACTGTATAGTCCATTCAGAGAAGAAATGCAGCACTCAAGTTCTTATGTGAACAAAGAACTTCTTTTATTGTGGTGTGGCACAGGCTGGCGACGTTTCAGGTTCAAAGAACCTTTTTTCAAGCAATGAATGTCTCACAAAAAATTACTTTTATACATCCATGTTAACAATGCAAATCAATAAACAATTTACATAATTCAGAACAATTCATTCAAGTATTAACACCATGTTCATAGCCATTTATACATATCAAATATGACTAGTGCATTACAGTGTTATATAAGACCAGCGGGCAGATCAGCGGTATATAGACAGTATAGGTTATGAAAAATCTTAATTGCAAGAGCCCTTTGCACAGGTTTACCTTATTGGAGCTGTTTAGGTTAATTAGCCACTCTGTGAGGAGCTATGGGACTGCACTGTACTCATCGGCGTTCCGGAAGTAGGAGTGCGCATGCCCAAGGCACCTCACTGCGTCCTCGTTGTCACAGCAGCGGTGTATACAAATCCCGAGATGTCTTAAGATCTCGCGCATGCGCACCAGAGGCCCGCAGTGGTGCTTATAGCGCAAGGAGTTGTTTTAGTGAAGGAGAAACAATCTCATGGCAACATTATCAAAAGTGCAGAAAGTGCATATAAATCTATTAATATACTAATTAGGTAATATAGAAAACAACAAAGATACAAAATGTGTGGTTTGTATAAGTTAGAATGATTATGTGCTTATAAAAGTGTCCATAGTGCCATCTAGTGGAATAGAGTAGCATCCATTAATGGAAAAAAGGAGAACAAGAATTTCCCAGTGATTAATAGTTATCCATACAGGGATTTGTATATATATTTAAACATGTCACCCTCATTTCTCTATATCAATGTTTGTAATCCACAATAGGGGATTAAGACAAACTAAAGTGTAAACAATAGGGTTAAACATCTATAAACTCTCAACAGAGACGTTAGTCCCATATGTACTTAATAGTGATATTCAACAAGTATTCAAACCAATACTAATGAACGTAAATAGGAACTATCAAAAGTGAATATATGGATCTATAACGTGTACATAAAGTGTACAAGAGGGTTGGGTAAAAATATCTGTGAAATCCAATAAATTATGTCATATTGGTACAAATATTGATACTTAAACCAATGTAGATAAACCTATAGAGGGGTTAGCAAAAGTGACTACATAAATCTCTAACGTGTACAAAAAGTGTACTGGAAGGTGGGGTAAAAAATTATATATGTGTAGTCTAATAAATGGTGCCATGGGTCAGATCCCACTATTATAAGAATGAAAGAGAAATTATCATATCAAAGAATCTGTGACAAACCAAAACAGCAGATCTCAAATATGCACAAAAAAAGCACAAAATAAGATTATAAAAGCAGGGCGCTTCCAATTCATAAGTGTTCAGATTTCTCATCCACTAGGATAAAAACAAACCATAAAATGTATTAAGAACCGTGATAAAAACAGTGTAAAACATCAATTGTGTAACATTAGTGAATTAAAACTAAGACATAGTTAACACAACGGTACAAAGGCTCAATTCTTTCATGTGGCTATCTTCGTTTTACAAGGCTATATTTAATATATAGTCTAAGACCTCCTGGTTTAAGTGTGCCCAAACGATTGATCCAACGTAATTCCTTCTCCATCAGCATTTTATTTCGATTGCCTCCTCTCCTTAAAGGAGGGACACGGTCAATAATCTTACATTTAAGATCATTCTCCTGTTTAGCCGCAATAAAATGTTTTGATACCAGGAGATTGACAACTTTTTTTCGGATACTATATCTATGTTGGGCCATCCTCGTTTTGAACTCTAGGGTTGTCTCACCCACATAGTATAACCTGCAGGGACAGTCCAATAAATAAATAACATGATCCGAATTGCAAGTATAGAATCCATTGATTCTATAATTAATCCCTTTGCATTCAAAGGTGTCACCTTTGCGCAGATAAGAGCAATTAATGCATCCATAACAGGGGAAATTACCTTTCCTGCGCTGACCTGTAATAGTGGTTTGGGTTTCTTTTTTAAGACTACCTATATCTGCTTTCACCAAGTCTTCCTTCAGACTTTCTCCTTTTCTATAAGCAAAGATAGGGGTTGTCTAAACTCTTCAACCTCAGGTAAACCTTTAGATAAGATTCCCCAATGCTTGGTTACCGCTTTCCTTATCTCATTTGATTCGTTGCAGTAGGTTGTTACTACGGGGATTTGTTTATCCTTAAGCATGGGAATCGGAGTATTATGCAGCGCACAATATGTTTGTTGTTGTAATATCCCCTCAGGGTAACCCTGTTTATGGAATTTTTGAATCAAGAAGTTCAGTAGTCTCACGCTCCTTCGGGTCAGATACAATTTTACACACACTTTGGACCTGTCCCTTGGGAATCGCCTTTTTCATGTTTTTGGGTGGAAGCTTTCATAGTGCAAGAACTTATTTCTGTCCGTAGGTTTCACAAAAAGTGAAGTTCTTACCTTGTTCTCTACTAGTTTAACATTTACATCAAAGAACTGTAAGTCCGTTTTGGAATATACCATTGTGAACTTTATTGTTGGGTCTATCAGATTCAAATGTTCAAGGAAAGAGTTGAGTTCACTTACTGAACCCTTCCAGAGGACAAAAGTGTCATCCACATATCTCCACTATTCAGTTACGTGTTTGTAATGGTGGGATATGTAGATTTGTTCCTATTCCAACACGGCCATAACGGTGTTTGCATACGAAGATGCCATGTGTGCCCCCATCGCGGCTCCTCGCAATTGTTTATAAAATACGTCACCAAAAAGAAAATAATTACACTTCAAACAAATCCCAAGCAATTCAATAATCATTCAGTGGAATAAAAGGTACTATCCAGCTTTTTTGTTACAGCCCTTATCCCTCTTTGGTGGTCGATAGATGTGAAAAGAGAAAAACAACATCAAAAGAGACAAGTATGTGATCCTCAGTGACCTCAAGGTTCTTTAATCTCTGTAACAAAATCCCCAGTGTCCTTAATATAGGACTTAGCCGCCGCCGCAAGCTCCATCATAATCCTATCTAGAAAAATCCCAATGTTATTAAAAATGGAGTCCGTGCCTGCGACTATCGGTCTTCCATGGGCGTTTATCAGTGATTTATGAATTTTGGGTAGCAGATATAATACTGGGGTCCTTGGAAATTTCATAAGCAGAAATTTAAATAGTTCATCGTCTATTATACTATTCTTTTTAGACTCATTTAAAACTTTCAAAATTTCTTTTTCTACTTCTAACCTAGGGTCCCTGTCTAGTTTAGCATATACTTCGGTATCATTAAGTTGTCTCATAGCTTCATTTATATATTGTGTCTTGCACATGACAACGAATGCGCCCCCTTACAGCCGGGTTTGATGGTCAAGTTGTTGTCATGTGCAAGTTCTCTCAGGGCTTTGAACTCATTTGACAAAAAATTGGGCTCCTTTAGAGTGTTACTCTGTGTCTTTCTTATTTTGTCTATATCTCTCTTGACTGATGCTATATAGGTTTCTATCGCTGGTACATCATCTGGGGGTGTGAAATCACTCTTATTACGTAGTGCAAGACCATTTAGTGTAAGTTCACTTATCTTTGATTTTACACTTAAACTCTTTCCACAGAATCATTGTTTTAATCTAATATTCCTGAAAAAACAGTGAAGATCTACATCAAGTTCAAACCAATCGACATCTTGTGCAGTAACATAATTCAAACCCTTATTTAAAACATTAGTCTCATCTATATTTAAAATTTTACCAGAAATATTCACTACCAGATTTACTGCCTTCTCCAATTGTTCTGCTTGTTGTTGGGGTTCCTTGTTTTGTCTTTGTTTTTTCTCACTCCTCCAGTGGCGTCGTCCTCCTCTTCTTCCTCTGGGACTCCATGCTGATCTACTAGGGAGTAAACCATTTTTAGTCACAGGGACAACACAGACACGTTTTAATCTCTTCAAGCCATTATGTCCAAATCTCCTTGAACCATGACCTTTTTTGTTATTATTTCATGTAGCAGTGCCTTCCTTTTGCCAATTGTAAACTTGGCCCAGTCTATAGTCCTCCACATCCCTGGCCCACTTCTGTCTCTTGGATTCCTTCAGATCTTCCTTGCTCTTATCCAACTTTGTTTGCATTAGATCTCTAAGGCTGCTTTCACATTACGATTTTCGGTCATCCGACTGTATCAGTTTCAAAACGGATACAATCGGATCCGATATCGGATCCCATGTTCCCCTGTGGGAATCGGATCGGATGTGCCACTATAGGTATCCAATTTTGGCACCATCCGATCCGATCTGATTTAATTACGGGCACAAAATCACAGCCTGCTTCGATTTTGTGTCCGTGACTCAAATCGGACAGCATCAGTTCAGTGCTGATTCGAGTGCCCACAAATAGGAGCCTATGGACATCGGATCTGAGTTCACCTCGGATCCGATGTCGGTTCCGTATTCCCTGCCTCTCCCTGTCTCTCCCTGCTGCTGCCTCCTCCATCTTCTTCACTCTGCTTTTCTATTCTGTCCCCCCGCTCTTCTATGCTGTCCCCCCCCCTTCTCCATCCTCATCTAATCCTGTCCCCTCTTGTCTTCCCTGTGTGTAAAAAATAAAAAACTCCTCCCGGAGTATACATCACCTGTCACCGGCTCCCAGGATGCAACACCATCAGGACTGAAGAGCCTGTGATGATGTCAGAGTGACGGTCAGCTGATGGGTCATGTGACCGGCTCTGTGACATCATCACAGGTCCTTCAGCCCCGATGGTGTTGCATCCTGGGAGCCGGTGACAGGATCCGGGAGGAGTTTTTTTACATACAGGGAAGACAAGAGGGGACAGGATAGGGATTAGATGAGGATAGAGGAGCAGGGGGACAGAATAGAATAGGGAGGGACAGCATAGAATAGCAGAGGGAAGAAGATGGAGGAGGCAGGAGCAGGGAAAGACAGGGGACCGCAGGATCCACACGGATCCTGCATAGAATCGGATCGGATGGCTATTTGCCATCCGAGTGCAGGGATCCGTGTGGCTCTGTGCCTGTCCGTGGGATCCTCCTTCAAAGTCGGATCCCACGGACAGGCACTAAATCGTTATGTGAAAGAAGCCTAAATTTGATGAATACCTCCTCTTTCATGAGGGATTTAACCTGCAATTCAATCTCCTTGTTTTCTTGCCCCATCCTACTTATCTCATCTTGTAGATATTCAATATTTAACAACATAATGTCCATGGCATATTTGTTAGAAATCTTCGTAAATTTCTCACAAAACCTATTAACGTGTGAAAACAGTTGGATCTGAGTCCTCTAGGAATCTTCCTAGACTTATTGTCCAAGCATGGCTAAATGGAGCTCCAATGCTAGTTGTTTTTTACATCCATTCTCATACTTGCGTTTAAGGCTGATCATGGAGGGGATGCTCAGAAAATTCACCTCTTCATCCAAGCCCTTGAGAATTCGTCTTGCGTTGTGAAAACCAATGTGCCAGGTTCCATAGCAGAAAATGATGAAAATGCAAAGCTCACAAAAAAGATATAAGTAAGGTGGCCGTCACACGGAAAGATATCGTGCAAGATATCGCTTGAACGCGGCAGATTAAACATCGCGTAAGCGATGTCTGCGCGTGTGACGGCGAGATCGGACGAGCGAGATCTGATCAAATCGCTAAATCATGATCTGAGCTCCGGTTCTCAGATCTGACGATCTCGGCCAATTAAATACGCACAATCGACACGTGTAAATTCACGACATCGCACGAAACGTGTGATTTCACCGATGGCGAAATCAAACACGTAGGCGTGCCGGGTATTCACCTGTGTCACGCCTCCTCATTTCTGATTCCTGAACCCTCATGCGTTCCGATTGGCTGGGCCATCGTCTGCTATTATTGGTTAAAGCTCCAGCGTGATGATTGGTTCCCGCTTGACATGGCGCCATTTTATGTGGAGCTGTCACTTCAGCACCAATACACACATTCGCCGTTTAGCTGAACATGCATTTTTGGATTGAAGTTACGGCCACAATCCAAAGGCTGCTTTAACTCGAAACACTCATTCATATTCTTGTTCTGGCCCCAATCCAGTCTGCTCCTACTCTCAACGCTTTGGCGTTACGCCGTAAACAACGGTTTAGTTACGGCACGCCCACGGGTTGTTGGCCCGTAGGTCGCGTAGAAGTGTTCCATGTCGGGTCACCGCGCGTCCAGCGCGTTTGTCTGTTTTTGACCCACGCTAGCGCCCGTAGTCACGTAAATGAGTTAGGTTTCGCTTTCATTCCGCCTACTAGGTACTAGCTCCGCCCGTGCACATTGCAGCACAGGCATGGCCGCAACAGGGCGCGCTGCCACGTGGGGGATGGCGGAGCTCATGATCCTAATCGATCATTGTGATCGATTGGATTACTGGGGCCGCCATCACCACCGGCACCCCAGGCTGCGTAACCGCAGCACTGTTCGGAAAATCCAGAATGCCCTGCTCCGCCAGCTGTGTGTGTCCCGCACTCCAAAGCAGATCCAGCACAAAATAGCGGATCTGAAGTTTAAGTGCCCAGGACGCATTCTGGACATTCGTGCGAGGATTGCCAGGCTGCGCGGTGAGTAACTGTTGGACCACACAACACACATGTACATGTAGCACACTAGACTGCACCGTCCAAAAACATATTAAGATAGTGTAGTCCCCGACCTGCGTCTGCACATGTGGCTCACAACGCCTTCACAGGTGCATATGGATCAACAGCGTTATGCAGACCCATATGCAAGCCTGTGCATGCACACGTGTAACATAATCCAGATCAATGCTGCTCATAGTGTCAGCACATGCTTGGGGACACATCTGTGCTCCCATTGGCCGCCATGAATGATCTGTGACAATAGTGATTGGCGTGCACACCTTTTGGACGTGTTAGAGGTGCTAGTGTAGGGGGCCCTTGGGTCCCGATATGAACAACGTCTTTCAAGGAACACTGGACACTCGAAGATTTCTCCTTGTGAAGTTGTGTAATTATTTCCGTTGCATACAGACATTTGAGGCGATAGGGCTGACGTGTTGACCACGTCCCGTGGTCTTCGTCAAAATATCGCTGTCTAGTCTTTTAACAATATGGATATATTGCTCCTATGGAACTCACAGGCCCTGTATTGAGTAGTTGGTGCTTTTGTTGTTCTCTGATGGTGTTGGTTGTCTTTACAGATGTCACTAGAAGATATAAGGGGGCTATCTTATTCGGATATGTGGCCCAAGGAATGTACCTTCCCAGGTCTGGCCCTGTGAGTAGGATTAGTTCCTCCTGCATCGGGGTGTACAAGAGCGTTCAGCGCCTTGGCTGTGACTCACAGGCAAGGCGCTGAACGTGCTGTTGGACCCCGGAGCAGGAGGGACTGATCCTACTCACAGGGCCAGACCTGGGAAGGTACATTCCTTGGGCCACATATCCGAATAAGATAGCCCCCTTATATCTGCTAGTGACATCTGTAAAAACAACCAACACCATCAGAGAACAACAAAAGCACCAACTACTCAATACAGGGCCTGTGAGTTCCATAGGAGCAATATATCCATATTGTTAAAAGACTAGACAGCGATATTTTGACGAAGACCACGGGACGTGGTCAACACGTCAGCCCTATCGCATTAAATGACTGATCTGTGTGCATACGTACCCATGGCCAAAGATAACATACTCCCCTACACACCAGGAAGGCAAACTCGAATGCTAACCAATGGGAGTGCATGGCGGTCTGCATGCATCGGCAGGCACCGTGTCTCTCATTACCAAGCCTAGGTCTGGCTGCTGCATGCAGAGGCTCGCACATGGCTCAGCAAAACGGTGTTTAGACATCTCCAAGTGTGAGTGACCCCAAATGTAAAGGGAGCCCCTACACTTTGGCGCTGTGGCCCAAACTCACAATCCCAAAACACAAGTTCACATCAATTACAACATAGAGGTACCAATTATTTGTAACAACTTTCTCATAAAAGCTTCACCATTGTGCATCCCAATACAGGTACTGAGGATTCTTCTTCGGAAGAGGGGCAGCATGTGCCGCCTGGTGCAGGGCCACTGGAGACACCGCCACTTCCGGCGGCAGCTGCATCATCCCCCCCAAGTCCGAGTGGGCACAATGATCCCGACCTGCCAGCTGCTGCGGTCCAGGAGCACAGCGAAGAGGGGTCCGGCCAGTCTGCACCAGACCAGTCATCTACCAACTCTTCCCAGCCATGGATGGACGAGGATGATGACATGCCCTCACCACCATGCCCACAGGAGGGCGAGAATGCTGGACAACAGGCTGATGTGGATGATTGGGCCCCCTCCAGCCCAGGGCCCTTCTTGCAACCAGGCCATGTCCTGTGGCCCCAGAGCCCGATCCCCCCTGTTCAGCCACCTGCGACAGTGTCCAGCTCCCTGCCTAGCCCTGGCTGCGCAATGTCACCAGCCACGGCAGATGAGGAGGATACATGGGCGGCCGAGCCCTACACCATGCCATCACCAACAGGGCCTGGTGAGGAGGAGATGGCGCAGGCAGACCCCAACACTGTTGCCTCCCCAAAAGGAGAAGAGGAGGACGATACCTGGGCGGCCGAGCCCTACCCCATGCCATCACCAACAGGGCCTGGTGAGGAGGAGATGGTGGCGGATGAAGAGGTCCCAAACTTGGCCGACTATGGAGGTAAATTCAAATTTGTGTTTAATAGACCATGCATACTGTAGTGAGTGTGTGGTTTATGGGGCACATCACACACACAGATAATGTTGCAGATAATCTTTGGGAATGTGTGTTTGAAGTTCGATTATGGCTACCTTCCTCATTTTTGTCACTTTTACAAAATTGAGGAATGTGCCCATTATTTGGCAGAAAAAACACATGCTTTAGAAACAAAATATGAGATATCTGTATGTGTAATGTTGCTCTATCTGCCCTCCTGGTAGTCACTGAATGTCCATTAATTGGTACACTTAATGTTTGGTGCAGATGGCGAACGTGCTGGAGCTGCGGGCTGGAGCCTGAGTGCGTCCCCATCAAACCTGGAAAGTTCACAGGATGTCGAACAACAGGGTAAGGAGCCTCTTTGGAGCAAAGAGTTTGAAATATCCACACAAACTGTTGTTTGCTAACTGTGGTCATCTTCCCAATACAGGTGTACCCACTTTGGATGACATCATCAAGGCGCACTTACAGTTTGCCATCCAGCACCAGTCGTCTATCCGCACACATATTGGACACATCCTACGCTTGCGGGACATGCTGGCTGCCCTCAAGCAAGGGCATGGTGGCCTACCTTAACCTGGTGCCAAAGAGACACTGGCCGGGTAATTTAGGACCTCAAAGACTGTTGTCCATGTTGGACGTAATCTTCATTTTTAAGCCATTTTGGCATTGTTTGTTTGTTTTGTTTAAGCCCCCGTTGGGCTCTTTTCTTATAGTGTCCAACATTTGGACCGTCGGAAGCATGTTGGCCCTACCACGTTGGGCTCTTTTCTTATAGTGTCCAACATTTGGACCGTCGGAAGCATGTTGGCCCTACCACGTTGGGCTCTTTTCTTATAGTGTCCAACATTTGGACCGTCTGAAGCATGTTGGCCCTACCACGTTGGGCTCTTTTCTTATAGTGTCCAACATTTGGACCGTCGGAAGCATGTTGGCCCTACCACGTTGGGCTCTTTTCTTATAGTGTCCAACATTTGGACCGTCTGAAGCATGTTGGCCTTACCACGTTGGGCTCTTTTCTTATAGTGTCCAACATTTTGAACATCACAAGTTAATACTGGGTGTTCATACACTAACACACCAATGTGTCCTTGGTGTGCATGGTCTGGCACTTATTGACCTCTAATTAAAATGTTTACATTAAATTTTGATGTCATTCTCTCTATGTAAGCACACATGTATGTCAAACATTTGGGTTGGTGTATGGGTGACGTTAACCCCATCAAGGCCAACTCAATGGCGACAACGGTTTAGGCCAGTGATGGCGAACTCCAGGCCTCGAGTGCCACCAACAGTGCAGGTTTTCAGGATTTCCTCAGCATTGCACAGAGGTTGGAATCATCACCAGTGCAGGTGATTATATTATCACCTGTGCAATGTAAGGAAATCCTGAAAACCTGCACTGATGGTGGCACTCGAGGCCTGGAGTTCGCCATCACTGGTTTAGGCAGAGGAAGGGGTCCGTACCACATTTTGCTACACAAGGGGCACAATGTGAGCATGCCGTTTGTTGAGCAAGCAAACCCCCATCCTTTTGTGAGACTGTTAGAATTTCTTTGTTTTAAAGCTAGTCCTACATCCACAGATAAGATGGCGTAACACTTCCAGATCTACCTGCTGTAAACTCCGGTCACAATTACGATTGTACAATTTCAACCGAACCTACAATTATGGTAAGGACACCTCTGGGGCCTGTTGCGGACACCAATTAAGTTGAGAAGCCTCATGCTGCCTTTAAAAAAGATTTAAGTATAATTACCATAGACATATGTCCATGTTGATAGTTACAGCACATGGCCTACTCGAGATGGTAATTGTGAAACATTTTGTGGCCAAATGCCAAACCAAATTCAAAAATCGGGGACAACATAATTATGGTGTGTGATCTTAACTTCTATTTCAGTTTCAATAATTTGTTCATTCAAATTTTTAAATAAGGAGCACAATTTAATGGCACATTATGACTAATTTGTCAAAATAACGAAAAGTTCAATTATTCACACAACTAGAAAGTAAACAGAATGGCCCTGAGGCTAAGGTCAATTGCCCATCACAAAAAAAGGTGACCAAACAAAAAAAGGGGAACATAGACACCAAAACCCCCAAAAAATACTATTGCTCATAATGATGCTGGAAAAAATAAGCCCCTTCATGGTTGAATGGGTTTTGGGGCCGCTGAGGTGTCATAGGGGGTCGCCTGGCTGCCGGAGCACCCTCTGGAATGGGCATTGATGCTGGTGGATCCTCCAACTCTACCACAGACCCTGACGAGGGACCTTCAAGCGGATCCTACATGTTGAAAGTAAAAACACGTTAGCAAACATGCCAGTACACATTGGGTGAACAGTTTCACATTAAGGATAAAGTTACATGTATGTCATTATGCGGCCCGTCAGACACTACAGATAATTTTAAACAATCACGTGGACGTGCAATTGCAAAACATAGCGCTCACATTGATGGGGAGATGTCACACAGACAGACTCACCAGCGATGTTCAACAGCGCAAACGCTGGTAAATAGGGTACACATGAGGTTCTTGCTCGCCGCACATCGATTAGTAAACCCACGTGTAGCAAAGTTTCCGTATACAAGCATAGACTCTGCCGCTGTAAGATCGCTCCTCGTGGTGTCAAACACCATGATGTTGCAGATCGGACAAGCGTTAAGCGCAAGATGTGTGGTCCGTACCTCAGATGTCAATTTTGACATTTAAACATTTTACGGTCCCCATATCTTGCCGTCACACGCACATACATCATTCAACCAATGTTTAAAGTTGTGCCTTAAAGCCATCTGGTTCAAGATATCTTAGCGTGTGACATCCGCTTAGCCCACATTGTGCCTGATGTCATTAAAGATTTACATACATGCCCTTCCAGCTTGCGACAATAACACAACACTCACTACTTGTGTGCAAATGGATTGCTTACTCAGATTGTAGTTGTTTGGAAAACGGTAAAGCAATATGTGTTGCAGAATGCGTATATGGTTGCCTTCTCTCCCTTTTTAAACATGCGTAGGATTGTTTGCAACAATGTGTATGCTGGGTGAATCGTGTTAAGTATTTCCCTAGGTAGTGGACTTACATTTTCCCCCTCAACGTCATCATCAATATTGGGCTGTTGTGGGCTTGCGAAGTCCTCGCTCTCCAGCGCTCTTCGTGGCTCCTGCTGGTCCAACGTGAAGAGGAGCAGCTCATAATACCAGAGCGTTGGTGTGCACACATCCTCCGCTGCCATGCCCGACCGACGTGACTCCTCCACCTTCTTGTGTTGTTTCAAAAAGACTGTTTTTAAATATTGGATTTTCTTTTTAATAAAATCCACATCAACTTCGGGACCTGGCATGAAGGTGCGGGCCACCTGCAGGAGCCTTTCATATGCCGCATTGCGTAGGGCCTTGTTTCGAAAGGCCACACAACGCGATTGCCACAGGCATGGGTGTTCACGGTAGGCCTCAATGAATGCCCTTATGAAATCACGATTTGGTCGTGGCATCTGCAATACAATGTAAAACCAAATAATTCACCCTAAAAAATGGCCCAAGGTTTAAACCATGTCTAAACGGAAACATACACAGCATGATAACTCAGTGGCCATGATCAATGTTCCCTAAAAAACACAATTAAACAACAACACACTTGGTTAGACCAACAATGTTGATCAAGTCACAGGGATGTCTGCTATTGGGGCAGTCTCAATACAAAATTTGGGCCTTGAGTACATTATAATAACGTGAAAGCCCGCTGTATCTGTGGCTTGGAACAATGTCAACATACCTTGGCTAGAACACACACAGAATGTGGACACAGGACAGATGTGACCAAATGATAAAGCTGCCTGAAGCTGCCTGGCTGCTCACTAGCACTTGTATCGAGTGACACCCAAAAGATCCGGGCAAAAACACATGTTGCCAATGCACTATTTATGAGCATGGATTCCACAGCTGTTGTACTATCACAGGTGATATTTGTTTACGCCTCGCATTTGACACGCCTGCTACGCGACATAACGCCTACGCTGACCGTGGAGCTGCAGGATCTGCGCCGACTGACGTAAAACATAGCCTCGGTGTTGTGTGTGGGGGTCGGAACAGCGTGTTGGTATGTGATTGCGTCGATGCGACACATCTGTTTGGAGGAGGTCTCGGCGTGTCATTGGCTGGGGCTCGTATAAGTTAATTTTCCGTGCGCTACGCTATGTATTTGCTGGCGACTTGTTGAAGGTATGTACTCGGATATTCCGAACGTTAAACCTGGTCAATGTGGGTCACTATTGCGTTGGCAAAAGAGATATGACGGGGTTTGTGGTGTTGATCCCCTTCTTGCTGGTTGTTATATTTTTAATATTTTAATTATTGGAGTAGAATTTGCGTTATATAGTGAACTCCTAGGCCAGAAGCATTACCTTGGTAACAATAAATTTAATGGACAACCTGCATATTGTCTGTGCCTGGACATTGGAGTGACACCCATCTCAGCAACCACTGCATGTGAGTTATTATTGTGTCAGTGTAGTGTTGCTTTCTCTAAACATATGTTCCTACATTTGTCTGATGTGTTATGGTCTGTGCGTTTTGAAGGATGTATAAAAAGGGAGATGTGGGTAGAGATCTTCCTGTGTGTGTAGGGGCTTTTGGAGTATTAAATGTAGTGTTGCAAGGGTTTTTTGCGTGTCAAAACATGTGGGATTCCTCCACACCTTAAGTGATCCTGTATGTGTTGTGGTGTTTTATTAGATAATTAGCACATGTGTTGTGCCCCTGTACATATTTTGGCAATGTCTTTCTCCTTTTTGGGCCCTTTGAGAATGGTCACATTGTAGAGCAAGCACCTTTGTGCGTAGTCAGTGTTAATAAACATAGTTTTGCTTATAAACAGTATGAATCCGGATCAACGTGCCGTGGTGGGGGCTGCTTTCCTGGTGCAGGCAGCACGTGTGGAAGATGAGAGGGTTGAGAGACGCAGTAGGAGGCCAAGGCGCATATGGACCAGGGAGTGGCTGCAGCAGCGTGATCAGCATTCTCATATTCGTCTGGTGCGTCAACTGCGGGCCGACTTCCCCCGTGACTTTCAAAACTTCCTGAGGATGTCAGATGACACCTTTCAAGTATTGTTGGCAGCAGTGAGCCCGCTCATCACACGTCAGGATACAGTGATGCGTCCAGCAGTGCCTGCGGAGGAGAGGTTGGTGGCAACACTGCGTTTTCTTGCAACAGGACGCACCATGCAGGATTTGGAGTACTCTTCTGCAATCTCCAGACCCCTCCTTAGCCAAATGATTCCAGAGACCTGTGAGGCTATACTGCGTGCTCTTGCTCCAACTTACATGAGGTTGCCCCAAAACCCGGAGGAATGGCTGGCCACTGCCGACACCTTCAGCCAGAAGTGGCAGTTTCCAAACTGTGGGGGTGCCATAGATGGCAAACATATTAGGATCACGCAACCTCACAACAGTGGCTCTTTTTTTTTTAATTATAAATTATATTTTAGCATTGTTTTGATGGCAGTCGTCAATGCTAATTATGAGTTTATATCGGTGTCAGTGGACACAAATGGGAGGGTGTCAGATGGTGGTGTTTTTGACCATTCGTCTTTTGGCCAAAAACTTAAAAATGGCCGTCTAAATTTACCACCCACTAATCGCACATGTGGAAACATGAACTTTGTGTTCCTTGCAGATGAGGCGTTTCCACTACTTCCTAATTTGATGAAGCCTTATCCCCAGAGGAACCTAAATGCAGACCAACGAATTTACAATTATAGGCTTTCCCGAGCACGTCGTGTGGTGGAGAATGCCTTTGGCATTATGTCGAGCCGTTTCAGGATTTTCAACACAGCCATAAATATGAGACTTGAAGCAATTGACGTTGTTGTTATGGCGTGTTGTGTGCTCCACAATTTCCTGAGACGCCAAGCTCGACAGGCCTACACACCACCTAATTATGAAGACCGCATTGATCCCAGCAATGGGGAGGTTGTGTTGGGGGGCTGGCGTGCTGCTGCCCCACAGATGGCAGGACTCCAGCCGTTAGGGGGTGGAAGCAGCCGGCAGGAGGCACAGGACATGAGGGAACAGTACTGCCAGTACTTCAATGGTCCAGGTGCCGTAAGCTGGCAACACAACCTGCCATAATCATCCCTGTGCCATGCCGAAGTTTCAACACTGTGTCCTGAAGCTCATGGTTTGAGGAAGGACATATGTCCCTTTTTTTGTTTGTTTTGCCAGGTGTGGTTTTGCTTGGCCAACCTAGATGTAGGGAAAGCTTATTTCATGTTTTGAGGTGGCCCAGTTCTGGGGAGCTATGTGTTTCAGGCAGAAGGCTTGTCTGTGACATGAGCCCGATGATTTAACTTATTGGTGCATGTTAGCACTATGTTTGTAATTTTTGTTGAAGGGCCGGGCTTATGGGTCCTGTGAGAGACGGGTGGGACCAGGGCCCACATACCTCCCCAAAGGCCCTTGTGACAGTGTTCATTTTTTTCTCATTTCTACAAATAGGGAGAGAGTTAGGACTGTCTCGACCAGGGCCTACCGTGAAGTTGGTGAGGCAGCTTAATGTGCGTTTTTGTCAAAAAACGTATAAACCAAAAGGCCCTGATTTTTCAGCCCGGACTCTAATTTTGAGGCAATGTTTTTTAAATTAACGCAATTCCAGACACACACGCATATGTTGGAGCACATATATGGTGGTGCCAACACACGTGTGGAAAAAGCACAGGAGAGGAGGACCCAAACATTAGGGCACATGTAACAATGGATATTGCGAGGCATTTACCCTTCTTTGTGCATTGTCATACGCTTGACAATACATGCACTTTGTCCCAAACTTTCAATCAGACATCATGCACCAGCAAAAGGCAAAACCACAAGCAATTCACAGGCGCTTTTAAACCCTCATCAAAAAAAAACATGCCGCACACACATCTCGCTTACAAAGTGTCATTTTATACATCGGAACAGCGTCAACCATTCAGCAACGCATACGTGTTCTGATTTGGAACGCCGCTCAAGGGGGATAGCGCTATCTCATTTTTAAGCACGTAATGCACGTTTAGTTTTGGTGTTGTATGTTCATATTTCTTTTGAGTTTAGACATGGACATTGCGAGCAACATCAAAGCACTTTTAAAGTGAAGGTGATGCCAACATGTTTCCAAGGAGATCTAACCCAATGAGGATGCAGTAGTGACCACCAATACTGTAGGGAGAGGCGCGGCTTGTAAACCATGTAGTACGCCTATTTGTGCTCAAATTTTGCCTTGGACAACGCCCACATTTACCCTCACATCGTTTAGATGGTTCTGTGTGACGTTTTGTTCAACGATGTGCACAGATGATAAATGCGTCGCATAGACGACCGCTAAATCTTTGCATTGGAGAATCGTCTTGGCGATATCTGTGGATGTAACGTTCTGATTGACGATCTCACACATCGTTCGGGCGCGATGTGTAATTTCCGAGATCGTTTATGTTATCGTCATCTATATCTTTGCGTGTGATGGCCGCCTAAGGATTACAAGGCAGGGAGCAGCATAAACAATAAGGATGGTGCAGGCAAATCAAACCTTTCTTCACAGGTTATAGATATAGTCCATTCAGTGAAGAAATGCAGCACTCAAGTTCTTATGTGAACAAAGAACTTCTTTTATTGTGGTGTGGCACAGACATGTCATGAGATCGCTTCCCCTTCACTAAAACAACTCCTTGCGCTATAAGCACCAGTGCGGGGCTCTGGTGCGCATGCGCAAGATCTTAAGACATTGCAGGAGTTGTATATATGTATATACTACGAACTGTAGTACATACTGTATATATACAATACCCACAAATACAGTCATTTGAAAAAGTTTGGGCACCACTCTTAATCTTACTCATTTTTTTTTGTTTAAAATTGGGTTTTTGCAAAAGCAATTTCAGTGTGATATATGTAATAACTGATGGACACAGTAATATTTCAGGATTGAAATGAGGTTTATTGCACTAACCAAAAATGTGAAATATGCATTATTTCAAAATTTGACAGGTGACAAAGTATGGGCACCCTTCTGATGTTCATGATTTGAATACTCCTAACTACTTTTTACTGACTTATGGTGGTTTCACACTGGCGTTTGTTTTGCGCAGCGTTTCATACACAAACGCATGAAAAACGCAGTCGTGACGCAGTGTAACGCTGTGTCTAGCATACGCATGCGTTCTTAGCATGCAGTCAAAAATCGCAGCGCATGTCTGCGTTTGTAATGCGTTCATGTGTGTGTATGCGCATAACCTCCGCATGCGTTTGGCGATGCCATCTGCATTCTTAGTGTTTTTTACCTACTAGGCACACCCTAAGGCGTGGTTGTAGGGCATCCAACTTGGAGAGCCCGCCCTATTTAAAGAAACGCACGCCCTATAATACACTACAGACATTTGTATACTGCTTGAAGATGGATCTAGGAATGCAGACTTTCAATGAGCAGATGGATTGTTCTTTGCAAATGGCATTTGCTTTTGCCGTGGCTTGTGAGGAAGATAGGCGAAGAGCTAGAAGGCAAAGAAGACGTCGACGATTTTGGCGACATCCCATAGTAGAATTAAGAGAGGCCCGTGGAGTATACTACTCATTGTATTTGGAACTTCGGGACAATCCTGAGAAGTTTTATGACTATACACGTATGTGTAAAGAGAGCTTTTATGACCTGCTTCATCGTGTCCGAGGATCCATCACGAGGGAGGACACCCAATTGCGTGGAGCAATACCTGCTGAAGAACGTCTGTTGGTGACCCTGAGGTATGTTTTATTGCTCAGTGTGGGCGTACTGACTATAGTATTGTAAATATTAATGTGGCATGTAAAGGGGCCTTTTCTCACATTTTTTTTCGTTTAATATCTGCAGATTTCTGGCAACAGGAGAATCGTTATCATCGCTCCATTTTCAATTCAGAATTGAACTCTCCACGTTGTCTGGTATCATTGTTCAAACCTGTGCAGCAATCTGTGAAGACCTGCGAAGAGAATTCCTGCCCCAGCCCACAATGCAACTGTGGCTGGACAACGCCGCCAGATACAATGAGCTTTGTCAGTTTCCGAACTGTATGGGGGCTGTAGACGGCAAACATGTCCGCATAGTGAAGCCGGCTGGTAGTGCATCTGAATTTTATAATTATAAAAAAAAAATTTTCCACAGTCCTACTGGCTATTGCAAATGCAGATTGTAGATTTGTAGCGGCTGATGTAGGTTCCTTTGGACGCGCTAATGACTCTCAAGCATTCAAAGACTCAGATATGGGCAAACGCTTATATGAAAGCAAATTTAATTTCCCTCCTCCACAGCCGCTAGCCAACACTACAGGACCACCCACGCCCTTTGTTATTGTTGGGGATGAGGCTTTCCAAATGGCTCCTAACCTTTAAAACCATACTCTAGCCGTAATTTGGACAATACTAAGAGAATTTTCAACTATCGTCTGACAAGGGCATGACGGACTGTTGAATGTGCCTGCGGCTTGCTTGCTTCAAAGTGACAGTGTCAATGAGGTGGTTAAAGCTTGTGTAGTGTTGCACAATTTCATCCTTGAAAAAGAAAGACACCGTATACAAGCTGAAGGACAAGTTGAGAGCACATTACACGACTTCCAAGAACACCCACTTCGTAGTACAGGTGAAGTAGCTCAAATTAGGGATATGTATGCAAACTACTTTGTGTCTGACAGTGGACGGGTGGAATGGCAGGACCAAATGTTGTAATGACTATGTTGTTGACCCAGCATGTCATATTGGTGTATCCTCTAATACTTTTACTAATTGTCATTGAAATAAAAAATAAAATGTAGCTTGTATACCTAACTTTTCATAAAAAAAGATGTTATGGTTCATGTTACAGTTTTGTGCACTCTTTAGTTGAAGCAAACGTAGTGTCAATTCATTACGCTATTGATACTCGCCCTCTACAATGTTCTGACTTTGAATGTAATAGATGTACTGCATACTTTCAAGTGTACGATTCTGTACAGTGTAATTTATGGAGTATTGTAAATGTTATCCTCCCTCTATTGCAGCGACATTCTATTTGACATGGGTATTTGCACTATTGAGTACATATGTTGTTTTTTATTGAGGTTATGAATAAATAAACTTTGTGGATTAAAAATTCAAATAATACATTGTTCTGGAATGATTTCTGAAGAACTGTGGGCACCGTAGTGTCAACTATTTACATGTGTTTATTACAACCACTTTACCTGTTGTAACAAAATTCAGGTTCATACACTACCAAAATTGAGTCCTCGAGGGCCACACACAGTGTACTTGAAAGGATTTACCGGTACTTGAAAGTTGAGCAAGAGACCAACCGACGCTGATCTGTAAATCAGAAAACCTTTAATCTGTGCGGTCCTCAAGGGCTGGATTTGGTCAACTAGAGATCCACAGTCAAAGATAAGGTTTATGGACCTTTTTAAGTAACATGCTAAAGCAGTTTTACCAAAGATTTAAAATGTAAAGGAAATGTGTATGTTAAGAAGCCCTCAAACTATGTTGTGTGAATGTATATAATGCAGAGGTACACTAGGACCATACCATACCTGAAGGCAAAACATCCAGACACCGATGCATCCACTTTTGTAATGTTATAAAAATACACCAAACCTCAGAAAGATTAAACAGTTTGATAAACAAGCAAAACTGAGCTTTGTAAACCATAAAAAATTTATTAACAATAGTGCAAACAGAATGTAAGTAAATACATTTTTTATAAATGTGCATCATCAAAGAAACAAGACAAAGACAACCAAACCATTACAATGTTGTATCATATAAAGTAGGAAAAGCCGGGCACTAACAACTGTGTACAAGGCTGTACTCACTCTCGTGAGTGATCGGCTGCAGGCTGCCTAGCGGTGCTAGCATATAAGTCCACAATATGTAGCCAAGAAAAGAAAAAATAGCCGCACTCACCAAGGCAGGGTTTTTCAGTCTTTATTCTCCTTATCAATCGTGGCAGTACACCGACATAGCAGGGAGGGGGAGCGGGGAGGTGGACGACGGTTCACCGTTTCGCGGCCGTCTGCCGCTTCTACGGGTCCTCTACCCCGTAGAGGACCCGTAGAAGCGGCAGACGGCCGCGAAACGGTGAACCGTCGTCCACCTCCCCGCTCCCCCTCCCTGCTATGTCGGTGTACTGCCACGATTGATAAGGAGAATAAAGACTGAAAAACCCTGCCTTGGTGAGTGCGGCTATTTTTTCTTTTCTTGGCTACATTACAATGTTGTGTATGAGACTGTTGAAGATGGGTCTCCCTGTTGTGTGCGGATGTTCGTCTGTGCTGCTGGGCTCTGACTAGGGATGGAAGCTGTATTTGGAGAATTTGTGAGGAAATGGAGGATCGGTTGCTGTATAGTAGCATCAAATTCGGGAAGAGGACTGAAGGTGTGAGCAGTCGACGGAGTTGAAACAACTGCAGGTGATGAAGAAACTCTAGGTGTGGAAAATATGTGGGATGGGAGAGAGACATTGCCACTTGAGCAGACAGATGATATTGAAGGATCCGAAAATAGTGAAAGATTGTCTTGTGAGGATGGTGGTGGTTGTGCTTCCTTTTGTTTCTTCGGACGACCTTTTTTTTTAAGGGTAGTTACTGTGGCTGGCACTGTATCTTTCGGCATTGTGGAATCTTTTTTATTTTTCCAGGACCTCGACGACGTTTTGTGGACGGCATACTTTGACTGCTGGACTCTGTACCTTGTATGTTCTTCTGTCTTGTAGCCTGGGATCGGCTAGCACTTTCTGAAACGTTTTTAGGAGCTACAATTTTTTTTATCTTTCTTAACATGTGGTCCTGGTAGACTCCAAGATGTAAATGTGTCATGCGTCAGTGATGCACCAACACAGACATTGGCCAAGGTAGCATGCTGTGATGCAGAACTACTGAGCATTGTTGATCGATTTAGCAGTGATGATGCAGTGGAAACATTTAAAACATCATCTGTGGGTGTTGCTGATGACACTGTCTCTAAAGTCTGCAATCCTGGTTGTGATGGAGTCTGTATTGAAGTACTGCTTGGTGCTCCATGGCCTTGTGCTGCGGCTGCTGTGACCAAACTGCTGTAAGTTGGTATAGAAGGCATAGGCGGTGTAATGTCCAAAGGAGGTGGTGCTGTTGCCGTACTCACATTGGGTCTCCTTACAACACTCCTTGCTTGCGTAACATTCCATTCTTGTCTGCTTTGACTTGGATATTTCCAGTATGTGGTCTGCTGTAATATACTGACTGGGAGCCAATTTGAGCTTGCTGAATGGCCTGACTGTAAGCATCCTGGCAAGCATTCATAACATACATCTGTAGTTCAGGAGACAGGTTTTCCGTGACATTATGCTCAATGGATGCAAAATAATGTCTAGCCGGTCTACTAAGTTGTAAATCTAGGCGTTCAATCCTGTTGAAAACTTGGTTAAATTTGCTTTCTACACGATTGAAGCCCTGGTCAATTTTCTCACTTAGCACACGCATCCTTTCCTGAAATATAGAGCTCAAATGGATGAGTTCTGGCATGACAGACCTTTCCCAAGCCCTCTGCCGCTGACGTGTAGTGCCTACATAACCAGGAGCTGAGGGCTGTGAAAGGGGAAAACCTGTTGCTCCAACTACATGTTCTCCAGCCTGTGAGGAGTGAGTGGTTGATTCACCAAAGTTGGTACTTTGAGATAGTCCAAACTGTTCGGTGGCCTGTACACGCTGGGCTGCTTCCACATCACCTGACGGTCGATTCAATGATGCATCTTCTGCCGTGCTGCACCATGTTCTGAGTAGATGAAACAAAGAATGTGTAAAATATATTGCAATTTCAATATTATTTATACCCTGTTTCCACCAAAATATTATGTGGGGGGAGATTTTAGATGAGTATATTTGAGGCTGCAAGGGGATTGTGGAGATATTGGGGACCGCATGGGAATTTTCAATGTTTGGGGTTACATGATGGCCAAATTCTACAACCACAGAGTATAACACATAGTGCATCTTTGTAGAAAACAGTAAAATAAAAGGGTGCCTTATTCTTGGGGAAACAGGGACATTGAATGTAACAAAATAAAAAGTGTTGCAAAATTTAAGAACTTTTCTGTCAAATATAATTAAAATAATATACTTACGTCCGCTGCCTCAACGCTGGTCTAAGGAATAACAGCATCCGGTGATACATATAATTTCGCAACTTTGGGGCACCACCGCTTCTCACTCGTTGCTCCTCTCTCAGATCTTTGTTGAACCTGTCCTTCATGGAGCGCCAACGTATTTTAATTTTCTTGACTGTATTAAATTTATGCAAAACTTTACATAAAATCATTCCACCATACTTTTAGTTATTTTATAATTAAATAAAATTCTTACCAAAATCTCTGCGTTCAGCGGGTGTGCCATTGTTCCAATCAGGCCAAGTTCCTCTTGCGACTTGGTTCCAAAGACGACGGGTTAGTAAAGAGTCTGAATGCTGACGCTCATGTGGATCCCAGAGTGCTGGCCGCTCTTGCACCAGCGGAATCAAAGTGTCGTTATCAATTAATGGTGATCCAGATTCGTCCTATTTCGGTAGAATAAACACTTTAGCCACATGTACAAAAAAATTCAAATGTATGAACCAAAAAAATATACTTACTTGCGTTGTTTGTTGAGAAGCTGTATTTTGGGCACGCTCTGATACATCACTTTCATTGGACGCTTCTTCTACCTCACTGCTCGGAGCCTGAAAACAAAGAGAGTAAAGTGACATTACAGATAATGGCGAATCATTAAAAAAATTGTCCAAAAAAGGGAGCATACTCTTACTTCAGAATAGAATCCAGTAGGTTCTTCAATATCTTCACTGGATGACATATTGTCAGCACAGCAGGGTCCCAGCAGCACAGCAGATTGCAAGCAGACCAGCAGAGTCCCAGAACCTCACGTGATGTTTGAATGACTGTCGAAGGAAATAAAGGACACGTGTACATAGCATTACATGACTTTTCTTGGTCAAACTGATTTTCCTGCTAAAGGTTAAGAACACATTGCTGTAAGAAAAATAAGAAAAGGTTTAGCACTTGAAGTCATCTTCTCTCTCACCAAGAAGCAACACTGATCCAGGAAGAAGTATTCCATCAGAGCAGACCAGCACAGTCAAAGCAGCACAGCCAAGTCCCAGCAGCACAGCAGATTGGAATTTGAGCAGCAGAGTTCCAGCAGACCTTCAGAGGCCCAGCACCTCACGAGATGTCAGACCTACAATTAGACTGTCGAAGGAAATAAAGGACACGTGTATATAGCATTACATGAGTTTTTCTGGGGAAAATTATTTTCATGCAAAAGGGAACACATTGCTGTAAGAAAAAAAGGAAAAGGTTTAACACTTGAAGTCATGTTGTCTGTCACCAAGCAGCAAAAGCGAAGCTGAGTAGGAGCCAGTGACAGCAGCCCAACACAATCCCAGCTACACAGTCCCAGCAGGACAGCAATCTCCGCGCAGCACTGCACAGTACCCGCTCCACAGCAGAGTTGCAATCTTCTACCGACAAATAACCTGTGGAAGGACGGACAATTGAAAATTTAATTACTGAAGAGGTTCAGCATATCACAAGAGCGTGGATTTATGAAATTCACAAAGGACAACAGTGTATTACAGCTATACATATTTCAGACAATGATTATCATGTAGGGTCTCACCACTAAGCACCACTTAGGCTGAGGATCAAGGATTATGAAATTCACAGCGAGACACCAGACAACACAACAACGACGAGTGATGGCCAAAACAAAGAGTCACGTCGATGGCATTACATGCATACTGTTGATGGATAGAAAACACATGTTAATAACAAGTTTTCGAGATATTAAACTCCAAGCCATTGCAATACATGTCCCTGCTCATTACCCATGGCAACAAAAACAGTGTACAAGGCATTGTTTGACATGAACCTGCAAAGGAAGCATGGCAACAACACTGTACATGGCATTGCTTGACATGAACCTGCAAAGGAAGCATGGCAACAACACTGTACATGGCATTGCTTCACATCAACATGCAAAGGAAGCATGGCAACAACACTGTACATGGCATTGCAATACATGCCCCTGCACATTAACCATGGCAACAAAAACAGTGTACAAGGCATTGCTTGACATGAACCTGCAAAGGAAGCATGTCAACAACACTACATGGCATTGCTTGACATGAACCTGCAAATGAAGCATGGCAACAACACTGTACATGGCATTGCTTCACATGAACCTGCAAAGGAAGCATGGGAACAACACTGTACATGGCATTGCTTGACATCAACATGCAAAGGAAGCATGGCAACAACACTGTACATGGCATTGCAATACATGCCCCTGCACATTAACCATGGCAACAAACACAGTGTACAAGGCATTGCTTGACATGAACCTGCAAAGGAAGCATGGCAACAACACTGTACATGGCATTGCTTGACATGAACCTACAAATGAAGCATGGCAACAACACTGTACATGGCATTGCTTGACATCAACATGCAATGGAAGCATGGCAACAACACTGTACATGGCATTGCTTGACATGAACCTGCAAAGGAAGCATGGCAGCAACACTGTACATGGCATTGCTTCACATGATTCTGCAAATGAAGCATGGCAACAACACTGTACATGGCATTGCTTCACATGAACCTGCAAAGGAAGCATGGCAACAACACTGTACATGGCATTGCTTCACATGATTCTGCAAATGAAGCATGGCAACAACACTGTACATGGCATTGCTTCACATGAACCTGCAAAGGAAGCATGGCAACAACACTGTACATGGCATTGCTTGACATGAACCTGCAAATGAAGCATGGCAACAACACTGTACATGGCATTGCTTGACATGAACCTGCAAATGAAGCATGGTAACAACATTGTACATGACATTGCTTGACATGAACCTGCAAAGAAAGGATGGCAACAACACTGTACATGGCATTGCTTCACATGATTCTGCAAATGAAGCATGGCAACAACACTGTACATGGCATTGCTTGACATGAACCTGCAAATGAAGCATGGCAACAACACTGTACATGGCATTGCTTGACATGAACCTGCAAATGAAGCATGGTAACAACATTGTACATGGCATTGCTTCACATGAACCTGCAAAGGAAGCATGGCAACAACACTGTACATGGCATTGCTTCACATGACCCACCACAGTAACCATGTCAACAAATACAGTGTAAAAGCATTGCATGCCATGACACACCAAAGTAACCATGGCAACAACATGTATACCGATGTAAAACTACAGGCTATAATTTTTAACTTCATTATCTAGCAACCAGAGCAGCACGACTAGTACTTGTACCCAGTTCCAAAGACACATCTCAAATAGACTGCCACCCAAACAAACAAGTAGGAACAAAACAGACCTACAACCAGACCACTTGAGAGACAGAGCAGCCAAGAGACAACAATGAACAGAGACACCAACACAGACACACTACACCAAGTCACAGACAGCAAGACAGAGACACATACAGCAAGAGACAGACACCAAGGGAGAGAGAGTGACTTTACACAGAGTGACAGAGAGACATATAGAACTTGAAAAAGACACAAGAGACAAATGGAGTTGGAGGCAGAAAAACAAGACAGAGAGTTCAGCATTATACTTACATTCCATGTTCTGTGAAGACACCATCCTCGTTCTCCTTCAGGCCTTCGGACGTCCATTGTGAATGACACACCCTTTGTGATTTGGGCGGGGAAATGGGAGGTCCTTTATACAGTCTCATGGACATGCGCACTTTTACGTACACATGCGTATCTTACGCAGCCATACGCTAGGCATTGCGTAGTCATTGAAAATCATGCATGGATCGTCCGCAAGCATCCGCATGCGCACGTCAGCGTTTTTTCAAGGGCCAAAAAATGCAACATGTTGCGTTCGCCGGGAGGGTAAACAAACCTCGAACTTGCGCGGACGCAGCCATACTGATGCCTACGCATTATCATGCGTACGCAATGTTAAATATAGGTCCGCAATCCGCATGCGGATTTATAAACGCAAGTACGCAGAAGTACGCTGCGGGACCAAACGCCAGTGTGAAGTAACCCTTACTTAAGCACTAAATTGGGTTGGTAACCTCATTGAGCTTTGTACTTCATAGCCCGGTGTATCCAATCATGAGAAAAGCTATTTCAGGTGTCCACTTGCAAGTTGTTCTCCTATTTGCATCTTGTCTGAGGAGTGGCATCATGGGCTCCTCAAAACAGCTCTCAAATGATCTTAAAAAAAGATTGTTCAACATAGTTGTTCAGGGGAAGGATACAAAAAGTTGTCTCAGAGATTTAACCTGTCAGTTTCCATTGTGAGGAACATAGTAAGAAAATGGAAGACCACAGGGACACTTCTTGTAAAGGCCAGAAGTGGCAGGCCAACAAAAATATCAGAAAGGCAGAGAAGAAGAATGGTGAGAACAGTCAAGAACAATCCACAGACCACCTCCAAAGACCTGCAGCATCATCTTGCTGCAGATGGTGTCACTGTGCATCGGTCAACAATACAGCGCACACTGCACAAGGAGAAGCTGTATGGGAGAGTGATGCGAAAGAAGCCGTTTCTGCATGCACGCCACAAATAGAGTCGCCTGAGGTATGCAAAATCACATTTGGACAAGCCAGTTTCATTTTGGAAGAAGGTCCTGTGGACTGATGAAGCAAAGATTGAGTTGTTTAATCATACAACAAGGCGTTATGCATGGCGCCACAAAATCACAGCATTCCAAGAAAAACACTTGCTACCCACTGTCAAATTTGGGGTAGGTTTTTCGGACGAAGTACCTTATTGTCCGCGCTGCTGCCAGAGAGTTAAATACACCGACGTCTGAGTGCTGCTGATATGGGTTTATTTCCAACGCGTTTCGGGGCCACGTACCGAGCTCCTTCCTCAGGGTTGGTGTATTTACCTCTCTGGCAGCAGCACGGACAATAAGGTACTTCGTCCGAAAAACCTGATCACAGCACCGCACCTCGTGGAAGTACAGTCCCTGCAGCAGCAGCATTGTTTGAACGATTACGCTGGTTGTGTGCTACACAACCGGACCAGGTGAGCAAATCTGATTTTTTTTACAAATTTACCTGTCTATAAAGGATAAGACCCTATGTGCGCATTCTCAACCCTCTAGATATAAATTTGGGATAGGGTCCATCATGCTTTGGGGCTGTGTGGCCAATGACGACACGGGGAATCTTGTTAAAGTTGATGCTCACATGGATTCCAGTCAATATCAGCAGATTTTTGAGAATAATGTTCAAGAATCAGTGTCAAAGTTGAAGTTACGCTGGGGATGGATCTTTCAGCAAGACAATGATCCAAATCTACTCAGGCATTCATGCAGAAGAACAATTACAATGTTCTGGAATGATAACCAGTTAATCTCTAAAGGGGGATAATAGAGAAAAAGATCCGGCGCAGATCTAAGTGTAGAGATTATTTGATCTTGGTCTAGGTGGTAATGATCAAAAAATGCTCACCTTTTTGGTGTCTTTTGTTCATACAGTATAAGGTTTTCTCTTAGGCTTGCAGCCTTCCTCTCCGGAGGGATCAGGTCTTCTCAAGGGAGCCTTGTTCGTCAGTATATGGTTTAAATAGCATCGGACTTTGAGGAATAGCGCTTCCTTAAGAGGCACAATAATTTCTTCCAAGAGTTCTTTAATTTATTTAAAAGTCATATATTGCAGTACAGTACAACGCGTTTCGACTTACATATAAGTCTTCCTCAGGTACATGTGATATTATCACATGTACCTGAGGAAGACTTATATGTAAGTCGAAACGCGTTGTACTGTACTGCAATATATGACTTTTAAATAAATTAAAGAACTCTTGGAAGAAATTATTGTGCCTCTTAAGGAAGCGCTATTCCTCAAAGTCCGGTGCTATTTAAACAATGTTCTGGAATGGCCATCCCAGTCCCCAGACCTGAATATCATTGAACATCTTTGGGATGTTTTGAAGCGGGCTGTCCATGCTCGGCGACCATCAAACTTAACTGAACTGGAATTGTTTTGTAAAGAGGAATGGTCAAAAATACCTTCATCCAGGATCCATGAACTCATTAACAGCTACAGGAAGCGACTAGAGGCTGTTATTTTTGCAAAAGGTGGATCTACTAAATATTAATGTCACTTTTCTGTTAAGGTGCCCATACTTTTGCACCTGTCAATTTTTGAAATAATGCTTATTTCACATTTTTGGTTAGTGCAATAAACCTCATTTCAATCCAGAAATATTACTGTGTCCATCAGTTATTACATATATCACACTGAAATAGCTGTTGCAAAAACCCAATTTTAAACAAATAAAAATGAGTAAGATTAAGAGGGGTGCCCAAACTTTTTCATATGACTGTATAATCCCTCTCTTAGCCTATCTTCCCCTGTGCGCTGTGTCTCCCCGCCTGTGCCTGTCTCCCCTCTGTGTCTGTCTCCCCCCTGTGTGCTGTGTCTCTCCCCTGCGTGTGTGGCGCCCCGTCAATGCAGGCGTCACAGAGGGGTACTGCACTCGTAAAAGTGGTGCAGATGCTCGAGCTGCAAGTGGACCCTAGGATGGTGGATGGGACCCATTCCCAGCACTCCCACATTAGTAGAGGGTGGGAGGTTACCCGGGAGGGAATACATTCACCACTAGGGGGAACAAGGAGGTCTTTCTTGCAAGGTCTTTGCCTTTAGTCTTTGCTGCTAGGTCGCTCGGCTGAGGGTCCAAGGAAAGATGGAGGAAGTGGAAAAGGTTAAGAAGACTAGCTAAGTGGAACAAGGTGGAAGGTCACACCGGGTCGGTTACAAGCTGTACTGGAGGTAAGAAGGGACCTTGAGGAGGTCCTGAAAGAAGGCGGCCGACTAGAGAAGTACGGGCCCTAGAGAGAAAGGGAGATCCTCAGAGTGGAGCGTCCATACTCCAGGGGATACTCCAGTCCAACCAGGGGAACGCCGGGCCCTAGGAACCGGCCAAGTCCAGCTTGCAGTCGGCAACCGGCAGCTGTGGCTTGTTCATCAGCCATAGCACCCTGCCATCGGAGAGGTCTGCCTGCTTCCTCACCAACGAGGGAGGGGACTCCCGGTACCACCTACACGGAGCTACTGGGTATAGATCGAACCAAAGTGGGGAAGAACGGACACGGGTTAGTTAACGAAGGTACACCAAGGGTTCCATAATACCACCTGGGATCCACTTGCAGCCACTCTTTAAGCTACCTGTCTTTGTAACATCTAAAGTGCTGAGTTGTGAACTGTAACTGCTCCTGCTACAACCAACAGTAAAGTACCCGGGAGAAAAGTGACTTTGCCTCTGCCTATGTTTCCTTTCTGCATGAACTTGTTCCCTATATAGGAACGCTGCCCCCGAGGTCCATCGCTACCTGTAGGGGACTTTGCCAACTAGCCGCATTACCATCTACCTCTGGTGGACTGTTGCGGCGTTTGCAGCTTATCACCAGACACTACAGGTGGCGTCACGACAACTGTAAATATAATCCCCTGTAAATAATACCCCTTTTCAAAGAAGTCACCTAGGACACGGAATCAGGCACGGCCACCACTCCCCGTGACACAGGAGCGTTAACCCCTTGAAGCCTGATACCCGAGTACCCCAAAGCCTGGGACTCAACACGTGCTGTGTCTCTCCCCTGCTTCTGTCTCTCCGGTGTATGATGTCTCTCCCCCATGTGTGCTGTCTCACCTGTGCGCTGTGTCTCCCCTGTGTACTGTGTCTCCCCCCTATGTGCAATCTCTCCCCTGCGTCTGCCTCTCCCCTGTATGATGTCTCTCCCCCATGTGTGCTGTTTTCCCTCTCTGTGCCTGTCTCCCTCTTGTACACTGTCTCTCTCCCCCATTTCCTTCCTTTCTGTGCACTCGCTTGCTCTCTTTTTCTCTCTCTCCCAGAAACATTAATTTGGTAGAGTCTGGAACAGAAATTAAAACAAAAACACACCTTTTCTGCAGTAAGAAAAAACGCACTGTTGTCACAGCCATTTTTCTGTTGCAGTGATATCAAAGCACACTGAACGGCAGAGCACAGACAGCAGAGCCCACTGACAGCAGAACACAGTGACAGCAAAGAACACCAGATGGCAGAGCAGAGACAGCAGAACCCACCGGCGGCAGCAGAGTCCTCCAGTCTATACCTGTGCTCAGCGCAATGCAGCAGCCAGTGCACAGAGCAGGGCTGGTGGGTTGGGATGCAATGCTCTGCAGCCCCTGCCCATCACATGCACACAACTGCAGCAAAATAGCTGAGCACTGGACACATTACATGATCTGCAGAGCAGTGGGCACTAGACATGATCTGCATAGCACCGGACACACTGTGCAGAGCATCGGACACACTGTGCAGAGCACCGAGCACACTGTGCAGAGCCCCAGACCCACATTAGAGCACTGGACACACAATAGAGCACTGGACACACATTAGAGCACTGGACATACTGTGCAAAGCACCATATCCACACAGCAGAGCACTGGATGCAAAGTAGAGCACCGGAAATACTGTGCGGAGCACCAGTTCCAGAGCAGAGCACTGGACATACTGTGCAGAGCACCAGACCCACAGCAGAGCACTGGACATACTGTGCAGAGCACCAGACCCACAGCAGAGCACTGGACATACTGTGCAGAGCACCAGACCCACAGCAGAGCACTGGACATACTGTGCAGAGCACCAGACCCACAGCAGAGCACTGGACATTCTGTGCAGAGCACCAGACCCACAGCACAGCACTGGACATACTGTGCAGGGCACCAGATCCACAGCAGAGCACTGGACATACTGTGCAGAGCACCAGACCCACAGCAGAGCACTGGACATACTGTGCAGAGCACCAGACCCACAGCAGAGCACTGGACATACTGTGCAGGGCACCAGACCAACAGCAGAGCACTGGACATACTGTGAAGAGCACCAGACCCACAGCAGAGCACTGGACATAATGTGCAGAGCCCCAGACCCACAGCAGAGCACTGGACGTTCAGCAGAGCACTGGAAATACTGTGCAGAGCACCAGACCCACAGCAGAGCACTGGACATACTGTGCAGAGCACCAGACCCACAGCAGAGCACTGGACATTCTGTGCAGAGCACCAGACCCACAGCACAGCACTGGATATACTGTGCAGAGCACCAGACCCACAGCAGAGCACTGGACATACTGTGCAGAGCACCAGACCCACAGCAGAGCACTGCACATACTGTGACTGACATAGGGGGGTCACTGGACATACTGTGAGTGACATGGGGGGGCACTGGAAATTCTGTGACTGACATGGGGGGGCACTGGACATTCTGTGACTGACATAGGGGGGGCACTGGACATACTGTGACTGACATAGGGGGGCACTGAACATACTGTGACTGACATGGGGGGGCACTGGACATTCTGTGACTGACATGGGGGGCACTGGACATACTGTGACTGACATAGGGAGGGGCACTGGACATGCTGTGACTGACATAGTGGGCACTGGACATACTGTAACTGACGGGGGGCACTGGACATGCTGTGACTGACACGGGGGGCACTGAACATACTGTAACTGACATAGGGGGGCACTGGACATACTGTGAATGACATAGTGGGGCACTGGACATACTGTAACTGACATAGGGGTCCACGGGACATACTGTGACTGACATGGGAGGGCACTGGACATTCTGTGACTGACATAGTGGGCACTGGACATACTGTAACTGACGGGGGGCACTGGACATGCTGTGACTGACATGGGGGGCACTGAACATACTGTAACTGACATAGGGGGCACTGGACATACTGTGAACGACATAGGGGGGCACTGGACATACTGTGAATGACATAGGGGTGCACTGGACATACTGTGACTGACATGGGGGGGCACTGGACACTGTGACTACATGGGGGGGGCACTGGACTTCTGTGACTGACATGGGGGGGCACTGGACATCTGTGACTGACATGGGGGGGCACTGGACATACTGTGACTACATGGGGGGCACTGACATCTATGACTGACATGGGGGGCACTGGACATCTATACTGACATGGGGGGCACTGGACATACTGTAACTGACATAGGGGGGCACTGGACATACTGTAACGACATAGGGGGGCACTGGACATACTGTGAACGACATAGGGGGGCACTGGACATACTGTGAACTGACATAGGGGTGCACTGGACATACTGTGACTGACATGGGGGGGGCACTGGACATTCTGTGATGACATGGGGGGCACTGGACATACTGTGAATGACTTGGGGGGCACTGGACATACTGTGAATGACTTGGGGGGGCACTGGACATACTGTGACTGACATAGGGGGGCACTGGACATGTGGTGCCCCTATGGCTAGGCACCACAGGGAAGTACTACACTGTGACAATAAATGTGTTTTTCCCTGTAAGTTGTCAGTTCAGGGTTTAACCTGTGGAGTCTGTGCTTACTCACACTTAGGACTAGGCCACTTAGAATAGGGGGGACCGGTAATTTGGTAGGTCCCAAAAGGGGGAGGTGCCTAGGGTAGATGTAGTGAGAGAGTGACAGTTTTAGTTAGTGCTGGGAAGGTTGTCAGGAAGGACAGGCCTGACAGCACAGCTGACAGTAGGGAGCCCCATCTTTAAGTGGGGGCCCAGGACAGCAGGCAATGGGCCAAGACTGGTTGGAGCCAGCTGGTCATGTTGAGGGAGACACCGGCAACCCAGAAAGCCGAGGCGGCCAGAAGTTAAGCTTTGACCGCAGACCAACGAGCTGAAGGTCCATAGATACCGGGTTGCTGACAGCACCACAAGGTACCTCGCCCCTCAGGACCTATAACCGATTCAGGACACTACAGGAGAAGGGCCAAAATTGCGGTGACGGCGGGATGCTTTGCTTATTTGGGCCTCCCGTCTGGACCGGTAGGGCACAGACCTTGCCTGCGACCGTGGGACTGGCGGGAGAGCTCTGCGAGGGTGGTAGAGACTCGAAGAGAGAAGTAAACCCTGAAAGACGAAGAGAGAACACCTAGAGTCTCCATAAGGGGGACCCTGAGCTGGCAACATCCACCTGGTAAATCAAACTGTACCGTGTTCCGTTTTACCATCTGCCGATACCTAGTGAAGTGGAGTAAAATTTTAACTGGTCTCCGTTGTTCTTCCCGTCGGTGCCTGGAGGGCTCTGCGCCATCAGCAGCTCAGCAGAGGGGTAAGAACTGCAACACCAACCAACACTTACAACTCCCCTCATCCACATCCTTCACCGCTGCCCTGAGGTAATAGCTCCACCTGTAGGGAGCTGGACTACTCTCTGCTGCACCCACCATCACCTCAGCGGCCGGCTTGTAGCGCCGGTACCATATTACTGGGAACAAGTGGCATCACGATCCCCTGTAAATACTCCCTTCTCCCCTTACCATCTACTCAAATGATAACCAGGGCACGGAACCGGGATCCCGACCACCTGTGATTTCCCCACCCAAGCCGCCATCAGTCCCGGTGTCCGAGTACACCTACTCTGGCCGCATCAGACATACTGTGACTGACATAGGGGTGCACTGGACATACTGTAACTGACATGGGGGGCATTGGACATACTGTGACTGACATAGGGGGGCACTGGACATACTGTGACTGACATAGGGGGGCACTGGACATACTGTGACTGACATAGGTGAGGCACTGGACATACTGTGACTGACATAGGGGGGCACTGGACATACTCTCCCCCCCCATCTCCCTCCAAACCTGTGTGCTGTGTGTGGCAGACGTGATCATGTCCATCTCATCTGCACTGACCAGGAGCAGAGGTCCAGCAGATCATCAGCTCCTGGCACGATTTCACAGGCCCATCTGCACTGAGCCGGGAGCTGATCTCTATGATCTGCTGGACCTCCAGCACCTCAGATCATAGAGTTCTGCTCCTGCTCAGGGCAGATGGGCAGGTATGATAGTGTTTGTCATACTAGGGCGCCGCAGCAGCACACAGGTGGGCTCCCGGGGGCCCACTATCAGAGGCACATACGCAGCACCCACTGTCCCACAGCCATCGGAGGATGCAGGGCAGGGGACATTGTCCTGCAGCAGATGGCGTGGACCCCCCAGGCACCTCGCTGGAGCGATACAATTGAACCGGCTGCACATGCATTAGGTGCGCCCCTGAGCTGTATACTATGCAATTTATTGTGCTTTAATTTAACATGTCTCCTTCCCCCAAGAATTGCGTTCCTGGACTGTACTGTAATTAAGCATCGGTCAACAGCTAGTGAAGGATTAGCCATTCTTCCTCCCAGCAGGTGGCTAGTCCAATCCACATACTACCAGACACACTGGAGCCATACGTTTCTAGAATCATCTAATGGAGCAAACCATTCAATAGTAGGTGTGAACCCCTACTCCCTTTCACATGGGCTGATCCCAGAAAACCAGACAATGCATTCATGTTTTTAGAATCAGATGTGAGTTGACTGTGGAAGTGAATGGAGCGAGACCTGAGCTGAGGCCAGATCTCGTCGTCCATGGGATTGCGTTGGATCCATTGGACTCTTGCAAAGACTATTGCTTTCGAGTATCTGACACAAGGATTATCGGGAGGTTCCCCAGATCTGTTTCCTTTGTTTGGACTCATTGCGGACTCTGCAGATTTACCCTCATGTGTATTGTTCCAGCTTTCTTGTTTAATAAATGTTGGATTGATCATAGGCCGGGTGTCCCTTCCTGCTCTATTGCAAAACCCGTCACAGCCAACACTGCCAGAACCGGGCAACAGAGACTCCTGCAAAATGAAATAAAAGCCTTGATGCTGAAGCAACAGGTAGAAATATCAGGAGGTGAAATTGGCAGTGTAAGGGTAAGTGACCCGATACACATTGTAATACCTCCCAAAACTGAAATGTTGGTCTGGTGTAGAGTCGCAATAGGCATTAAAGGGCGAGACTATCAAGCCCTGGTAGAACCCGTGTACTCAGACAGTAGGCCCACTATACTGACGGCTATAGGAGTAGTTGAGGTACACCGGGGAGAATGCCAATACGCCTTCTAAATTGTGGGGAAGATGAGCCCACCGTACCGAAGTATGCTACCATGCAGGGGCTGGCTGGGGATTAAAACTCTGGGTGGCAGATTTCCTCTGCCAGGTCATAGGTTAGGACTGGGGATGGGGGGGGGGGGGGACTTTGCTGTCAAAAATTTCTGACCACTCACTGTGCCGTCTCAGCCACAAAGCGCCGCCGGCCCACTTGTGTGGGGGGGCGGCCCTAGATGAGTGCTATACCACCAGCCCAGGGGGCTCTTGCCCCCCTGCCACCTGGGCCTGTCCGCCCCTGCTACCATGGCTAAATTATTTACGGTTGATAACAATGCCATGACAGCCGTCGAGCCCTTGAACCTGTCAAGTCAGGCGGATGACAATGGCTCAGGGTAAAAGCTGGAGGATTGGTGCCAAAATCTACACGTGGGTACCAATCCCATCAAAAGCATGGAATGAAACTGTCCTCCTGTACCTGAACATCATAGTCTACTCCAAGACATATGAACAACATCTACAAGACCTGGCAGAAGTGCTTAAAGCCTTGTCCGGATACGGCATGAAGATCAAACCATCCAAGTGCCAGCTTCTCAAGCCAAAGGTGCAGTACCTAGGACATGTCGTGAGTTCAGAGGGAGTAGCACCGGATCCTGATAAAGTCACAGTGATAAGGGATTGGCCAAGACCCACTAATATGAAAGAAGTGAGGCAATTCCTGGGACTGGTGGGCTATTATAGAAGATTTATCAGAGGGTTCACAAAGTTAGCAGCTCCCCTACAAGACATCTTGGTAGGACAGTCAAAAAGGTCTTCAACCTGTAATTCCCCTTTCCAGTGGAGTGAGGGAGGGGAAGAGTCCTTAAAAAGCTAAAGTAGGCTCTGACAGGAGAAGAGATCCTGGCGTATCTGGATTACCATCAACCCTTCCTTCTGTACATGGAGGCCAGCAACGTGGGACTGGGAGCAGTACTGTCACAGAAGGCAGATCTCAACCCTTTAGCGCACCATGGATGGGCTGGCACCCAGGATAGCGATCCAGCTGTGGAGCTAGTGAATGAACTTCTTACGCAACAAGGTGCGTACCCTAATCAGAATGCTCCAGCTGAGACTCAACAACTCTGGAAAGAAGGAAGCAAGTTGTTCCTATATCAAGGGAAGCTCTGCAGAAGGCACACCAACCCTAAAACACATGAGTTGGTCTGGCAGATTATCGTACCCAAGAGAGACGTCAAAATGGTCTTAGAAGCCTACCACGACAGTGCAGGTCATTTTGGATGGAAGAAGTTGGAAGTGCTCTTAAGAGATTCTAC
>JARQOC010000005.1:124610331-124624402 GCA_033576535.1 Allobates femoralis
TTGTCACAACTTGTGCAACATTGTGATTGAGATAGGGAATACATATTAAATCTAAATCTGCTGTCAGTCACCCTATCTGGCAGAAAAACATGCCTGGCTTGTGCCACATTGTGACTGAGATAGGGGATACATATTCAATCAAAATTTACACTGACTGTTGATGAGTGGCTGATAGCCCTCTGAAAACATGAATTGAGGACCACAACTAGTACAGTAATCCATCATAGATGTTTGTCAAGGGAGGTCCTTGTCATGGTATCTTCTTGCACCTGTGACACAGCTTGCCACAGAAGTCATTTTTAGTAATATGATGCACATTCTGCAGTGGACCAAATAGTACGGTATCAAGAAGTCTCTTCCTGTATAATCTGGGGAATATTGTCGATCACAATATCTGAGCCATTTGGAGAAGCTTCTCCAACTCATCCTGGAGGAGGGGTGACACGCCCACTCCAGGGTCGGGGAAGACTCGGGAACAGGGCAGTTACTAGTTGTTTCTCTCTTTTCACTTCTCGGTTCTTTTCACGGGGACAGATGGGGGTCGAGACCTGGTCCCGTGACCCTGGCAGTGTCACTATAATAAATGGGGTAGATGACGGGGAAAGTCTAAGGGAAAAGGGGTATTCGTGACGCCACCTGCAGTATGCGGCCAAGGCAGCTGCCGCTGCTTCAGAACCCCTGGGCGGGGCGTGGCCTAGATCCACATGAGGAAGGTCGCATAATCCGGGAGCTCCCGAGCCCCAGGAGAATTCAGCAATATAACCAGCAATCCAGCGGACCAGTACGATAAAAAATACCTCCGGTACCACCGTGACCCTCTTGAGCACCGATGGGTAAAGTGAAACCGCAACAATCTGGGCTCCCAAGGCGAGTAACGGACTATTTTCCATCTGACCCCCCTGACTCAGCTATGGCCTCCAAGATGGCGCCCCCCTCCCCCAGAGCAGAGCGCGCTTCCCGCCGGCAGCAGCAAACCCTGGAGACTGACACCGGGCAGCCCTCTCCTGACTCCCCGGTCACCTACACACTTATGAAGTCCCTCATGACAAACCTGCTCGCAGACCTGCGGACTTCCCTGCAGGACGACATGCGAGAGATGGTGGAGGAACTGCAAGGCGAGGTGACGGAACTAGGCGGGAGGACAGATCGCCTAGAGTCTAAACTCGCGGAGCTGGTCCGATCGCATAACGATCTTATTGACGACCACGAGCGTCTCCAGGATGAGTTGCTTACATCGCAGGCCAAAGCGTATGATATGGAAGACAGAAATCGCCAGAACAACGTTCGCATCCGAGGAATCGCAGAGACGATCCCAGACGCTGATCTACGAGCGCTGCTCACCGATTTCTTAAAGGAAGTCCTGCCTGACTTAGATCCCCGTGACTTTAAAATTGACCGCATTCATCGACTCCGGAAGCCACCTGGAGTGCGATCCGAGTTACCTAGAGAGGTCATAGCGAGGATTCATTTTTTTGAGACAAAAGATGACTTCTTGAAAGCGCTACGCTGATCTCCGGCTCTCTCGGATCGGTTCGCCGATCTGGAAGTTTTTCCAGACCTGTCACCAGGAACATTGGTGCTACGCAGAGCCTTTAAACCTTACACCACCGCCCTGCGCGACCAAAATATCACATACCACTGGGGCCGGCCGACTCGCCTTATCGTTAAACGGAACGACTCTTCTCATGTCTGCTCAACACCGGCGCGAGCTGAGGCGTTGCTGAAAAAGTGGGACCTTATCCCGTCGACCTTTACAACCTCAACCCAGCGGGACCACCGTGATCCGAAGGAACAACGTCCAAAGTCCCGACCGAGACGGCAAAAGGTGGACCCGGATTGGGATGTCGCCTGAACTGGTCTTCTGCATCTTCTGGCCTTATGGGCCGAATGCTCCTTATATCTCTCCTGGGGCTCACCTTCCCGGTCTAGACGTGGACCCTTCAGGTCGTAGAATCCATTTCTTACCTCCTTTTCCCTTTACTCTTCTTTCCCTAACCTCACTCCTCTCTGTGACTTTCCCTCAATTTCTATCTCACTCTTCTTCTCTGGATCTGCGACCGAAGGGTAACGTTGCCCCCCCTCGAGCGTAATTTCTTTTTCGCTCCTACCTACGATGGTTATACATCGTACCTGCGTCCATAACTCGACGCTGACTTTCCTGGGTCCCTTAATGGAACCCCTCTGTTTGATCTTGGTTTGTTTGTTTTATTTGATGTGTTTTTCTGGCTCCATGACCCCACCTCTCCGGCCACACTGGGCACCGGAAGTGGGATCCATTGTTTATGCCAGACATTTGTTTTTTCCTTCCTTTCCCTACCCCCTCTTGCTGATGCAATTATTACCTCACCTGTATAAGCAAAAGTACTTATGCGAATGCTACTTTATTATCGATCATGCCTGTGTCTGTTTTAGCGCTTAATGTGAATGGGCTCAACTCCCCCCAAAAGAGATCACTCCTACGCTCTCAACTTAAAAAATCCCACGCAGACCTTGTCTTTCTACAGGAGACGCATCTACTGGAGGAAGACAATAAGCGTTTAACATCCCAGTACTATCCACACCAATTTTTCTCCAATGCAAATGGGAAAAGGGCGGGGGTGTCAATCTTTGTGAGCTCATCATGTGCTTTTGACTTGGTCAACAAGATCTCCGCCCCAGAGGGCAGGTTCCTCCTAGTTACTGCCAAACTGAATGGCATACTCTACTCCCTGCTGGCGGTTTATGCCCCCAATGCAAATCAATTTAAATTTCTTAAAAACCTTTTAGACACCCAAATGCCGGCTATGGAGGGTCATGTGCTGATAGCAGGAGATCTTAATGCCCCTTTAATTAAAAATATAGACTGCTCCTCCCCTAACTCCTACCGTACAGATTTATCCCCTATAGTGTCTTCAGCAGGGCTCCATGACATATGGAGATACTTACATGGGAATGAACGTGATTACACGTTTTTTTCGCCTAGGCACAAAACCTTCAGTCGGATAGACTTTCTCTTGGTTAACAACTCCCTTCTCCCTCTTTGCCAATCAGCAGACATAGACGTCATCTCTTGGTCGGACCATGCTCCCTTATCCTTACTAATAGCAGATTCATCCCCACGTTTACCTAGGTCTCCATGGAAGCTGAATGAATACTTGCTCACGTCTTCGGCAAACCAGGAAACTCTGTCCGCTCACATTACAGAATACTTTGAGTCCAATGACACACCTGACATTGCTCCAGATGGTTTGTGGTTCGCACACAAGGCGGTAATCCGTGGGCACTGCCTTAAAATGGCGGCACATGCTAAGAAACTATTTTCTAACTCCCTTACCTTGTTGACAGAGGAAGTCAGGTCCCTCGAGGGGGTTTACCTATCTAACCCTAATGCAAACAATCTCACCGCTCTTTCTGACGCACGCTCTCGCTTGCGCATGCTCCTCCTCACTAGGGTGGAACACCAGCTCAAAAAGACGCGGGCCCAATACTACGGGATATAAAATAGGAAGGGGGAACAAGAGGCGCAATAGTGCCCTATCACTCAGACACTAAGAGATGAGAGGTATATTGTCAAAACCACTCACCTATTCCAGTTGTGATGACCCACAACTGGCTTGAAGGCATATAATCAATACCGGCTGCTGCAGGACCTCCACCAACCACTCGCACGTGGGAAGACTCTCAGGAAGCTGGGACAAGGTGTGTGACAGTCCGCGCCACCGGGTACCAAAGAAATCACCTGGGATGCAGGAAGTTATTTCAAGCTTTGTCTTTATTCTCCAACATGTTTCAGCGCTCCACCTGGCGCCTTCCTCAGGGATATCCCTGAGGAAGGCGCCAGGTGGAGCGCTGAAACATGTTGGAGAATAAAGACAAAGCTTGAAATAACTTCCTGCATCCCAGGTGATTTCTTTGGTACCCGGTGGCGCGGACTGTCACACACCTTGTCCCAGCTTCCTGACAATACTACGGGATGGGAGATAGAGCCGGAACCCTCTTGGCGCGTAGGGTCAAGAGACTTGAGAAACGTTCTAGAATCTCCTCTCTCCTCTCTAAAACTGGTGATCATATTCGCAACCCAATTCAAATTGCAGAACTATTTCGTGATTTGACTTATATAACCTCGCCAACTCACCCTCTACTCCCCAGCCCTCCCCTGAAGCTATTTCTTCATTCCTATCATCGCTTCAACATCCTAGCCTATCCACTCAACAACAGCTATCTCTCAACAAGCCCTTTTCCCTAGAGGAAGTTTTAGGAGCAATTCGTCTGACCAAAAAAACGTTCTGCTCCTGGCCCAGACGGCTTCCCTTACTTATATTACTCCTTCGCTCATCATCTAGCCCCTCGTTTATTAACCCTATTCGGGTTCTGGCAGCGAGAGGGACATATCAGGCCTGAAGGGTTGACAGCAGCCATTTCCACCATCCCCAAACCTGGCAAATCGCCTACACTCACGGCCAACTATCGCCCAATAGCCCTTCTGAATTGCGATGTCAAACTCTATGCAAAGCTGCTTGCGGATCGTCTCCAGACCGTCATCTCCTCCCTGATCGCCCCAGATCAAGTGGGCTTTATCCCTGGTCGCCAGGCGAGAGATGCGACTCGGAGAGTAGTGGATCTTATGGAAATCCTTGAGCAGAGGGGACCCCCAGTGCCCTTCTATCCCTTGATGCGGAGAAAGCATTCGATCGAGTGCACTGGGGGTATCTGGCAGCCGTCCTTGATAAGTTTGCCTTCAATGGTATCATCCGTTCTGGAATTTTAGCATTGTATTCTTCTCCCCGCGCATATGTGAAGGCGGGGGGCTTTGCATCTTCCGCCTTTGACATGTCTAACGGGACGAGACAAGGCTGCCCCCTCTCTCCTCTTATATTCGCTCTGGTGATGGAACCGCTGGCGGCAGCCGTTAGAGCACATCCTGATATTTCAGGAGTGACTGTGGGTACAGTTGAGCATAAAATCTCCCTGTACGCCGATGATGTCCTCCTCGTCTGCACAAACCCGATGGTCTCAGTCCCGAATGTCGTCTCTCTCCTTTCCTCCTTCTCTGCCATCTCTTACTATAAACTAAACCTCACTAAATCTTCTCTATTTCCTATAAACCTTCCCCAACCCACTCAAACTGTTCTCCAGTCGCAATTCCCCTTTTTATGGGCCCCCGGTGGCTTTAAATATCTGGGCATTCAAATGGTTCCTACCCCGAGAATAGCTACGACTAACTGTGAAGAGATGATCTCCTTGCTGAAATCTCTCTGCACTGAATACAATAAAACCCAGCTGTCTTGGATAGCTAGAATAAACCTAGTAAAAATGATGATGCTCCCCAAAATAATTTATATGTTCAGGTGTGTTCCCATAGCCCTCCCCAGACGATACCTAAATATATTTCAGTCCCTCATCGGGAAATTTGTATGGTGCAACAAACCTCATCGAGTAGCCCTATCCTCGCTCTCCCTTCCTACTGCTCTGGGAGGCCTGGGGATGCCAGACATACTGACATATTATAAGGCCATACATCTGGATATTGCCAAAATCTGGTGATCTATGGAACCGCCCTCTGGTTGGCTTCAGATTGAATCTGCTCTTGCCCCCTTCCGCTCTACCAAGATTCTTATGGAAATGTCGTTTCTCCTACATCACCCTCCCACCGCGCCCTTGAAATCTATGCAAACTCTGATGGCGATCTGGTACCCTCTGGCAATGACCCTTTTCCCTTTCCTTTCCAAATATATCTCCATACAAGCCTTAGAGGCCAGCATGATAGACATTTCGCTTAGAGACTGGAGAGAGGTGGGTATGACGCTTTTATCAGACATTCTCTCTGAGAATGGAGTGACCCCCTTCCCTGTCCTTCGATCTAAATTTTCTCTCACATCTAAGTCTTGTTTCTCATACCTGCGTCTCAAACATTTTCTGGCTTCCTTCTCACTCCCCACATGGGATCCCTCCTCGATAGACCTGACTCTTCAAACCCTCTTCAAACAAGCTGGAGGCTCTCAGAGAGGTGTCTCAATTATTTATGGGGCGCTGACTACGATTCGTGCATCTTCCAAACTCCCCTACATGACTCGTTGGGAAGCCAAACTTGAATTTTCAGCCTCTCTTGAGGACTGGCATAGAGCCTCGAACCATGTTGTCAAATACACCCGATGTGTAAACCATCTGGAGCAATTCAAGAAGCTGTCTATGGGATGGTATTTAACTCCCAACCGCCTGGCGAGGTTTGGACGCTCGCCTCCCACTTCCTCCCCACTTTGCTGGAGGACCTGTGGGTTGTTGGGCACTGATGCACATATCTGGTGGACCTGCCCACATATATGAGCCTATTGGGCATCGGTTGAATCGCTATTGCACTCGATGTTGGGCATGCGGTTCACCCTTTCGGCCCCCATGGCGCTCTTGGGCATTGGGATACACTCATTCCCCCCTATACTCCGTCCTATGATTTCTATTACGCTCATAGCAGCACGAATGTCCATTGCAGCACGATGGAAATCTCCTTCAGTCCCATCGATAGTAGAGACCATTGCCCGACTAAACACTCATCTATCTCACGAAGTCCTGCTGGCACATGAACTTCCACACAAGACGAAGGTCCTTAACTGGTGGGATCCATGGATTTCCTCCCTGTACAATACGATTTCCATCACAACATGACTCGCCTAATGGTGCAGGGATCCCTGAGGTGTCGAGAGCGAAGTTTCCCCTCTCTTATGTTGAGCCCATCGACCCTTCACTATTCACATAAAACAGGTATTGCTAATACTGCTTATACACGATAAAAAACTGATGCAGATCTGAATTGCTATTGCTCTACCCCTCCCCCCCTCCCCCCCCATTCCTTCCCCTCCTCTAGACTACTGGTTACCCACCCTTTCCCACCCCTCCCATCACTTATCACTCCCCAACTTCCCTGATGTTTTCCTTGGTTTCCCTTATGTATAAGAAATGTTGATATAACTTAATACTCATAATATGTACCGTACCTTGAATTACAATAAAAAACAACTGTTATAAAAAAAAAAAAAAAAAAAAAGAACCCCTGGCAGCTTGGATGGTTCCGCTCCCCACAGGAGGAGTGCAGCCCATAGGGCAGTGAGCTTAAGTGGTCAGTTCGTACCTTGGCAGGTGTCACACGGTCTTCAGTACCTTTGATGCTTCAGGTGGCCTCTGCGGCCGATGGACGCCGCTAATAAAAAGTCTCACACACCACAGCTGGAATTCCGTTATTGTTTACTCGGGGTTTCAATATGGCCACTGGGTACATCCCTTGTCAGTCTCCGGTTCAGCTCTTTCTCTAGAGCCGAGTTAGTGCAGTCAAGCCACGGTTGGTGCCCTTTCCTTCCTCTTTAGGTGTCTCTGTCTCTGGTGGTTTTTCTCTCTGTCAGCTCTATAAGGGGTAGTTCTCTTCTGGGGCGAGTGGCACATCGCTTTACCCTCCAGGCTCTCAGCGCCTCTGCAAGACAAAGCTCAAGTACCGGTGGTCATGGGTGCTACTGTGTCCAGGGTGCCGTTAGGGTCCCCTCCTGGGCACTGCTCCCTAGTTCGGCCACCTTCCCCAACATGTGTCGGGTGTTTGGCCACAGCTCCCATTAGAAGCCTGGGGCCTCCGGTTTAATGGCTCGGGCTTACAGCATCCGCACTGTGTTCAAGGTCGGGTCCCTTTCCTCCAAACTGTCTTGTCAGATTCGGGCATACGGGGATCGATGTCTCTTCCGCAACCCAAGGGCTATTCTCTTCCTCTGCCGGTCAGTTCTTTCTATCCCGACTACTCCTTCTCCTTCTTCTGCCTCACTCCTACTACTCCTTTTCCTTCTTCTGTCTACTCATACTACTCCTTCTCCTTCTTCTGTCTACAACTTCCCTGTCCCCAACCTCCCTGTCCCCCTATATGAACCTGGGTCCTCTCTTAGGGTCCATCCACTGGCCCAGGGGCCTAAGGGTCTGTGTACTGTATGTGTGTTCTTTGGGCTCAAATGCACCATCCCAGCACGTGGAGAACAGGGTCACTACACTCCCTAACCGCAGGAGTGCAGTACCTCTGGTGGCAGTGTGGCGCCCCACATGGTCAGGCATCATACCAGGGTATTACACCCATAAAAATGGTGTAATTATCCCTGTGGCAAGTGAGTGGGGAAGTTAAAATGTGGCTTGTTCCTCACATTCACACACACCCTTAGCTCAGGGGACTATAAAGGTTAATTCCTTTACTAGGAGACTCAGCCCTGGTGTGAGGAGTTCAGGGCAAGCAGTGTGAGGACAGGAGGAAGTTAGGAGAGAGAACGTGAGAGGAACACACAGGAAAGGAGGTTTCCGGGAGAGCAGCAGGTCTGGGAACAGAGGAGCCAGTGATAGGTTCTCCCAGATGACTTACCGGGCCCCGGAGCCCGCAGACTGCTGGAGTTACAAGCACAGCAGAGAATCCGGACTACCGTGGAGTCTTCAAGTCTCCCGGACACCAGCACAGTCAACATTAAGGGGGCCAAGCACCGCCTGAAGAGAGAGCGGCAAGCCATCATAGGGTTTGCCGACGACAGAGAAGGTGAGAGAAGCACAGGAGGCCAGGCTAGATTTCAGATCAGCCAGACTTCACACCAACCTGGAAGAGCAGTAAAGAAGGGACACCTAACCAAGCCCCATGAAAACAATCCATTCACTTGCCACTACCTACGAAGGCTACCTGTTTGAGTAACATCTTGCTGAACTGTGGACTGTGTATTTTGGTGCAGACCGTTTACAGTAAAGTACCCGGGAGATAGTGACTTTGCCTGTGTGTGGTTATCTTCATGATCCTGTTTGCTTACAGGATTGCTGCCCCGGAGGACCAGCTCCACCTGTAGGGAGCTTTGCCATCTCTGCCGCATTACCATCGACCTCCGGAGGACTGTGGCGTCGCTGGTGACCCATCACCAGATACTACAGGTGGCGTCTCATGACAAACTCTTATCCCCTGTACATACACCCCTTATTGAAGTGTCACCCAGGCCACGGGCTCAGGCGCTGCCACCCGTGATATCCCTGTGTAAGCACCCACCGAGCCTGATACCCGAGTACCCCAGTGCCTGGGGCTCGACAGCAGCCCACTCGGTGGGGCTCCACAGGGGCACCATAAAATCCTTTGTCCATTGGCTTGCACAAGAGATATATTTGAGCTCGTCATCCAGTTTACTAGTGCAGCTTTATTTTTCCAGTTCACAGAGTTCAGCCAAGCCTGAGGATCGCAGGCTGCACTCACTGCTACCTTCTATTACTCCATGTCGCTTGCCCTTTTCCCATGTAGTGTTTGGCCTTTAATGAGTCAAATAATAGAGTGAGGGCCCTACATTGTGAATAAGTGAGAGCACTCTCAAATGTACACATGGACCTTCAAATGTACAGATGGAGCTCCAAAATTTCTAGAGAAGGGCACTTCCAAACATATGTTACAGAGCCACATGAGGGCTCCAATAAATTCAGGTTTCTTACCTACTGCAAACCCTTTGAACATTTGAATATAGGGCCACTAAATCACTTGACGGTGGAGGTGGAGGAGGAGGATGAGAAGGAGGTTGAAGCCCAACGCTACAATGGGCTCATTGTAAAGTGCTATGCAATATGTATTCTACTATCTGAGTTTCAGTGGGGGAAGGAACCGCCCAAATGTCTAAGTAAGAGCGTTCCCTCCAAAACGTACTTTACAGGGCCATCTATGGGCCCTCAGGAAACTTAGGTTTCCTGCCTACTTCAGGCCCTCTGAACATTTGAATTTAGGGCAGCAAAATGTCATGGAGGTGAAGGAGGATTAAGAGGGTTTTCCCCAACACTACAATGGGCACATTGTAAAGTGCTATGGCATATGCATTCCACCATCTAAGTGTCAATGAGAGAGGGACCGCCCAAATGTCTAAGTAAGAGCGGACCTTCCAAAACGTATGTTACAGGACCACCTGAGGCCTCTGAGTTCAAAGATCAACATACCTACTTGTATGTTGTAGCTGACCTTGTAAAGACCTGGGGAATAGCTAACTAAAAATGATGTCTGACAGAGGGACCTACAAAATGTTTGATCCAGGTCCTCCCACTTGTAAAAGGCGAAAAAAAGCTACAACAATATGTGCTAAAAGCAATATTTTTTTGTTTCTCTGGTTTATTTAGACTAGTATACAAGTGATTATGCATGAAAAACTGTGAACCTTTTTGGCCTGTTGAATGCAATTTAGGTTAGGTTTGGTAGTTATTTTTGTGTATCTGTAAGGGCCCTTTCACATCAGCGTTTTTTGAAAATCGCGGCAGATGCGGTGAAAAAACCGCATCTGCCGCGATTACCGCATACCGGCTGCACTTGCGGCGCGGTTGCGGTTTTTGCCATGCAAAGTATAGGCGTACTTGCGGCAGGTGCGGCAAGTGCGGTTTTGCACTTGCGGCAGGTGCGGCCGCGAAAAAAACCGCGGCCGCACCTGCCGCAAGTGCAAAACCGCACTTGCCGCACCTGCCGCAAGTACGCCTATACTTTGCATGGCAAAAACCGCAACCGCGCCGCAAGTGCAGCCGGTATGCGGTAATCGTGGCAGATGCGGTTCTTTCACCGCATCTGCCGCGATTTTCAAAAAACGCTGATGTGAAAGGGCCCTAACAGTGGCGTAATCCTGCGATAAAGCTATTCCCACAAACCATATATGAGTCAGAAATGCATGCAGGCATATTCTCCAGGTTCTTCACATTCTGTTTAATCCCTTTCCCACCCATTTCAGCCTTTTCCTCAAGCTCCAGTCCCCTTTTTTAGGGTTCCACAGACAATTACTCGAGTTTCCCATTGACTTACATTGTACTAGCTATTCGGAATGAATACGCTATTATTACAAAGTACTCGTAACGAGTACAGCGATTACAAATATTACGGTACTCATCAGTAGGGGTGATGTCTGGATGCAAATGTTGTATATGACCCTCGGGGACGGTCCTGTAGTGATAATGTCTGGGTGGGGTGTTATATATGACCCCTTGGGGTGCTCCTGTGACGTCTGGGTGCAGGTGTTGTATATGACCCCCCGATGGCACTCATGTAGTGGTGATGTCTGGATGCAGGTGTTGAATATGACCCCCTGGAAGCTCTCCTGTAGTGGTGATGTGTGGGTGCAGGTGCTGTATATGACCCCAGGGGCTCCTGTAGTGGTGATGTTTGGATGCAGGTGTTGTATATGATGCCCCTGGGGGCGCTCCTGCAGTGATGATGTGTGGGTGCGGGTGTTGTATTTGACCCCCAGGGGCTTCTGTAGTGGAGATGTCTGGATGCAGGTATTGTATATGACTCCCGGGAGCTGCTCCTTTAGTGGTGATGTATGGGTGCATATGTTGTATATGACCCACGCTCCTGTGATGTCTGGGTGCAGGTGTTGGAGCTCCCGTGATGTTCGTACAATTATAGGCAGCCAGACACATGGGTGAACTTGAAAATATAAGACTTTACTTCAGTGAATAATAGGATACAGTCCATCAAAGGTAAAGTGGCAGTGGTTCACTGTATAGGATACACTTGATATTTTGTGTATGAAACATGGTGTTTTCTCCTAATGAAACAAGTCAATTTATGACCTCTCAGGCAGCTGCAGGACAGGTCTCTGCACTTGGTATTGAAGGTAATATTACACACAGTCCAGGTAATACTATGCTGATGGAAGGACCTTCACGACTCGGCTCCCCGTGGTGATGTGGCGCCCTGCTCACACAGGTAACCACAAGCTTCCCTAGTGCACAGATGGATTTCCACAATAGGTACCACTTATATGCAACATCTTCCACCCCAGCTCAGTAGGGGGAGCACCACTTGCTGACCTTAGGCGAGATCCCCTATAAATACTAGTGCTGGGGGAGGAGTTAGGTAGAGTGTGCAGATGCTAGAAGAGCTGCGAAGTCGTCCTGGTGCTCGGTGCCGTGCTAGGCCCGAACCAGAGACCTGGAGTAGCCTTTCTGCTGTCCAGCTAGGCCCAGGAGTGGGTCAGAAGGCAAGGTGGATGGACAGCTGTGGGAACAGAGGAACCAGTGGAGGTTTGCCCAGCTAACTACTGGACTTCGGGGATCCGAACCTGCAGGAGCGCTTTAGGCCCCGCAGAGAACCCCTTCACACCGTGGAGACTTCAGTCACCCGGTCCCCCTGTGTACTCTATAAAAGGGAGCCAGACACCGTAGTGAGGAGAGGATAGCGGTGATCATCAAGGGTAACCCGCAGACCACGCAGTAGGAGAGAGAGGAAGAGGGAAGAGAGGAGGCCATCCAAGTTATAGACGGGCAGGGCTTCAGCAACAGGGGAGAGAACTTAAGAAGGCCTTACATCCACTTGCCGTGTAAGTTCACTGTGCTTCTGGTCACCCGTCAGTCCTCTGGATGACTTACCTGCAAGTTCCACCAGTAAAAAGGTAAAGAGACACTCATCGGTGTGTGTGCGTTATTCCTCCCCGCTCCCGTTCCGTAGAGACTGCTCGACTGCTTATGCCCAGGCCCCAGCCCTACTCCAAACCGTTCACTAAACAGTGCCCCGGAGGCCCAGCTTTACCTGTAGAAAGCTATACCACCTAGCCGCAATACCAACACCCTCCGGAGGACTGTGGCGGCGCTGGTGACCCCTCACCAGGTACTACAGGTGGCATCACGAAATAACTTTTACCTCATCATCTTCAATTTACCCCCCATTAATTGTCCCCCCACGGTCACGGGCTCAGGCATCGCCACCAGTGATCCCCCGAACCTCGCGCCTGAAACCCGAGTGCCCGGCCTTGGGCGCAACCGTGAAACCTTGTGGTATGGAGCTACTCATGATTTTGACGCTACCACTCCCTATTGCAGGGGGTCAGGCAGACACAGTTTGTGATGTGGAAGTGACGTTGCTCTAGATCTGGTTGGAAGCCAATATAAACCAGAATGGAGGAGACGCCTGTTCAGCCTCATCACTCCTGGCTATAAAATGCTTCACTCATATGTGGAGGCAATTAAAGTGAGAGAATGATGTCCCCTAAACATGGACTGGGATAGACATTCTGGGAGCAGTGGTGCTTCCTCCCTCTCTCCTGACTCAACTGACTAAACGTGTTTGAACCAGTTCCAGGAAATGTCAGAGGCCTGAGGTAGAGGCTCCTCCCACCATTGCTATGTGTGAGAGGCCTGAGGTAGAGGCTCCTCCCATCATTTCTATGGCAGCTAGTTATGAGGAGAATCATCTGTTATACACATACATTGACCATTAGATGGCAGCAGAGTACAATGCAGAATATACATCTTTCTGTTCTCACTTTACTGAAATCAGGCACCCAAAGTATTTCTGTCACACTGGAACAAATCTACTGCCACACGACAACTGTTTCCTTCAGCAGCAGTAGAATGGGTACCAGAATACCACACATACATCTGTGCTATGTGTGCATAGATATATGGGTTTGTGCTCTGTGAATACATGTGTGTGCTATGTGTGTATATACCTATGTGTGTGCTATATGTGTGTATGTATGTGCTTGGTGTATACATTGATAAGTGCTTTGTATTTGTATATGTGTGCGTAGCATACAGTGTTTGTGTCACATACTGTGTGTATGTAGTATCCATTTATAAATCCCTAATGCACAGACAAGAGTTCATAGATGTAAACATTTTGCAATCACTCAACGAACGAGCAAAATGCTGCTCATTCATCAGGTGATTGTATTGTTTATGGTGGAACAAAAATCATTGTTCTCGGCAGGACATCACTGGGTGCAAACTGCAGGTGTGCTGCCGATAACATGATAGGGGACAGATTTATCTATTGATGATCATTCTGATCCCATCAGTCTTCCTAATCCTGTGTAAAGAGGCCGGAAAAAAGCGCCAAACAAACTTCAATATTGTCAATCGCGCTCATTTACCAGTCTGAACACGGCATCTGTCTTTGTACCTAAATGTCTGAGTGTGATGGTGCAATATGAAAGGATATAGGGCCCAACTTTAAATTTTTGCTTAGGGTCCCACTTTGTCTAAAATCAGCCCTGCTGACATCGCGTTTGGTTGGTTGGTTACTCATACTCCTGACTATAAAATCCTCCATAATCACTGTGTAAGTATATCTAAAATAATTAAAGCTGGT
>JARQOC010000005.1:124624502-124644488 GCA_033576535.1 Allobates femoralis
AAGTCAAGTGTACTACATTTTGTACCCCCTAACCGAAGCCCAGCGTGTTGGTATGATTATGGGACAGTTAACCGGCAATGCACAGCTGAAAGTTACGTCCTGGCCGGACACAGACAAAGATACTGTAGAGCATCTTGTGGCTGGATTGAAAGCATCATTTGAATCCAGTGCTTATACACAGGCTAAAATAAGGTTCTTTGGATGCCAACAAAAGCCTAAAGAGAGCGCAAGAGACTATGAATTAAACTTGCAGGAAGTGTTCAAAGCACTTAAACTAGCAGAACCTGCCTTAGCCCCGGGATCTGACAAAATGCTGATAGATCAGTTCCTAGAGGGCCTCCTTCTCACAGAGGACAGTTGAGCATGATGACCATCCAGGATCCCGGAATAACTTTTGCCCAGCTAAAAGATAGAGCCATCCGCCTCCATCAAATAGAGGAGCCCCGGGATATAAACTCTATTCAAGGCCCTACAGCAGCACCTCAGCAGCCAGGAACATTAGTGATATCTGCCATTTTAGCGACTGCTGCTGATCACAGAGAGCCTATCTCCAATGAGGCCCTCAATCAAAAGCTTGATGCCCAGACGGACACTGTTGTTTCCATGGCTAAAGCCATCAAGGAGCTTCGTGGATCCAAGCCTACACCCAAGATCGAGTTGGCGACCAGTAAGGAGGATGTCCCGTGGATGAGGCCCAGGAAGTACCAAGTGACGAGAGGACGACCCAGCGACCGCTATCAGCTGGATGGACAGTCCATTTGCCGCTGTTGCAAGGAGTCAGGTCACTTTGCCCGGGAATGTACTTTAAACAAGGATCCCCTGGGAAGGCAGGCCACTCCTCAGGAATGAATTCTCAAGGTCCTTCAGCCTGGTATGACAAGTTCGTGGGAGGACGTCCAGTCATACCTATCATGTTGGATGGCATTCCCTTCAGTGCCTTGTTGGATATCGGGTACCAGATAACAACAATTCCATATGTTCTCTACAAGAGGTACTGGGCTGATTCAGACATTAGTAGTGGTCCACCTAACCTTGCAGTGAACTTATGGGCTTGCAATGGTGAACTAATACCACAAGTTGGGTTCAGAGAAATGACCATTTAGATTGGGAAGGTAGAAATGCAGAACCAGGGCATTATAATTGTTGATGTTGACCGGCGAGAACGTGAACCAGTTGCTAGGAATGAATGTAATTGAAAATTGTTTTTCCGAGGTAATTACTGTTTTACAGCAGATCGCTGACACTGCCAGAAAAACAGAGACTTCTGCAAAAGGAAATAACAGCCCTGATGTTGAAACAACAGGTAGAAATATCAGAAGGTGAAATCGGCAGTGTACGAGTAAGTGATCCGATACCCATTGTAATACCTCCCAAAACTGAAATGTTGCCCTTTCATGCCTATTGCGGCTCTACACCAGATCAAGACTATCAAGCCCTGGTAGAACCCGTGTACTCAGACAGTAGACCCACTGTACTGACAGCCAGAGGAGTAGTTGAGGTACACTGGGGAAGAGTGCCATTACGCCTTCTAAATTGCGGGGAAGATGAGGTCACCATACCAAAGTATGCTACCATGGCTAAATTATTTACGGTTGATAACAATGCCATCACAGCCGTCGAGCCCTTGAACCCGTCAAGTCAAGCGGATGACAATGGCTCAGGGAAAAGCTGGAGGATTGGTGCCAGAAACTACACGTGGGTACCAGTTCTACACCTCCCCATCAAAAGAATGGATTATACCGGGTAGCAAAAGAATATGAGCAAATATTCAGCAAACACCCATTAGACTTTGGGCAAATTGAAGGGGTAGAGCACACTATACCCACAGGTAACCATCAGCCTATAAAAAAGAGATATAGACCATTACCGCCCGCTCACTATCAAACCACTAAAGACATGCTCAAAGAGATGAAAACTGCAGGTGTAATAAGAGACAGTTGTAGCCCCTGGGCAGCGCCTTTAGTGTTGGTTAAAAAGGACAGGACCATGAGGATGTGTGTAGACTACAGGCAGATCAACCGTATTACACACAAGGATGCATACCCGTTACCTAGGATTGAGGAGTCATTAGCCGCATTAAAATCTGCTAACTACTTTTCCACCCTAGATCTGACTAGTGGGTATTGGCAAGTTTGTGTGGTAGAGGCTGACAAGGGGAAGACCGCGTTTACTATGCCGATGGGCCTCTGTGAGTTCAATTGTATGCCGTTTGGACTCTGCAACACACCCGGTACCTTCCAACGCCTGATGGAGAGTTGCCTAGGACATAAGAACTTTGAAACTATCCTCCTGCCTGGTCTTGTACATGTTGTTCATATGTCTTGGAGTAGACTGTGACATCATCCAGGTACAGAAGTGTTTGAAGCTTTGTCCGGATACGGCATAAGATCAAACCATCCAAGTGCCACCTTCTCAAGCCAAAGATGCAGTACCTAGGACATGTCGTGAGTTCAGAGGGAGTAGCACCGGATCCTGATAAAGTCACAGTGATAAGGGATTGGCCAAGACCCACTAATGTGAAAGAGGTGAGACAATTCCTGGGACTGGTGGGCTATTATAGAAGATTTATCAGAGGGTTCACGAAGTTAGCAGCTCCCCTACAAGACATCCTGGTAGGACAGTCAAAAAGGTCTTCAACCCGTAATCCCCCTTTCCAGTGTAGTGATGAGAGGGAAGAGTCCTTCAAAAAGCTAAAGTGTGCACTGACAGGAGAGGAGATCCTGGCGTATCCGGATTACCATCAACCCTTCATTCTGTACACGGATGCCAGCAACGTGGGACTGGGAGCAGTACTGTCACAGAAGCAAGGAGGCAAGGAGAGGGTTATTGCCTTTGCAAGCAGGAAACTCCAGCCTACGGAAAGAAACCCTGAGAATTACAGTTCATTCAAGTTAGAACTACTGGCAGTAGTTTTTTGCTGTAAACGAACGTTTCAAGCACTACTTGGCACCTGCAGAATTTACCATCTACACTGATAACAGCCCATTGACTCACCTGGACTCAGCAAAATTAGGTGCGTTGGAGCAGTGATGGATAATCCGGCTATCTAACTACAATTTTGTCATCAAATATAGGGCAGGCCACAAGAACGGGAATGCAGATGCCTTATACCAGATGGCACACCTGAAAGACATGGAAGAGGAGCCGGAGGAGTTGGAAGAAATTGAACTACCAGAATTTCATCGTTCTAAGGTAGAAAAGTATCAACCCAGCATCTACCAAAAACAACAGCAGGCAAATCTCAACCCGTTAGCGCACCATGGATGGGCTGACACCCAGGATAGCGATCCAGCTGTGAAGCTAGTGAAGGAACTGCTTACACAACAAAGTGCGTACCCTAACCAGAACGCTCCAGCTGAGACCCAACAACTCTGGAAACCGAAAAGCAAGTTGTTCCTATACCAAGGGAAGCTCTGCAGAAGGCACACCAACCCTAAAGCACATAAGTTGGTCAGGCAGATTATCGTACCCAAGAGAGACGTCAAAATGGTCTTCGAAGCCTCCACGACGGTGCAGGTCATTTTGGATGGCAGAAGTTGGAAGTGCTCTTAAGAGAGAGATTCTACTGGGTTGGCATGAGAAAATCAATTGAAGATTGGTGTAGAAAATGTGGCCCGTGCAACCTCAGAAGAAAAGATCAACAGAGAGCCCCACTCCAGTCCATAGTAACCAAGCAACCACTTGACTTTGTTGCATTAGACCACGTCAAGTTGTCACCAAGCCGGTCAGGCTATGTCTATGCCTTAACCATCGTGGACCATTACTCCCGCTTCTTAGTGGTGGTACCCGTCAAGGACCTGACAGCGAAGACAGCTGCTAGAGCGTTTCAGACACATTTCTGTAGACCTCACAGCTACCCCGAACAAGTCCTTGTAGATCAAGGTCCAGCTTTTGAGTCAGAAATTTTTCAAGAGTTCTGCAACATGTACGGCTGTAAGAAGATCCACATGACAGCCTATCATCCCCAAACCAATGGCTTATGTGAAAAGATGAACCATATTGTGATTGACCTGTTGAAAACATTACCAGAGTCAGAGAGAAATCAATGGCCAGAGAAATTACCCGATTTGGTAGACTTGTACAACCATATCCCGGTGATTTCTACAAACTGCACCCCAGCCTACCTTATGCGTGCAAGACCCGGTAAGCTGCCAATTGATTTAGATATGGGAATTCTGAAACCAGATTCAGAAGTTGACGAATCCAATTGGGATACCCTACGTCAACAGCAGTATCGCCAAGTACAAGCGTGCGTAGAGAAAAATCTCCAGGAAGCTAGAGAAAGACAAGCGAGAACCTTTAACCAACATGCTTTAGCAGCCCGATTACAACCTGGTGAGCAAGTTCTCAAGAGAAAGAGACGCACCAATAAATTGGATAATCAGTGGGAAACCACCCCATATACAGTCTTACCATCAAATTTAGGCAATGCCAAAGTGTGTCTAATCAGCAAAGGTCAAGGAAAGACGTCGGCAGTTGTGTCAAGAGACCATCTCAAACCATGTCTTGAAACCCTGAAGACACCAGAAGTAATTTTACCCGTACAGGTCCAACCTGTCAGGACAGAAGAGGAGGTATTCCATACCGTCTTAGGAGATTTCCCCAAAACATGGCCAAATTACTACAGAGCAGTTGTAGTCCCCATGATTGCTTTTCCTCCAATGGTTGAACCAACACCAGAACCCGTATCACCAGAAGTCCCAAGACATGACGAACTGGAAGTTGAGCCTGAAGAGGAAGAACAGATTCCTGGTCCCAGTGAGCTTGCCAGTCCTACTGTCAGATCTCCATCTGCAATAGTACCAGACACTCCAAGTAGGTACACGCCCACCCGCACCAATATGCTACGAACATCCAGTATACCAGTTTTACGCAGATCAGAGTGTAGTACCCAGGGTTAGTTACTGGCTAGGTACAGAGATTAAAATGTAAAATCAACTGTGAAATGTAAATATGTTGTTATAAAGTTTAATAGAACCCGGTAAGGTGTAAATGTACAAAAAGGGTGGGAGTAGCATGGTGTTAGGTGGCAGCCACATAGAGTAAGATCTTGGCCTCTTATGCGGTGACCCGAGGGCTTAGGAGCCTACTGCACTTAAACCAGAGACACCCATACGTGTTTATATTTGTTTAGTAACGTTAAAAAAGCCCAGTACCTACAAAGGCTATCCTGTATGAACTTCTGACATATTCTTAAACTTTGATCTTTTCTTATTCAGTCCTAAAGTGCAGGCCCCCATCACCGACCTCTGTGCTGATGACCTGGCTTCCTACTTCATGGATAAAATAGACAACATCCGCCAGGAAATCAGCTCTCAGCCTCCAAGCACTGCCACCCCCATTCTTCCTCACATCCCCTCCGGTTCACTTTCCACATTTGACCCAGTCACAGAAGAAGAAGTCTCCAGGCTCCTATCTTCCTCTCGTCCCACCACATGCACTACCGACCCCATTCCCTCACACCTGCTCCAGTCCCTCTCTCCAGTCGTCACCACTCATCTAACCAAAATCTTCAATCTCTCCCTCTCTTCTGGCATTTTCCCCTCCTCCTTCAAACACTCGATCATTACTCCATTATTAAAGAAAACCACTCTCGACCCAACCTGCACAAATAACTACAGACCAGTCTCCAATCTCCCCTTCATCTCTAAACTCTTGGAGCGCCTGGTCTATTCCCGCCTCACCCGTTACCTCTCCGCTCACTCTCTTCTAGATCCATTACAGTCTGGTTTCCGCCCCCTTCACTCCACAGAAACTGCCCTCATCAAAGTGACCAATGACCTTCTGACAGCAAAACGTAATGGTGACCACTCTCTGCTTATTCTCCTTGATCTCTCTGCAGCTTTTGACACTGTCGACCATCAGCTCCTACTCTCTATGCTGCACTCCATTGGCATAAAGGACACTGCTCTCTCCTGGCTCTCCTCCTATCTTTCTGACCGCTCTTTCAGTGTATCTTTTGCTGGCTCCACGTCCCCCCCTCTTCCCCTCACTATTGGGGTCCCTCAGGGTTCAGTCCTTGGCCCTCTCCTCTTCTCTCTCTACACGGCCCCGATTGGACAGACCATCAGCAGATTTGGCTTCCAGTACCATCTTTATGCTGATGACACTCAACTATACACTTCAGCCCCTGACCTTAACCCTGCGGTAGTAAAGAACACCAATGACTGTCTAGCTGCAGTGTCCAATATCATGTCCACTCTCTATTTGAAACTAAACCTTTCCAAAACTGAACTTCTTCTGCTCCCCCCATCCACTAACCTCCCTAAATCGGACATCTCTCTCTCAGTGTGCGGCACCACGATAACGCCTAGACAGCAAGCTCGCTGTCTGGGTGTTATATTTGACACCGATCTCTCCTTCTCCTCCCACACGCAATCTCTCGTCCGCTCCTGTCGCTTACACCTGAAGAATATCTCTAGAGTCCGCCCCTTTCTCACCCTGGAAACAACAAAAACCCTCACCGTGGCCCTAATCCATTCCCGCCTTGACTATTGCAACTCTCTATTAAGCGGCCTCCCCCTCACCAGACTTTCTCCTCTCCAGTCCATCCTTAATGCAGCAGCCAGGATCACCCATCTGGCCAATCGTTACTCAGATGCCTCTGCTCTGTGTCAGTCATTGCACTGGCTGCCCGTATACTACAGGATCAAATTCAAATTGCTTGTTCTCACCCACAAAGCTCTTCACAGTGCAGCTCCCCCCTACCTCTCCTCCCTCATCTCTGTCTATCACCCCACCCGCTCTCTACGTTCCTCAAATGACCTTCAACTAACATCTGCACTAATCCGATCCTCCCACTCCTGGCTCCAAGACTTTTCCAGAGCTGCACCAAACCTCTGGAATGCTTTACCCAAAGAAATCAGGACTATCCACAACTTGCATGGCTTCAGACGATCCCTAAAGACGCATCTTTTTAAGGCGGCCTATCATACTCCCTAACATGTCCATTGTACTGTAGACAGTGAATGGGCTATCCTCTGGACATTATTCTTCTACAAACTCCACCAAACCATAAAGGTCTACACAGACTGATGACCATTCATGTAAGCTTAGCCCTATACCCCATTTCCTCAAGATGCCTGGACCACCAGTGCAATAAGCCCCGGCACCTTGTACAACCCCTATCCCGTTGTAGATTGTAAGCTCTTTTGAGCAGGGTCACCTTCATTTCTTGCTTTATTTATTGTATTTTTTTTTCACATTGATTCTATGCCTATTGTTTTTGTATCCAATGATTGTACTTTATTTGTTCTCTATTGTAATTACTTACTGTATATTTTCTGTACGCTAACCCTACATTGTAAAGCGCTGCGGAATATGTTGGCGCTATATAAATAAAGCTTTATTATTATTATTATTATTTACTTACGGATCATATTTACCACGGAACTGGTTGTGGTAAAGACTCTATTGTATATATTTATCAGCCCGGAGGCAATAGACTAAACCCCCGGAAAGACTGCTGTTTTGAACTTTGGACTCTTTTTGAGCTTTTATTGGTTTTTGTACTTTTTATTTTTAAGGCTCTGTAAATATTGTTTGATATGATAATTGTTTGTTTTTCTACAGTCCCAGAGTACTGTTCTTTACTAAGAGGAATGTGGCACCCCAGGGATTAATGTGCCACAGTAATATCACCAAGGGTTAATTCCCCATACAACCCACAATACTACACTAGCGGCTCCAGTTAAGAAGGGGGAGCTAAAGCTGCTTCCCTATATATTCTGGGTATGGTGCGGCTACCACACTTGCCCTTTATGTGATTGCCTTGATCTCTCTGCCAGATCGGCGCGACTGTTGTCTTTCTCCTTGACAACTAGTCCGCATCATTTCCGGCGCGACTTTGCCTTGGTGACGTTACACCTACCTACGCGCCATCGCTGTGCGCGCATATATACATAACGCGCCACCATAGTAACGGCATTACGCCACTTCCGATGCGCGTTCTTGTGGCGTCCTCATATGTATCCATGCGCGCACATATACACAACGCGCTGTTATGGTAACGGCATCACGTCTTTTCCGGTGCGCGATCAGGTGGCACCCTCACATGCGTGACTGACGCCAATAACAAACCGGGATTAGATGCACCCGGCGGCGCTACAATGGTATATTTTTTTTTTTTTTTTTTTCCTCCCCTTCTCCATGCTTTGACCAATTGACAGTCTTGGACATAGTTGATTACAGGTAACCACACCTCTTGCTTCATTAGCTGTAATTGATTATCAGGACCCACTGGGCTGTATGGCTTTATAGCCTCTTGTATATAAGGCGGCTCTGACACAGGGCACATCAGACTCCCCTGAGGAAGCTGCCTAGTTGCAGCGTAACGCGTGGGGTCCCCGGTCACCCAGGTTGCAGCATCCATCTTTGGTATGATCCTTCACTTATGATGCATGTTCATATTGACTTTCATCCACACCATGTCTAATTGGTTCCTCCATGCACATGGAGGACCTTGTTGTATAGTTCTTTCACAGACTTCACATGGTGTGCTATTTTTGTTTAATTTTGACATTTCATCTGTCATTTCATTGGTATTGATCTGCTTGCAACCGGCATACTGGGACCTACTTTGTTTTGGTGGTTTTAATTTTGTGTCTCATGTGTTGTTTGCCTTAGTTATTTTCTACAATAAACTCCATGTTTTGATCTTGGGTGTGCAAGTTTGTTCTGCATAATCTTTTTTTCTTCCCTCTCATGATATATGATTATATATGCAGTCTTGCACCCCTTATTTATTTGAGAGCTGTGCAGCACCAACCCCCCTTTTTTTCACTATATATTCTGGGTGGAGAGGAAGTGACAGTTAGTTCAGTTCCTGAGAGGACTGAGGGAAAGGACCTGGGTGTAAAAGGGCTGCGTTAGGCTCACCCCACGGTCCACTGCCCAGTTCCAGGCCAGCCAGGGTCTGAGGAACAGGAGTAGGAGAAGCAGAGGAACACACCTGGGATACGGAGTTACCCTAAACTCACCCCGGAGAAGCGCAAAGATCAGATACCGGATCCGCAACTGTGCCTGACACAAGCAGCACAGAAAACATCGGATTAGTGAAGATTATATATCTTCATTGTACCACAGTGAAACAATATGGCGCGGTTAGAAACACAAAGTTAAGACTCAAGTTGCCTAGTAAGTTTGGTACCCGTGAGTGGAGACAGGGCCGGCAGCCTAGCTAAAGCGGCAACAGGGCCACACACACAGCGCAGGAGTAGGAAGCCAAGGACCCGGCCAGGGTGGGAGCAACCTGGCCCCAGTACAGACTCCGTGGACAATATCTACTGAATACCATCTACAGTAAAGACTTGGAAAACTACAAAACCGTGAGTCTGTGTAATCCTTGCGCTTGAGCCCTACTCTCCCTCACAAACAGTCTATGGATGATGCGGGGCAGGGGAAGTGGTAGAGATGATGACAATCATCACCACTGCCCTGGGGAACCAGTCTCTGCCCGTGGAGAGCCGTTACATCACCGGCTGCCAAACATCATCCCCGGAGGTTCTGCAGCAGCTGTGGTCACCCTGACCACATCCCACGGGTGGCATCACGACTTTTTCCCCTGTAAATACCCCCCATTACTTGTGGTCTCGGGACACGGTCTGGACCAAGACCGCCGTGATAACTCCCTGTGATACCCCGGTCCGGTACCGAGTACCCCGACCCAGTGGGCTCCACAACTTGGCATCTACAAACAGGATCTACCGTGCTCGGAAAACCAGGCATTGTGTGCCGTGATTTGTGAGAGAAACTGTGTTCAAACTGCCGCCATTACAGAGCGTGCGGCAAACAGAAACTGCGCCACAAAGACTGTATTTTTGAATTGCTGCCATTATAGAGCGCACGACGTGCGGGAAGAAAAGGGGGCATGTCATTGTGGGCAGTACTCTGCAAAGCGCCCTGACGTCATCCAGACGGGTAGAGAATCCCTGTCGCACAGCGGAACCTTTAGTAGACATCCAGATGTAAGCGGAAGACCAGGAAGGTCGACATTAACTAAGGGGGCACAGGATGTCGCAACAAAGAGATGCTGCGGCATCGAGCAGTAGCGGAGCAACCGGCGGTGCAGCACCAGACAATAGAGGAGCACCCGCGGGTGCTGCTGCGCAAGGAGCAGCACCCATCATGCCGCTCCTGATGCCATACACTCCGGGAGCAATGTGGCAACCCCAATACTCAGGTGAGCCCAATACCCTTAATGTCTTTGTTATGAAAATCAAAGCGTACTACATTATGTACCCCCTAACTGATTACCCCGTCCCAGTGGGCTCCACAGTAGTGTGTCTGCTGTATTCAGGGAATGGGGTCCCCCATGGTTCTAGTCGCCCTGTAAGCTGTTTAAAAGACCTTATAAAGTTTACAGATAAAGAGTCTGGATTGACTTACTCAGTAATGAATCATTGCTGTTGCTGGTGTCTTCCCCGCCTCCAGCCCTCTCTGTGCCACCTCCAGCCCACAGCAATGACACATACAGGAGGCTGAACAAGAGAGGGCTGTAGGCGGGGACGACACCAGCAACAGCGATGACACATGCAGGAGGCTAAACAAGAAAGGGCTGGAGGTGGCACACAGAAGGCTGGACGCGGGGCGGACACCTGCATCAGTGATGACTCATTACTGAGTAAGTCCCTCTGGACTCCTTATCTGTACACTTTATAAAGTCTTTTTAACAACTTACAGGGGGGCCAGAAACATGGGGGACCCTTCCCTGAATGCAGCAGACACGCTGCATTCAGTTAGAATAGCACCAGGGGGGGTGACAGGTCCTCTGTAAGAAGCCTTTCAATACGACTTTGCAGATTGGGGCTTTCATCTGTTTCGGGATGATTGAGGGCATCAGTGCAGTGTATGGGGATCTGATCTAGCTGTATAAAAGGCTAAGATGAGGTCTGGGGAAATAGCTTTTCTGCTTATGCAGATAAATCTGCCTGCCGGCATAAGGAAACTTTATAGCCGCAATACTCCTCTGGTAAATATGCAAATTTTTACTTCAGGAGGAAGTAGACAAACTCTAGTGCCACCAATTGACGGTATCAATCCTAAAAGTCATAACTGACTCTTTAACAAGCTTTTCAATATGACTTAGGATTTGTGCCAGATCAGAACCCCAATCTGCAGATGCTGCATTTCGGTGTGATTGCCCCTCATCAGTGCAGTGTATGGGATCTGATATGCCTGTATGAGAGGCTATGACAAGGTCCTGGGAATAACTACTCTCCTTATGGAGATTAATCCGGCATGCCAGCAGTGAGGAGACTTTTAAACCGCAATGCTCCTCCGGGAAATTATTTACTGTATGTTGTGATTTTTTGTGATAATGGCTGTTAAAGGGAACTTGTCAACCCCCCCTCCCAGGGCCTATGAAGGTAAAAGAGCCACCTTCAGAAGCAGTAAGACTGCATTCTGTGAAGGAAGCTCTTATGTGTATTATCCCCAGGTACACCCAAATAATCACTTTTATAAATTTGCCTCCATACCTCTACTGAGACTGGGAGGAGTGTTCTCTCCCCAGGTCTCAACTCCTTCGCTGCTGTGCATCATCCCCCTTCTGTCCCCCGGGTGCCACCTCCTCTCTGCTCCTCACGTCCCCTGTGCCTGCACAATCATTTCTCAGGCATGCGCAGTGTGCACTGCCCGAAAACTGAGATCACATGGTCTCCTCACATGGCGGCTGCGTATAGGGGAGGCTCCAGATCCCGGCCCCACAGTGTGTTATGATGTATTCACACTGAGAGGCTGGGGCCTCCGCTATACGCAGGCGCGATGTGAGGAGATCATGTGATCTTAGTTGTCAGGCAGCGCACACTGCGCATGCCTGAGTAATGATTGCACAGCGCAGGCGCCGGGGATGTGAGGAGCAGAGAGGAGGCAGCGCGTGGGGGACAGAGGGGGGATGATGGACAGCAGGAGGCTGTTGAGACCTGGGGAGAGAACACACCTCCCGGTATAAGTAGAGGTATGGAGGCAAATTTATAAAAGTGATTATTTCAGTGTACCTGGGCATAATACACATAAGAGCCACCTTCATAGAATGCAGCCTTGCTGCTGCTGAAGGTGGCTCTTTTACCTTCATAGGCCCTGGGGGGTTACAGGTTCCCTTTTAAGGGAAACTGTCAGGTCATTTTTCAGTATAATAACAGCAGCGCCGGCAAACAGGGAGTTAACTCTGCTGTCACCGCTGTTCCAGTATGAGCGGCGCTTTTTTCTCTGTGTGGTGTTTTTTTAACCCTTTATTGGAGATTCTTAATGGCTGGGTCAAACTTGGCCTGACATTAAGAATCTTGGGCTTAATAACAGCTTATATAACAAAGCTGGTATTAACCTCTTTATTACCTAGCGTGCCATCGCCACCAGGGGGGCTGGAAGAGCCTGGTAAGGAGCGTAGAAATGGCGCTTATTAATGCGCCATTTTCAGGGGCGGCTGTGGGCTGTTGGCCTATTGTTATAGGGTTCCCCCACGCTAAAGAACCTCACCCCGTTGGGAATAAAAGCCCTCAGCTACTTAGTTTTACCAAGGGAAAATTATGCAGCTGAGGGTGGCAGCTGTCTGCTTTCATCGGGCTAGACTTAAAATTGCTGCGACGCCCCACGCATTGTTTTTAAATATTTATTTATTTCAGACCCTATAATGCCAGGTTGGTTGCCCTACACTAATGTGTGTGGGAACCAAGCAGAATCACTGTCCAGATGAGGAAAAGCATTCTAACTACAACAGCCAAACACAGAAGCTCCTGTGGCGCCCTGCCAACGCAGGTAACCATATATCTCTCTGCTGCACAGCTGGGTTTCCACAGTAGGTAGTACTACAAACAACACCTTCCACCCCAGCACAGTAGGGGGAGCTCAACCTGCTGCACTTAGGCAGGATCCCCTATAAATACTGCTGCTGGGGGTGGAGTTAGTCAGAGTGTAGCAGACGCTAGAAGAGCTGCAGAGGAGTTCTGGTGCTGGTGCCACGAATAGGCCCAGGCCAGGGACGCAGACTAGCCGGTCTCACCAGCCTAAGTGGGACTGAAGGCAGGAAGCCTGAAGGAAGAAACAGAGGAACAGAGAAAAGGGAGCAGGCAGCTCAGACAGCGAGTTCACCCTAAAAGAGGAGCCGGATATTGGGGATCCGTAACAGTGGAGAACTCCAAGTCCCACTGGAAACCCCTTGGCACCGAGGAAGCTACAGCTACCCGGTCTCCTGAGAGAGTCGCAGAAAGGGAGCCAGGACTAGCAGGGCACTGCAGTTCCAGAGAAAGGGTTGTCTCGGAGACCACACAGGAGAGGGAGAGAGATACAGAAGAAGAGAGTGGAGGCAAGTCAGCATTTAATGGACTGCGCTTCAGTGCACACACACAGAGAAGGAGGCCTTATACCCACATGCTGTGGGAGCCCACTGTGCAGCCCAGCTACCCGTCGGTGCTCTGAACAATTTGCCTGCAAAACACCAGTAAAAGGTAAAGAGATTTTGGCTGCGTTTGTGCATTTTTTCACACCACCCACCGTGTTCCCCTATAGACTTTACCTAAACACTCCCGACTCTGCTGCATCCTGCCCATCCTCACCAGTCTGCCCTGGAGGTCCCAGTCCTGCCTGCGGGGACTATTCCATCATAGCCACCATCCCACCGACCTCCAGAGGACTCTAGCGGCGCTGGTGATCCCTCACCAGAAACAGCAGGTGGCGTCACAAAGACAACTTTGTAAATAAAGTCCCTGTAAATAATCCCCTTTTCACTGACCCCCAGGGCTACAGCCTCGGGCAGCCACCCGTGACATCCCAGACTATAACTGAGCCCGAGCCCTGAGTACCCTGCCCTGGGCGAGTCATAAAATGGCGTTACGAACAGGATCCCGTGCCCAGTATCACCGTGTACTGTGTGCCGTTTATTAACTGTAAAGTGTGACTGTGAAAGTTCGGCCGCCATTACTGTGCCGAAAAGCGGTAAGAAAGGGGGCGGGCCAGCCGCATGGCGTGAAACTGAAACCCCGCCCACGGCTCAGCCGAGCATTCCCGAGCGCTGCAGTCCGGAAACTCCTGAAATAGTTAACCCTTCAGCAGCTGGCTATTATTAACTAGGGGGGCCTCCAACATGTCGGCCTCCTCCAGCGAGGATAAGGCGGCGTACACTGACCCCCAGGTCTATCCCGGATCCTCGATGACTGCCTCCGGTAGCACCGCAAGTACCTCCGGTGCATAGGGCACCGTTGCCCCAATAATGCCTATGTCGTTCCCATGCATCTCGGGGGCCAAGTGGTTGCCCCAGTATGATGGCCGCCCTGATACACTTGATGAGTTCAAAATAAAGATTGAGGGTGTCCTGGACATGTATGCTATGACCGGCCAACAGCGTGCTACGTTGGTGCTTGGACAGTTAACTGGGGCAGCAGAGAAAGAAAGTGTGTCCTGGTCTGTTGCTGACCGCAGATCAGCCCCTGCTATATTTGATAAACTGAGAGCTGCCTTTAAGGAGTGTAATGAAGCTGACATCTGTATGTGCTTTCATCATTGCTATCAGAGGCCAGGAGATGACATCAGAGCTCATGCCTGGCGCCTGGAGAGAGCACTGCGCGCCCTTATACATGTCAGCCCTGCAAGTGCACGAGATGAAAACAAGCTCCTCATTGAACAGTTTACCCGGGCCTGCCATCCCCTGAGGACAGTAAAAATGTGCGCTGGTGGTCATTAAGCAATCCGGATGCTGATTTTAACACCTTGAAAGAAATGGCCATCAAAAGGTTAAAGCCGGTAGAAACCCATGAAGCTGCAATGAAACAGTGGTGTGACGGTGAGATGCAGGCTACTCCAAAACCAGCCCCTGTACCTGCAGCAGCGAACAATGTACAATCTTCTCAGCCTGACAAATATTACTCCCTGCGGGCTGAGATACGTGCTGAGATGCGGGAGATGAGCAAAAACATCTCCAAGTTAATGAACGCTATGCAGTTACAAAAGAGCCAGCAGCCAGCACCAAGACCCCAAGCCTCAGCCGCAGATCCAGCTTGCCGACCGCCCGGATGACATCCTCTGGATGCGAGGGAAGCAAGCTACAACCTACAGAGGAAGGACCACCCACCGTTACAGCTCCACTGGGAGCCCATCTGCTGCAACTGCAATCGCACTGGTCATCTCGCTAGGCACTGTCTTTTAAACGGGCAGTCCCTGGGGGCCGGGCCAAACCTCAGGACTAGACCAACAAGGCCCAGCCACCTGGTGCAAGACTTTCATCGGACAGAGGCAGTTTCTGTCCATTATACTGGATGGCATCCCATTGCCTGCTCTACTGAACACCAGACCGCAGGTGACCCTCGTCCCCTATATCCTTTATAGAAAGAATTGGGCTGATGTTGAACTGCCAACTACTTTTCTACCTTAGATCTCACTAGTGGGTATTGGCAGGTGTCCGTAGCCGAAGACCGAGAGAAGACGGCATTCGCAACTCCTATGGGCCTATGTGAGTTTAACAGCATGCCTTTCGGACTATGTAATGCATCGGGAACCTTCCAGAAGTTGATGGAGAGTTGCCTGGGGCATAAGAACTTCGACACAGTACTGCTCTACCTGGATGACGTGACTGTGTATTCCAAGACCTATGAGGAACATGTCGCCCATCTAGGAGAAGTGTTGGAAGCTCTGGCTAAATACGGGTTGAAGCTGAAACCATCGAAATGTCACCTGTTAAAGCCAAGAGTGCAGTACCTGGGACACATAGTCAGTGCTGAAGTCGTGGCCCCTGATCCAGACAAGGTAACAGCAATCAAAGAATGGCCAGAACTCAAAACCATCGAGGAGGTATGTCAATTCCTGGGTTTTGTGGGCTACTACCGAAGGTTCATCAACGAGTATACCCAGAAGGCTGCTCCTCTGCAAGACCTACTAGTAGGCCAACCCATGAAAGGCAAGCCAAAGGTTTCTCCGTGGAGGTGCAGTAAAGAAAAAGAAGAATTGTTCTAGATGATGAAAGAAACCCTGACAGGAGAAGAAATCCTAGCTTACCCAGACTACAGTCTGCCATTCCTGCTGTATTCAGACGCCAGCAATGTGACCCTCGTCCCCTATATCCTTTATAGAAAGTATTGGGCTGATGCTGAACTGCCAACTACTTTTCCACCTTAGATCTCACTAGTGGGTATTGGCAGGTGTCCGTAGCCGAAGAAGACCGAGAGAAGACGGCATTCGCAACTCCTATGGGCCTATGTGAGTTTAACAACATGCCTTTCGGACTATGTAATGCATCGGGAACCTTCCAGAAGTTGATGGAGAGTTGCCTGGGGCATAAGAACTTTGACACAGTACTGCTCTACCTGGATGACATGACTGTGTATTCCAAGACCTACGAGGAACATGTCGCCCATCTAGGAGAAGTGTTTGAAGCTCTGGCTAAATACGGGATGAAGCTGAAACCATTGAAATGTCACCTGTTAAACCCAAGAGTGCAGTACCTGGGACACATAGTCAGTGCTGAAGGCGTGGCCCCTGATCCAGACAAGGTAACAGCAATCACAGAATGGCCAGAACCCAAAACCATCGAGGAGGTACGTCAATTCCTGGGTTTTGTGGGCTACTACCGAAAGTTCATCAAGGAGTATACCAAGAAGGCTGCTCCTCTGCAAGACCTACTAGTAGGCCAACCCATGAAAGGCAAGCCAAAGGTTTCTCCGTGGAGATGGGGTAAAGAAAAAGAAGAATTGTTCTAGATGATAAAAGAAACCCTGACAGGAGAAGAAATCCTAGCTTACCCGGACTACAGTCTGCCATTCCTGCTGTATACAGACGCCAGCAATGTGGGACTCGGAGCCATCCTTTCTCAAAAGCAAGATGGCAAGGAGAGAGTAAATCGCCTATGCAAGCCGAAAGCTGCGACCCACAGAGAGGAACCCAGAAAATTACAGTTCCTTCAAGCTGGAATTCCTGGCCTTAGTCTGGGCCATCACCGAGAGGTTTAAACACTACCTAGCCTCCAGCAAGTTCACCGCCTACACGGATAACAATCCGCTCACCCACCTGGAAACTGCAAAGTTGGGAGCCATGGAGTAGAGATGGATGGCCAGACTCTCCAACTACCAATTTACCATCAAGTACCGGGCTGGGCACCAAAATGGAAATGCATATGCCTTATCCAGGATGCCTCATTTGTCTGAAGGAGGTGTAGATGAAGACGAGCTGGAAGAAGTGGAGTTACGTGCCTTCCATCATGTAAGAGAAACCCCATGCCAGCAGACCCATCGAAAGCTCTATACTGAAGCAGTAAACCTGTTATCTCACTTTGACTGGGGGAAGGCGCAGGATCAGGACCCGGCTGTAGGCCTAATCAGACAACTGATAGCCCAAGAGTCAGCAAAGCTGCCAGTAAACCCTCCGTCTGATGCTAAACATCTGTGGAATGAACGAGGTAAACTTTTCCAGTATCAAAATAAATTATGCCGGCGGTATATAAATCCTAGAACCCATGAAATGGCGTGGCAAATTATTGTGCCAAGATCAGACATTCCTGTGGTCCTACCTGCCTACCATGACAAAACTGGTCACTTCGGATGGAAGAAACTTGAAGTGCTGCTCAAAAACAGATTCTTTTAGCCAGGTATGCAAACATCCATAGAAAAGTGGTGTAAAGCGTGTCAAGCCTGTACCTTGAGAAGAAAAGACGTGCAGAGCCAACAAGCTAAGCTTGAGCCAATCATAACCACGCAACCTTTGGAATTAGTCGCCTTAGATCACGTGACGCTGACACCAAGTAGATCTGGTTATACGTACGCCTTGACAATGGTAGACCATTACTCAAGATTCCTGATGGTAGGCCCTGTGAAAGACTTGACAGCTGCAACTTCTGCAAAGACCTTCCAGAAAGTTTTCTGCAGACCGTTAGGATACCCAGAGCGTATTCTCACTGATCAAGGACCAGCATTTGAAGCAGAGATTTTTCAAGAGTTTTGCAAGATGTATGGGTGCAAAAAGATCAGAACCACCCCGTATCATCCCCAAACTAATGGACTCTGGGAGAAGATGAACATCATCATTGACATGCTGAAGATTCTCCCGTTGGAAGAAAGAAATAAGTGGCCTAAAAAGTTGCCTGACTTAATTGATATGTACAGCCATATTCCAGTCAGTTCTACCAACTGTACACCAGGGTATCTTATGAGAGCTCGTACAGGAAAATTACCCGTGGACTTAGAAGTCGGTGTAGTGGATCCTGAAGCAGATCAAGCTATGTCAAACTGGAAGATCCATCGAGAGGAACAATACGCAAAAGTCCAACAGTGTTGAGGAAAACTTAGAGAAGTCCCGTGCAAAACAGGCCGAAGATTACAACAACCATGCGCCAGCAGAGATCATACATCCTGTAAGTTTGGTCCTAAAAAGAAAAAGATCCCGCAATAAATTAGATGACAAGTGGGAAAGTGAACCCTACGTCCTGTTGTATTATGTTCATGACAACCTTAAGATATGTGTCGTCAGTAAAGATGGAGGTAAAACAAAACAAACGGTATCCAGATGCCATCTAAAAAGATGTCCTCCAAATTGGGAAAGTCAAGAGACCTATGACCAAACCCTTCAGGAGTTCGAATCAATCCCAGATTCAGTCTCTGTTCCAGTTCCCATTCCAGAACCAAAGGAAAGAATAATTCAAACTGATTTAGGAGAATTCCCTGAAGACTGGCCTCAAATTGACGGAGCCATCATCATCCCAGTAATCAACTTTTACCAACCCCAAGAAGAAGTTCCCAGAAATCAGGAAGAAATACCCGTTGCAAGAGAATCTGAGGATGCTGCAATCAGTACACCTGCTAGCCCAGTAGTGAGACTAAGGCAACGCAGAGACTCACCTGAATCACTAACACCATTAGATACTTCACCTGAGACAGTGACACCAGTAGTGCGAAGATCACATAGGAGCACATGAGGTCAGCCCCTGTCTAGATTCGGAGAATGGGTGTAAGGTAACATACATTTGAAAGCAATGTAAATAAGAAACTATACCAAAAGACATGTAAATACTAGTGTACAGAAGGGTGGAGGAACTGGGCCCAGTCCCAAGCATATTAACTTAGCAATAGAAAGTGCCTGGGGCAGGGAGGGACCAGGTCTCCTAAGCCGAGACACCCATAGGGACCCCTGTTTGTTGTTAAAAATGTGAACTTTTGAAAAGACTTTTTCCCCTTTCCTTACACGGAGCGTACAGAGACATTACTGTAAGGACTCTATTGAACTGTTATCCCTTTGAACTTTAAACACTTTAAAACCTTAATGGACTACGGTTACTGGACTAACGTAGCCACAAACTTTAACAAGCCTGCGGTGGATGGACTAGCACCGTATGGACTTACCCGTTTTCTATTTTTCATTTTTCAATATTTTCAGTGTCTTTTTGTAATTTTTCATTTTTCAAACTATGTAAATATGTTATTATTGTTATTGTTATATCTTTGTTTCACAAAATGTCTCAGTCCCGGAGTACTGATGTTACTTAGGGGTGTGTGTAGCGCCCTGCCAAAGCAGGTAACCACATATCTCTCTGCTGCACAGCTGGGTTTCCACAGTAGGTAGATCTACACACAACACCTTCCACCCCAGCACAACCTGCTGCACTTAGGCAGGATCCCCTATAATTACTGCTGCTGGGGGCGGAGTTAGTCAGAGTGTAGCAGATGCTAGAAGAGCTGCAGAGGAGTTCTGGTGCTGGTGCCACGAATAGGCCCAGGCCAGGGACGCAGACTAGCCGGTCTCACCAGCCTAAGTGGGACTGAAGGCAGGGAGCCTGAAGGAAGAAACAGAGGAACAGAGAAAAGGGAGAAGGCAGTTAAGACAGCGAGTTCACCCTAAAAGAGGAGCCGGATATTGGGGATCTGTGATGGTACCTTTACACGCCGCGACGGCAGGCTGGATACATCCCGCTACAGGCTACAAATGTAGCTTGTAGCGCCAATGTAGCCCGTCGTAGCGGCGTCTGAAGACGTGACGCTACAGCCGGCAACAGATACATCTGTTTCCTAGGTCTGC